>JAJIBD010020914.1:0-432500 GCA_021461705.1 Cryptotis parvus
CACCGCCAGGAGTGGTTCCTGAGTACAGAGCCAGGAGTAACCCCTGAACATCACCGGTGTGACCCAAAAAAAAGCCAAAAAAATAAAAATAAAAAAAATAAAAATAAAAAAATAAAATTGCTTCAAGAGGTTGATGCTCTTGAAGGATGTCCTTCTCAACAGGGTTTGTGCATTTGTCACCTAAATCTATAAGCAATACAGATATGAGGCCAAATCATGATACAATCATATGATACCTATAACATAACCCAGCCCATCCTTAAAATGATTGCCTTCAATGTAAAGCCAGTAGGATCATACCAGCATTTCACTAAGTCCCTTGGTATGGGACCTCTAAGTCCCATTAGTCTTCCTACACAAAGACCAACCACATAATGGTGTTTTTTCTCCCTCTTAAAAATTTCAACACCTTCATTGTAATTCCCATTCTCCATTGAACAATACTTATTATCAGATAAATCTATAACTGAGAATGCCAAAATTTGCAGCCTGCATAAACCCGTTTTTCATAAGATAGATAAAAGAGCAGCAATTCATTCCTTACGTTTATGACATGACACGCTCACATTTACTTAAGGAAATCTTCACTCATCAGAGTAGTCTTTTTTCCTTTTTAGATCGAAATCAACTAGTGGAGAAACAACTCAGGGGGCTGAGCACATGCCTTGCATGTGGGAGACCCAGAGTTCAATTCCTGTTCCCGGAAGGATCCTCTGAGAAACACTGCAAGCAACTTGGGGTTGTGTTTGGTCAAGAACAGTACTGAGCACCTCTGGGTGTGGCCCCAAATTGAAAATATCTTCAAGTGTTATATCTCTCTGTGAGTTTCAAAACAAGCTAAGAAGCAAAAGAGATACGCTACTTTGAAAGATAGCAATGCAGCTAAAGAAGCAGGTCAACACCAACTCAAAATCTTAAAACTGGAAACTGAAAATTCAACTGCCATAAAGGGAACCTAGCCAGCAGAACAGATTAAAAAGGTCCTCGGAGAACTGAATAATAAATGCAGTTGAAATTCTGTAACCCTATGATTATAAACATGCAAGCCAGATTTGCCTTGCTGTTATCTATCAACATATTTTCAAAAGTTTTATTCAGATAACATTATATGGAAAAGAGTACAAGTCATAAATTTTTCATTTAATAACATTTTATAAATTGAAAATGCTGATAGAACTAGCATCCAGATCAAATAACAGGCTGTCCAGCCTTACTGAAATCTGAGGCACTTTTTCCACTTACCCACCATTGGGTTCAAGGGAAAACATAACTCCTGATTTTGCTATTCCCCAACTCCCCAGTGACTTTTAAATTGATATTTGCTTTGCCTGTTTTAGAACTTTACATATATAGAATAATGTGGGAATGTATTACTTTGTACCTTCCTTTACACTCACACAGTCTTCTGAGAGTCATCTATGGTATTATATATTATAATAGTTCTATTTAGGTTTTTCTGTTCATATTCCATTTGAATATCTGGTCATTTATCAGTTCTAATAGATGGATATGAATTGACTTTTTCATTATTACAGGTGTACTCCAAGCCAAATAATGTACATACCTTTCGATAATGTATATATATTACACTGTTACATTTTTTCACTGCAAAATATGCTCACATTAGCAGTTATCAAAGTTTTCCTTTAGTTTTAAATTACATGTTAAGCTATAAGAATAACTTTTTTTGTATCTTAATTCTAAATGCCTTGGTTGATTATTTGATTTTATTTGAAAACTTTAAAATAATTTCTTAGAATATTAAATGTTTTTATGTTGAGTATAAAATATATTAGGCTCTTCAGCTCTCAGAAGAATGTGGGAAATCCTAAATTTTGTTATTGTTGCTAAGATACCAGAAACTCTTTCCCAGTGCTTTAGTTCTCTGCTTAGCCCTTGCCATTTCTACCTCAAATTTATGACAGTCTTTTAAGTTTACTAACTTAGATTTCTTTAACTACTGGAAGAAAAATAGATATAACATATTGCAGTGAATTTATTTTATGCATTACTCTCCATGGACAATTTTTATTCTAAAATAATGTTCTGGGGTAGAAGGAATGATACAGGGCTATTGCCTTTGCCTCTCACCCCATCAAACCTGGTTTTGAAGTCTGGCACCACATATGGTCCCCTGAGCACAGCTCAGAGTGATTCCTCAGGTGCCAGAGCAATAGTACAGCAGGTCGAGCATCTGCCTTGCACACAGCTGACCCAGATTTGATCCTTGGAACCTCATATGGTCTCTCAAGCGCTACCATGAGTGATCCCTGAGCACAGAGCCGCCAGGAGTAACCACGCGCATTGCCAGATATGGCCCAAAATTAAAGCATCAAAAACATAACAGAAATGAATTAATTAAAAAAACATAAAACAGAAAACAAAGCAAGAGCGTTTTTTGAGCACAAAGCCACAAGGGAAACCCTGAGCATTGCTGAGCGGGCCTAAATTCATCCACCCCATGCTGCCCCACCAATAAAAACTACTAGTAAATAATGCTACACAGTTATTTTCAGGCTTAAATGTTTATAGTCCATATGGTAGTGTTAGTATTTACAAAAATTATGCTCAAAAAACAACACAAAAAAAGTTAAGAGAAAAAAGTCCTACCCTAAGATGGGGAGGTACCTTACATAGACCTTACATGGGCGTCACAGGTCCAATAGTTATGTCAACCACTTGTCAACCACTCTTGTGTCTGGCCAGCAGGGATGCTGGGAGAGGGGGAGACACACATCAGAAGATAGTACAGGGGGGAGTGGGCTGCCTGCCCTGGCTGAGCAGGGGTGGGAGAGGAGAGGCTACAGTTCTGTGTTCAAGCACTGTCCAGTCTCCAGGCCCTGTGGATTTGTACCCTACTCACCTGGAGAGGGTAATGTGTGCCCACCGAGGCACCCCAGAGCAAGAGCTCCCGCCCATGAGTCAGCCAGCCATAGGCAAGGGTAGAAGCAGCATCAGGACTGTGGTAAGGCCAAACAATCTGAGTCAACTAGACTTTGTGGTGTGGTTGAAACTTTTGACAGTTCTAAGGCATAATGTTGGCATGCAAGCGGCACCTATATCAGAACCACAATGATTCACTGATTACTATTTTTGAAAGTATTCATACTAAAATATGATGTAATATTTGTGGTAATCCTAAATTTAGAGGAGTTTTTACTAATTCTTTTACCCAAGTTTGGATAGGACCAGTGCTAAAAGAATAATAGGAAAAAATGGAACAACATTATGTCTTTATTCCTCTCTGAGTTCCTTGGCTTTCTCTCTACCTCTTTCTCATGGACTTTTCCATTTGGATGGGAAAAATCTTATACACACACTTGGTTGTCATCACAAAGGAGATGTGTCTTTTCGATGATGTACTTCCTGTATTTAACAATTATGCTATCAAATGTATTCTAGAGGCAAATATGTTGCTAAGAAATCAAAAAGAAATTAGTCTTAGTTTTTCTCTCCATGAAATACAACAGAAAGTTAATAATATAAAGGCATCAAATCAGTTATTTAAGGACGTAAAAACTGGGTAAGCAGGTGATTTATTTAATATAATAGAATCTGCCGGAGGTGCCGGGCTCATCTCTTCAACTCCACTGTTCTCGCTGCATTAACATACACCTCAGAGACCTGGGCCCTACAAAAGCAGGATGAGAATGCTATTCGGGTCTCCCAAAGAGGAATCAAAAGAGCTATGCTTGGAATATCACGCCTCACTCAAGTGAAAGAAGGAATCCGGAGCTCCGACCTCCGTTGTTGTTCCAGAGTCAGGGACGCTGTCTCGTTTGCCAAGGCATCGAAAATCAGATGGGCTGGACATGTAATTTGGAGATGACTGCTGTACTAGAGCCGTTACAGACTGAATCCCACGGGATGTCAAAAGATCATGTGGTCGCCTACCTACAAGATGGTCAGACTTCATCGTCAAGACCCTGAACAAACTGTTTGAGGCTCTTCGTATTCCAGATGCCATTGGGCTACACTGGTACATGATAGGGTAAAATGGAAATGTTACTGGAGCCCGCTCGAGCAAATCGATGAATAACGAGATGTCAAGTCATCAAGTCAAATGAATAGAATCTGATGATATATTTGAAATACTAAATAATAGCATAAGTGGTGACAAAAAATATCCCCTTCAGGAGTCAGTGAGAAAGAGCTAAAGGGACTCAGCCTTTGCTCTGCTAACAGGATGTCCGAGATTCAATCAATCCCCAGCATCACAGGATCCTCTGAGCACTGCAGGGAGTGACTCCCGAGCAGAGTCTGAGACACCCCCTGGCACCACCAGGGTTTGCCGTGCCACATCCTGCTTCCCCAAAAGGAAGAGCTTTATCTGGAAGTGTTTCTTCATACATTCTCTCTCCACATCTATAGCTTATCAGTCATCTAGTTCTCTTATAATCTCAGTTTCTTGGAATATTTATTCATATAGCTCCTTGGGTACATCATAATAATTTGTGAAGTTAGATGTAGGAACTGAACACTCTTTACGATTCTTAATGTGAATACTCTTTACGATTCTTAATGTAGAAAGTTTAAATCCAGGTGGTAAATGATTTCGGTACTCAAAATTAATCAGTGTTGCTACAGTGTTGTTAATATGCATATTCTCTTTACGTATTAGATCTACTTGAAAATAGGAAATAATAGGAATAAGTAATAGAAATATAGGACTTAGGAAATGTGAAATATTCTAAGTACAGAGGAACTAGAAGCATCTGGGGACCCGTTAGTGATCAGAGTAAATAGCTATGGTGCGGTAAGGAGGTTATAAACATCTGTAGTCGAAAGCAGCAGCTGAAGTGTACCCTAGGAATCGATATAATTAGATACTTTAAAATGACCAAGGATAATCATGGTTAAGAACAAAGCATTTACATTAGTATATAAAATGAAAGAATTAAAAATGGTTGACAATTTATTTATTGGATTGTGTTTGGTATTATTTATTTTAATACATTTTAATACATTTTCAAATTATTATATTTCAAAATTTGGGGGATAATAAGTAATTAAGTATACTTTTTAAAATAATACATATTTTCAATTAATAAGTAGATCACTTCAGTAAATTAATATTGGAAGATAAAACAAATCACCACGGCAGAGTCTGGAAAGCTACCCGTGTCGTATTTGATATGCCAAATACCAGTAACAATTATAGACCTCATTCCCATGACCTGATAGAATGTTTTGAGGCTCTTTATGTTCCTAGGCGAGCAGATGCCTTTGGGCTACACTAGCATGTGACAGGACATACAGAGATGTTACTGGTGCCCGCTCCAGTAAATTGATGATCAACGGGAAGACAAGTGATACAAATGAAAACAAATCAGGAATGTTCTAGATGACTTATCTAACAAAATATATTCCAAATATGTATAATCCTCTATTATCAGATTATAGCATAAGTATTCATTCCTTGTGTGTGGGTCATGTCTATTGATTTTCTTTCAAAGAAGAAATTCCTAAGGGTCAAATTGTGAGGGCCGGGGAGGTTGAAACACTGAGAAGAGATGTGACCAACATACCTGTCCCTCCTTATCCTGCTCAATGTGAGATCTCAGCTAAAGACCTTTATGATGGTTCACATGTAGCTAAGTAACGATAAGTTTGAAAAATGTGTTAAGAGCTATTTTTTGTTATTGTGGAGGTTTTCATTCAATGACAGTTTCTTAGGGGTTAACTTTTTTTGTGCAATTATTGTTTTAATATATTTTAAATGGTCCTCTGTGGTTTCAATGAAGCTCTCTTTGACTATATATTTAGAAGAACATGTAAATAACATATTCACATACAGAAACATTGATAAACACAGACAGAATTGTATTATACCAAGTATGAGAATTTTAGGAACCAAAAGGGTTAACTTTTAAAAAAAATCTAAAGTAATTCATGAACTTTTGCAAAGTAGGACTCATCACCCTAACCTCCAGTTCTTCAAGTATTAGCTATAATATAAAATACACTATTTTCATTCAGATATAACAAATGCTTTACTTTATCCAACAATGAAAGTTTACATGCATGAGCTTTTTTCGGATAATTTTATAATGGCTGATTTTTAGCATTTAATTATTTAAGGTGCTGGAAAATTAACAGCAAGTCCTTCAGACTTCTTCTGACCTGCTCTAAAGTACAGAGTATACCAATACAGTGGAATTATTGTCTATTAATTTTTACATAAATATTTCCTTCATAATAATATAAGACACAATGCCTAGTGCTTATCCACACTTGTTGAAACTTCAAATGAGATAGAAAAATAGAAGTGAATTAAATATTGTTTAGAGACAGAAATCAAAGATTGAGGCTAGTTTCCAAAAAAAAAAACCAAGATAGACCTTTAAAAAATTATTTTTTGTGCCTTAAGCTAAATGTAGTTTTTTCTCTATTCTCTTATAACATATTCCTCCCTACACCATTCACCACTGAAATACTGTGTATATCTATACTTTGTCATGGCTTTATATTTTTTTAAATAAAATTTCAATTGGACTATTTCTTCTACCTTCATTCTAAAAATAAAAGCTTTAGAGTCCTTTAAGGAAGGACTCCTAGGGGAAGGTCACATGTTACACTTTCTTTAGTGTGTTGAACATGTCTTGCTTTATAAACTTCAGATAATAAGATCAACGTAATTCACGCAGGGAGTAAGAAGATGAACCATGTAAGGCTCTGGCTAACCAAAGTAAATTGAAAGTTCTGTCATTCCCGTATTTCTTCCTCTATTTTTCTCTGACCACTGTTAAATTTCCTTTCTTAGTGGACTGACCAGACACTACTGGGAGGCTGTAAATGAAGCCTTTCCTTGCCCTTGAACTTGTTAATCCTCCTACCTTCTAGTACTTCGTCTGGCAGACTGCACTGTATCCTAATGACTTTCTGTAAGAAATAGGACCTCTGATCTCTAACACGCTGCCCTGGCATCTCCTATCGGGCAAGCTTACTTCTGAAGCTAATTACTCCTGGCTTCTCTTATAAATTCTCTCTTGATAAGAGCTGTCTGCCCTCAGACAAATAGAAAGAAGGAGAGAGAAAGAGAGAAAAAAAATGAAGGAAGAAAGAAAAAGTGAAAGGAGAAATATTCTAAATATGGGCCAGTACCTAATTATAATTCAAGACACTGGCAATTTAATAAAAACAACTCCTCCAGAATGTAGCCATAAGGAAAGAGTTTCCACAATCTGTTCATCTGCATATTAGTGATTGAGGACCTGGGAACAGTTGGAACATTGCTAAGGAAGGCCCAGGTCACATTATTGATAACATAAATAACAAAGATACAGATTTCCCCAAACTACAAACATCAGAATGTAACTAACAACAACCTAATAGGAGCACAGAAAACAAACAGAAAGCAGATAACTCTGGGCGGGCAGGCAGAAAACTGGAGTCAAGCACATCATTCAGCATCTAAATATCCTCGGGATCCTTGGAGTCACCCTAAAAATAAAAGAAAAAGGGAAGTCCTCCTAAGTGGTGCTGTCTGCAAGGAATGTGTGACTACAGCTGTGAGTGTGCGTGTCCCACAAGTCAGACACATCGTCTTTACGCCTTTACACAGGGGAACATAATTCATTTTGTAAAAATTTGCATTGCTAAACTTAGTTATTTAACAGCACAGTGCAGATCTAGCAAGTGAGCACTGGAGACACGCCTCTTCATCTCCCGGTTCAGCCCCATGCTATCTGCTATCGGAGGAAAGGACAAGTATATCTCATATCTTTTGAAATGGCTCAATTAGTTATGTCTATGAAAATGCTATGAACATTCTTATTGCCATAAGAACTCCAAAATGCAGAACCTGAGATGGTTTTTCACCCTTTGCTTTTATGGCTCTCACAATAGGGCTGAAAGTTTGGAAACTGACTATGCAGTTTTGACAGGCTAGCTGGAGAAAAAGAAATTTAAAAAAATGAAACTTGGGACTACTTCATTTCTAATTAATAACTTATTCATTTACTACTGTCACTGTTTGCAAGGCTAGGGTATGGACTTTCATGCAAACAGAAATATAATTTCTGGGTAATTATTTTCAAACATACTATCAGCTATGTATAAGTAGTACACACATAACACACACAACACACACACAGAGCAAGACCTAAGAGTTCCAGATAAAGCAGTCTAAGGTGGAGTGTATGTATGTGTGTGTGTGTGTGTATGTCTATAAACTCTCTACCCAAGAAAGAAAATTTGAATCCTTTGCGTTTTTCGCCACAGTGAGACCTTCTTCAGCATGTGAACAAAGAACTCTACTTGAGCCAAACAATATGGGTGACAGCAAAAGGGAGAAGGAAAGAATTTATTGCATATACCTCCGTCATGCAAGACTGTGCCTAGGGTAAATATGTGAATAGTTTCAGCTTTTAACAATAGAAAGGAAAACAGTACTACTTTAAAAAATGTATTTGTGGCTTTGTCTTTAAGGCTTTATAAAGCACACACATACCTGCGGTTAAGAAAGAGAAGACGCTCCTGTCTGCCTGAGTGGATGAGATAAAAGCAGAGCTAGTTCTTTGAATAGGAAGCAAGCTAGGAGAGTTGCAATGACAGTATACTTGGTCATAGGATTGAAATCCTTTAAAGCCTAAACTCAACATTACTCAAAATTGGAAAGCAATGAAGGTAATTTATACTTTGAGCTAAGTATCATTAGCATTAGCACGTGAAATACATAGATTACTTTATTCAAATAACACCTACTGAGTTCCTATGAGATGCCATTTATTCCCCCTAAGCCCAGAAGGAATTATTCCACAAAGCATACATAAAAATATCGTTGTTCTTGACAGACTAAAGTCCCTGCCAATGAGCTTCCTTCATTCCTTAGGATTGTTTGTGCATCTTGAGTATGACTTCCATGATTTCAGAATTCTGCTGTCCCCAGGCCGGTGCCTTTAATTGCCAACTTGTTCAGCATGATTGCAGAAACTATTCAATGATCTTGCAGATGACAAGAATTGTAATGGAACTCAGCTCTGAGGAAGAAGGCATGGAAAAGCCAAGTTTCTGGATAGTTGTGAAAAGTATGACAAGGTTAAATGTCACAGATACTCATATTGCAGAATACATTGAAAATAGTTGCCCACAGTCAGCATATTTTAGAAAACTGTGAACTTATTTTGGTACTATGTTCTTGGGTCATGAAAGATTAGTTAAAGTAGTAGTTCTTACTTGTACTTTAATGAAATTTTTTTGGATTTCATCTATAGGTAAAAATTAATACGGACCAACAAGACCAAAGGGGAGAGTCAATTTTTTAATTTCAAACAAGGACACTAAAAGCCATATGTAATAAAGAAGAAGAATAAATAAGAATCGCTTCCACGGAGTAGAGTTGATGTATATACTGACAAACATTAGTTATTTTGTCAGAATAAGTGAAATGATACTGTAGTAGTAAAGTATCTTCTACTTCTTAAATTCAAGAAGTTTGAAATAACTTGTTGAATATTTTTCTGGGTAAAATGGACAAAAAAGCCCATTGCAGAAGTGCCTAGCTGCTTTGTCAATGGGAGAAAATGTCCCTGATACTCTTGGGTCAGTTGCTAATGCTCCAGAAGCAATACATCCCAATTATTTTTACTAGAATTAAAAACATAGTCTCAAAGTGGCAATTTCTATATTCCTGGTAGACTAAAAATATCTAACATGTAACACATATTGACAAGCAACATTATGAGCATTAAGAGCACCATAGCTCTTAATGGCATTGATATTCTTAATATTGTTATTATTGTTCTAATTTCCAAAAGGGCTGTGAAAACTTGGGCATAATATCACAGATATTGAAATGAACATTTGAGAACAATCATAGCGAAGAGAAATAGGAAAGGAGTGGGTGAGAAGAAAAAAAGGAATAATCAGTATATATGGGCCAAATAACATTCTCTTGGAAAGAAGACACTTCTTGCGGTTATGTGCACATTATTAACAAAGAAATAAGGAGATTGGTATTGGGGATTGGGGATGACCTAATACCCCAAAAGAACTCTGAGAAACCAGGTTCTAGGCACAATATCTCGAAGGAAGCGCTATGTTCGGTAGCCATCTCACTCTTAAAAACGAAAGACAATTTGCTTTAGCTGTCAACAGTGTCATGCTTTATAATTCATTCTTAATCTGCCCCCTCAAGGATAATTATTTCAATGTTAACTCTGCACCCAAACAATAAGAACAGGTCTGAGTTGGCCCAGCAAAACCCAGCAACACCACGTTGACCTAAAAGGTTACATAAGAAATAAAGAGCAGCTTAATTTCCTGTGCTGTGTGCTCATTCCGTCACGCTTATTTTGCTCTGTGTTGTTGCTTTCACCGTTGTTAATACATGTGGCTAAACCAACCTAAAAAAAGTTGCTTAAGACTCTTTTCTCAGCCGTTCTATTGAGCTATGAAGCAAAGAAGTTTTCGGCTATTTTATGGAAATTCTGATTTTCAAAGTAATAAACAAATCTCAGAGGAACCAGAAAAGAACTATTGGACCCATGCCATACAGTCTGTGTGGGCTCAAGAAACTATTTGATGATGGCAAATTTCCTTTTCAGAAACACCCTCAAACAAATCTTAAGTTCCAGAAATGCTTTCTGGGCCAGACTTGTAGTAAATTTTCCTTGGAAGACCTAATAGAAGATGAAGGACAAACAGTACTAAGATAGACTTGGTACCTAAATGAGGAGATAAGATACTTCAAACAAGTGTGAAATGCGACCAGATTTGTCTTTTATTCTCTAAGTGAAGTAAGTAATAGTCATTTTAGTAGGAGGAAAAGGCCAGTACTGCCGTATACTAAAATATTTAGTGAGAAAAATCAATTAACTTTTAAAATTCATGATAAAATTCTGCCATATGATGTAAAATTAAATATAAATTTTTACTCACATATTCCTATGAATCCTAAATTCTTCTTCCTGTAAGTAGAGTTTCTAATGTATTCTTCCAAAAACTGTAATGTTTCTATTAGTGTGTATATTTATGTATATTTTTCATTTACCCAGATGGGATCTACTGTATATAGATAGTCCTTTTCATTTTAATTGTTCAGGCAGTTATCTTGCAAAAATACAGACACAGCCTGGATAGATTTTTCTTCCCTGGTGGGACTTTTAAAATATCATCTTCCTTCCCTTTGAATTCATTGAGAAACTGCTCATGTAGTTACCCAAGCATTTTGTATAGTACATTGCACTGGGTGAAAAAGTCCTCTTGCATTGACATAGCTCAGGATTAAAAAATAGCTTTTACTGACAAGAGCTATGATCAACCCCCTAAAGCAAATGACAAAAAAGAACCATGTAACTTGTTTGGGAGAAATAAAATTGGCTTAGTGACTGTCAAATAATCTGCTCTCATAGAATAAAAACTATTTAGGATTATTTTAATATTAAAATATTTTTGGAAACCTGAAAATTTTAAATTAAAATATCAAAAGCATAAGATGCTTACTCATTAGACTTTGCAAACTTAGCTCAAAATTTGAAAGAATAGTATTATGAGGAGGAGCCGTTTGCAGATACACTAACAGTTGATCCAATGGCCCAGCATGAAATACAACTGTTAGATTGATCCCATGAAGACTGGAGAAAGTTTAGTAAACTTCACTGAATCGATTATATACCACACACACACACACACACACACACACACACACACACACACTGCTGATACAGACTGAGAACACACAGCCACAGAGGAAATAACTGCAATATGGCTCAAAGGAATAAAGACATGACTATCTATTGAGAAGCTACTTGTAAAATATGACTCAGAACGTTAATTAACTTTCTTATTTAACAAATATCCCTGGGAGGCACTCTTCCCCCTAAGACAGATAATACATAGAATAAAAGGAAGAAGGGAAGTAGGGCGGAAGGAAGGATAACCAATAGGTAGATCACCACTGTACAGAAAGAAAATAAGTCATTAAATAAGTCATTCATCTAAGTCACATCATCAGAAAAGGGGTGGGCATGGATTCAAATATAAGACTCTGATTACAAAGACCGTATTTTTCCCACCATGGCACAAACCCTCTTCAAAAATGAGCTATTCACTAAGATATGTGCCAAGCCCAGATGGTTATACAGCTGAATTCTATCTAACTTTCAGAGAACAGATAATCCTTATGTTATTCAAAAAATTTCTGACCATAGCAAAAGATGGAAACATTCCCAATTCAATTTGTAAGGCTACCATAACCTTAGTTCTTAGACCTGATGAAGATAAAAAACTCAAGTATTTTGCTAATGAATAGGGATACAGTAATAACTCAATTGCATGTCACATTAGTAATTTAAATTCTGATGTATATTAGGCAAATAGCACCCTGATACCAAGCAGTTAATTGTGCAGGAATGCAGGGATAGTTCAATATTAGAAAGCATAGCAACATAACTCATCAAATTCATAAGGGAAATGAAAAGTGTAATATAAGTGAATTAATTTTCAGACTTTTTAAAAATCTTGTTTCTATATAGAAACAAAGAGTCCAGGTTAAAAAAGAAAGAACTCTTGCAATTAGAGCCTATTTAAAAGCAATAATAAAGATCATTTTTGATAAAACAAATATTGGTATTATTTAAATAATGCTCTTTAAGTAGTAAATAATGACATTAACAGTGAAAAACAAAACAAAACTAAATATCTATATGCTTATTATATGCTTGCATGCTTCTTAATTCAAAATATCAATAAAAGTAAATAATATTAAGGCAAATCCTGAGAATATAATCAGAATTAAAGTTAATAATTAAAGGATATATTATATACCAAAGTCCAAATCACTATATTCTTGCATCCCAATATTAAATTCAATAAGTTTTACTCAAAAGTCCTTTAAGCTATTTTATCAGAAATGAAATGTTTGAAAGTTTAATTCTGAAAATGAGTGATAATTTTCAAGAAGGTTATGAGAAAATTATCCTTGACTAAATGGCCTTTTTTCTATTAAACACTAGATCTTTTTTTAGGGTATGTTTCCAGAGGGAAGGCATTCTGCTATTCTCAAGAATTCCATAACAATGCGATTAACATGAGGGGCCCTCAATTATTATCACTTGAGATAGATAATGAAGTAAGCTAATGTGGTCTATAGAATAAAAAGTCTGATTTATGAATAAACAGAAAGAAGAGTCAAGGAGCTATTCTAAGTGTATATCCAATTACATGCTAAAGTGGTTTTCAATACTGTAGGGGAAGACTTCAACATTTAATTAGTGACTTTAGAAACATTGATGCTTCTTCCGAAAATAAAAAAATAGTTAGATTCTTGCATCAATTGAAACTATTAATGCTGGATTAGGAATTTAATTTTTTATATTCTAATGTACTAGACATGTATTACCTACAATTTACTTTTATTAGACACTTCTGACTTTTTTTTTTGCTTGTTTTTAGGTCACACCACACCAAGCAGTGCTCAAGGATTGCTTCTGGCTCTGCACTCTGGAACTACTCTTGAGGGACCATATGGGATGCCAGGGATCGAACCCAGGTCATGTCAGTGCCAGGCAAATGCCCTACTCGCATTACTATCACTCCCTCTCCAGAAACCCTCTTACTTGTCTGACCTTGTAGCCTCTAGCTTTCATGGGCCCACTGGGACTTCCTCGTTCAGATTAAACTTGGCTCATTTTACCTTCCCTTAGCTCCCCAACACCTGTTCTTTCTTTCTGGGTATGTGTCTGTTCTCCAGATCTCCACACCAATAGGATGATGTGTTCTTAGAAAGAATTTGTTTTCCAGATGTATCTTCTTGACTGTATTATTTACATCCTAATTTGGTAAGTAGAATTTGACAGAATAATAAGTGGGAACAAATTAGTGGGACTGTAATATTAAGCTTCCATTGTGTAATTGCGTTCTGATCTCATCTGTGCCAAGCAAATGATTATTAGAGGAGGCATTGAAAAAAATCCTCCCTCTAATGAGACATTGCCAGCCATGTAGTACAGTAAGCTAAAGAGAAAAGAGAGTTAACCAATAATCATGAAGTAGATAGAGAAAAATGGAGTAAGAGGAATTATATGTAACTCAGTACGGAAACAAAAATTCAAGAGATCACTGCTAAAAGTCCTCATGACTTGTAGAAATCTTCTGATGATTTTATCTATAACTGAGAACCTTCTTTATCTTCTCTGGATATGGGAAGTGAAAACTAATGTAAGCTCTAGAAAACAGCATTTTTTAAATACTTCCTGAAATATAGGAACTCACAAGCTGTGAGAAATGTCTGACGCAAAAGATGTAGCAAATATTTAACCACTCTCTACTTTCTCCTTTCATAATAAAATGTATTGCCTTTTAAGAACCATGTGGAAACAGAATAAGGAAATTAGGTATCAGAGTGACTTACCCAAGCTTTGCTCACCTTTTGTAAGGAAATTCAATATGGTTGATGGAGTGCAGACTTGGATCTGAGTTCAAACACTTGCTTTCCATTATAAGAGAATTCTTTAGCTACTCGGCTTCAGTTTTCTCATCTCTAAAGCGGACATACTAACTTGTGAAGAAAATGTCGGGACAAAAACAGCTGCTTGCTTCACGTCCCCTTTCAATAGAATTTTTTGACAGGGTGTGAGGAGGAAAATTGTCAAGAATTTCATCTCTCATAAAGAGAAGCATATCAAATTAGCTATTAGATAGGGATTACTTAAAATAAGTGTCCAAAGCGTTTTATAACAACAAGCTTTATAACACCAATTTATCAAAAGACATGCATTCCAATAACAGTATATTGATTTTATTTTACAGAGGTTCTCTACTGATTCGAACATTTCTTGCAGTGTGGGAGATTTTTGGCATGGTTTAGTAAAATGTTAGGTTCTTAGTTTGCATAACTGTTGTGCCTGTAAAGAACAGACACAAAGTCTTGGCTCATTTTACTGTCCTCTCATTTCAAAACAGTGGCCATTGTGTCGGAACCCTCTGCAGTCAATGGGAACTTCGCGGGGCCCTACCAAAGCTTAGCACGCTGCACACTGCAAATTGCTAACAGCAATAAAAATATTTGCAGTAAAGTTACCCTCCACTTCTTACTCCTGAGAATGAAAATAATCCACAGCATTGCCATGATAAAACTCTCTCAACTTTAGTCCCTGCAACTAAAATGAACCTGGCATATAAATTCTAGATGCTTCAGAAGATGTCCCCAGAAATAACTTCTTCATGTGGCTTTCATGGTAACTGCATATCAAGTTTTCACTTTTAAAATAAAATTCCACTTTGTTCAGTTTGGGAAAAGAAAATTTAGATGAATTGTTCGTTTCGTGAAGTTCTGTGTGAGATGGCACCATTCATTCTTTTTATTTAACAGAATTAAATAGTGTTTTCTTTGCTAGTATGAGATTACTCATAGGTCACGGTATTTTTTGCATTTTAAAATAATATTCAGAGTGTAACAGCATCCCTCCTAACTTAATATTTTCACAATTACCCCCTCATCAATTATTCTGGATTCATTCAACAAGAAAATATTTGTTGTGTAGACTAGGAATTCCAAACACTGTGGTAGGTTCTAAAGATACAGGGATAAAACAGATTCCCTGCCCTCAAGAGGAAGATAGGATGAGCAAATAGGCCTTTTGGTCCCTGAGACACAAGTATAACAGTAGCTGTCAGAGCCAGTTGCTCTGGGGGAGTCTCAGAATGGAGACGTCCCTCTGCCTTGAGAGGGAAAGAGGCTACTTCTATTCATTACTGACTGGTGAAATGGCTGGAGTCAATTCTACTGAAGATGACTTTAAAGTCACTGGATGAGCAAGAGGCAATATTTTATCCAAAGGTATGTGCCTATTTGGTTCATAAGTTACACCATTATCAACAGTCAATAACTAATCAACTTTTAGAATATCTGTCAGTGAAAATTATTATGTTAAGTACTGTATATATATGTATATATGTATATATGTATATATGTATATATGTATATATATATGTATATATATGAGTGTGTTTATGTGTGTGTGCCATCATGTGCATTTTTTCACAACAAAACAAAGCTATGTGGCATATTGGGTTGCCTCTACGCAAGATGAAACCAAGACTCAACATCATGCAGCTGGGAATAATGAGACTAAGACTCAAATTCTGTCTGTGGTTGATCCCTTAAGTTGTTTCAAAATATTGAATCCAAATTGCAGGTTAATTTGAGTAGAACTTATTTCTTATCCCAGCATTCCTATTATTTCATGCTTTCATATTATTCTGACTATTTCATATTATTCCTGGGGTGTAAAACATTTTTCTTTATTTTTTTTAGTTAAGTCTCCCAAAATAAGAACCAGAATTCAAAAGACAAGACTTAAACAGATAAATTATTATTGTTGTAAAGGACCAAGGCAGAGATCATAATTCCAAGCCAGATGTATAAAAACTGAACTTTCAGAACACAATGTTCAGAGTTCATTTATTTTCCACTTTCCACTTTCTATCAGTCCTCCAGCCTGTTCCCATTAAACCCCTCACTCCCAACTTGCCTACCAGCACCCCCCACACACACACACACTCACACACAGAAGGAGAAATACCTTGTTAAGTTCACCTCCAATATTCTATGTATTATAAAAGGTTCTCCTGAATGTTGGGAATCTGGAGAGTTGGGGACAGGAACAGGTAAGGTAAAGGGAACATGTAGAAGATAATATGGTGGGGAGTTTCAATGAAATATTTCAATGTCCTAAAATCCATATTTACAATATCCTCTATCTGTAGCTTGGTTTCTCATTATATGATACTTATTCCAAGTTTGATATAACACAGTGTGGAAAGGATCTGGGCTTCACTTACTAAATACACCTTCATGATAATTTACAAAATTCTTTGTAAACATCTCTGGCCTGCAGGGGTGAAGCTGAGCACTTTCATTCATAAAGAGCTTCAGTACATCAGATGAGAATATTTGTGTGAAGTTCTGAGTAAGTACCTAGTATATAGTAAGTACTGATTAAAATTAAAATTTAATATAATCATTAGGTTGAAATTTTAAATAATTAAAATAATTTTATGGTCAGAGAATTTTCAGCTATAAAAATCTAAAATGAACATCCCCATGCTCTCTTTGCAATCGTGTTCTTGTTTTTATTAGTCCTTTTTGAATGAAAAAAAATGTGTCTTTTCTTAGCCTTGTTCTTTGAGCTGAGTACAATGTGCATGTTATTCACAAAGGTCTCTCATTTAATCTGTGAGAGTAATGTCTAAAGAATCTAAAAAATCAGAGCCTTATAAAATTTAGGGCTAAACGAATTAAGGTCACAGCAAAGCTTCAACATTGTATGGTTTGTGTAACCAGGGAACAGCTACTCTTTCTCATTTGCCTCACTCAGAGAATGAATTGCTCCTTCTCTTCCTCTTCATCCTCCACATCCTAAACAGATTTCCTGAAAGACCTTCTGGTTAAGTTCTCATCCTCTTGGCAAAGCAACTTGTCTGCGGAGCCAGTCAGCTGTCTCATTGCGACTCACTGCCAGGTGGACAGCTTTGATGGCAAGGAGGTGGCGTTCCGCCCAGTTAAGCAGCTTTCAAGCCTCAAGCCATAACGATGAGCTCCTGGCCCTCCCTCCTCCAGGAGGATACTGCAGACATATTGCCTGCCCTTGGAAGTATGGCTTTCCTGTGGTGCAAATTATTGAGCTGTGCAGAGCACCTTACTTACTGCTCTCTCCTCAGAGCGCTGGAGACACAGACTTTGTCCAGAGTCTTATGTCAGCTTTTTTACATTAATGGTACTGGTAGAATTATTAGCTGGAGTTTCAGAAAAGTATTAAGTTTAGAGATATGTGGTTTTGTAGTCAGGCCTGATCTTTCTACTCAGAAGAAGGAAAAAAAATAATCTCTTCTCTAAGAAAAGTATGAAACAAAAACCACTGTTTTTTTTTTTAAGTATCTTATTATACCACCGTGAGATATACAAATAAAAAGATATACAATTAAAAAGTTCATGTTTGGGTTTTGGTCATACAGTGTTTCAGCAAACCACTGTTTTTGGATGAAACCTTCTTTGTTCTGTCTTGCATAATGTATAAGCAGAATAAATCAATAGCTGCTACATCCTGATTAAAGAAATTATGATTTCTAGCTCACGAGTAGTTGTGAACTCTCAAAAGATGTCCAACAACTCATATAATGGAATATTAAAAAAATTGTAACTCAAATATTTCTCTTATTTTATGCATAGTATATATCCATTAAAATATGCAAATAAGGGGGAACAAAATCACTCACCAAGGAGAAAGAACGTCATTAGAGTAGAACTATTTAGATGACTCACCTCCAGCAATGGAAAATTGGAGATTATTCTAAGAGGACGTGTTTGGAGAGGGCTCAGCTATTCTCACCATCTCACTGACTCTCACTTTAGGTAAGTGAGAACAGCTTTTCAAGGAGACTTTAGGTCTCGCTGGGCTCATGAAGGAGTTTGATGAATAAAGTGTACCAGTGTCTGACATCAACCTGGAAAGTCTAAAATAGGCACCGATGAGTCACCTCGCTGCTCAGCTAGTGAAGCAGAAAGAACTGCCACCACATTGGGGTCAGTTGAACACCTAGAGTGTGTCAAGCTGAATTATGCTTTTTAAAATCTTGTCAAGAGGATGAATTACTAAAGGCCTTGGACCCTGAGAGAGACCTGATAGAGAACCCTAGGAAAAGGCAACCAGAATAAAGTGAAATGACCTACCTGTGGATGGATGTAAGAAATTCAATCTGGGTTCTGAAAAGCAACAAAGCATAAACCTACCCATGGCGAGTGAACTGAACTCTCAGAGATGCTGGAGACTCCTTACAGAAGCACCTGTCCTATAAGAACATGTCTGTCATTATGAACGGCTGTGTAAGATTCTCTTCTACACATGCAACCAAACCTTATTTAACATTGAGCTCCCTGAGGTCATTTGATTATTGCTTCATTCTTTTGTTAAAAAGGATGCTTATATTCACATCTTTGTATATGAAACTTTATGCCACTTTTAATTTCTTACCGTCTGCTCTTAAAGTGCAATTCTGAGGTAATATTTTATTTTAAAAGCTTTTGGCCAGCACTGCCAAATTACCTTCTCGAATAATTGTGCCATTTCTCCTTCTGGGACACAGGACACACTCGCTCACTGTTACTGTATGTTGCTGGTGAATTTCTGAAAATCAATTTTGTAGTTGTGATGTAAATTCACTCTGTGCAGTCTCCATCTGGGTCCCTCCATATTCACACTGGACCTCAGGAACCAAGTAAGTCAAGACAAATATGACTCAGACAGTACCCTTATAGTATGTCCATTACTCGAGTATAGGAGTAGAATACTTAACCCTGACCTGGAAATTCTCTGTCATAGCCCAAAATAATGGAACCATGGAAGACTTATTTATTAGCTTCTCGGTAGGTCTAAATCCTTGTGTCGTTCATTCCTTCCTGACTGCCCTGACAATTACAGGAGACGTTATAGAGGCAAAAAAAATGCATAGTTTAACCAATAAATAATTGTAAATAAATATAGAAAAAAAACAACAGTATCAATTTTATATTCACCAGTAGGGTGTAAGATTGGCTATTTCCATACAACATAGGCAAAACTAAAAAGGATGTTCTAAAACACATTATTCAAATTAAATTACAATCTATGAACATGAGAATCAGGGTGAAACATAGACCTGAAGTGTTATATGAGTTTCAGAAGACAGCAGGGTGTGCGTCTCTCAGATACATGGCGCTACTAAGAGACACTGAAAACAGATGATGACTCACCTCTGAATTCTCTGGCTACTACTGTCTGGCACCACATATTTAAAAGTTTTGTTTCCATGGGCTGCCATAATTACAAGCAGAGTGAACCAGTAATCCAGGCTGAGAGTGGGCACCTGTGTTAAATACTAACCCTAGTCTAACCTTGTCGCACAGTGTGACCCTGGGCAAGGCCCTGAACCTCAGCTGTGTGACAGCGTCTCTGCTGAAAACTATGACAGTACCCTCCAGGAAGGACGTTTACACTAAATGATTACACTCTTTCTTACTAACATCAGGTGTCAGCGAGAGTTTTCTCATCCCATAGCAAGGGGAAAGCACAAACTTTTCCTTTAGAGAATTTAGTCCCCAAAGAAAATAAATGCAAAGGCATATGTGCAAAGTAAGAGCACAATCATTCAATTTATTCCCAACATAAGAGTAATCTCCCCACACCTGCCGAGCTCTCTAAACAACGGTGCCTTTCTTATGGCCCATGCAGGGCCCTCTGAGTATATTGGCACGTAAAGATTGTCACCAGTAGTGTAGTGACAGTCTTCACTCAATTATTTGACATATCCCCCTCTCATTTGACTTTCTGTTTCTTGCTCATCCTTTGTTGACAATCATTTTTTCCCCTTTGTACCTGGTTTCCCTGGGGCCACTTTGCCCCTACCTCTGTGCTAATATTGCTTTAATACAGTTTATGTCTCTATTCCTGTTTCCAGAATATGATGTTCTCATTTATATCCCATGCCCTGAAACCTTCCCTCTGACTCAGGGCACCAGTGTGAGGTCATCTTCATGGCACTTTCCTTTCTAATGATGAAAACACGGCTCAGGGGAAACTGCCTTTAAAAACTTCTAAAAGATATTAGGGGTCAGAGCTAATATCTGACCCCTAGTACAGCAGGTAGGGAGTTTACCTTGCACACGGCCCATCCAGATTTGATCCTGGCATCCAATATGATCCCTCAAGCACTGCCAGGTGTAATTCCTAAGCATAGAGCTAGGAATAAACGCTCTGCATTGCAATGTGTGGGCCCCCAAACAAAGCATAACAAAAAAAAAAAAAAACCTTTTAAAGGATTTTGTCTGTAAATATCCAGATAAATAAACCATAGAGTAGTTTAACCCATCTACAGTCACTACACGTGTCAATTTTTTTCTAAGTTTCCAGAACATTTCTAGTTACCATCTTAATTCTTTCTATCATGGCCTATTAAAATGCTAGCTTCCTATCTGAATTTATTTCATCCAGCTACTCATATTGTAGTCTGTGGTATGTGTGTGTGTGTAAAAACTCAGAGACTTCAAAAAAATAATACAGTTCTACTAACACCTTGATTTAGCTCATGAGATTCTTGTGAGTTTTCTGACAATCAGGACTATTAGAAAATATATGGCACTTGGTTTAACTGCTAAATTTGTAATGACTCATTACAGAAATAGGAAACTAGTTACACACCTTATATGTTGCTGCTTATTGAACACATTTTAAGAAAAGCCAGATTTGACTGTTCTCGGAAACTTTATAGTAGTTCACCCCTGTGCCTCCACACCCCTTACAGCATAATCATAAATTGCCTGGTATTCTTTTCTTTTCCCGTGGAATCCGTCATTTTGTACCATCAATTTATAACAAGCATATTTATGTTTTCTGTCCTCCCCTGGTTCCTTCTGTCAAAGTTCCTGTACTCTGGCCAAAGACCCTTACTATTTTATTTTGTCCAATCAGAGGTGAATGGATTAGGGGAGAAAAGGCAGTTCCAGGAGAGCCAAGTGGGATGCTGGCTGGAATGGTCTATTGTGAAAGCATAAAGTGAACTGATCTTCTGCACTCTGGTATAATGTATCAATCATTATTTATCTTCTATTGAAGAAGGTCTTCAGAGCAAATAGTTTTACAGAGCTCCAGCTACGCTAGCTAGATTCTGCCAATGAGGGAGAGTACAGGTATAACAAGTCTGCAAAGAAAAGATGCTAAAGCAGAGATGGAGGGAGAGAAGAGCCCCAAGTGGAGAGAGATGGCAAGAGGAGAGAGTTGAGAGGGAGAGAGAGCAGAAGAGAAGAGAAAAATAGATGTTATAGTTTCTTAAATTGTACTTGTGTGGTCTGTTGTGATTGCTCTTGGTCTCTGTCAACAGACTGTTTTCTCGTTTTCCCGCTCTCTTTCTCTCTTCCTATACAATTATGAATAAAATATAGAATATGCCTTGTCTCGATAGCCTCATGGTCCTCTCACTAGAGATAATACTGTTTTCATATGGGTCTAACATGGTCCCACTGATGACCACCTGAAGGCAGAGACTCAGTAACATAGTTCTAGAAGAGTAGTGAGGTTGGAAACATAATCATAATCCTAGAATATAATCTAAGCATCCATTCATTCAGCAAATATTTTATGGTCCCAGAATGTGATGGGTACCGCCCAAACATAGACTACTTGCTGAATGGGAGAACAGTGTTTCTTTGCTGTGGTGGCTGCCTGACTTATCCTTGGTGTGTGAGTTAGCAATGCTAATTTCAGGACTTTTGAAAACAAAAGCAAGAACAAAAATATAAACATGGCTCCTATAATCTCTAGGTTTTCATCCCTATGATCTCTCTTTTGCAGTTTTCCACATCCTCCCACCCATTTTTATGGTCTTGCCTTCAACAAATTTATATGCATTCTTCATACTTTTACCAGACTTTTTTTTATAAAACATTAATCATAAAGTATTATTTTCCCTCTTAAAAGCAGTGGTTGAATTCTATTTGCAAGATTAAGTTTAATATTCTTGGTTGACAAGACAGGCAACTCACATATTCTAGACTTTAGTGACAATGTTGAATTCAGACTGTATATGAAATTTATATGTGGAGTGTTTTAACAGCATATAATATCCAGAGGATTAAATATATGCACATGAATACCTTGTTAGATTCTCTATACTCAGTATCTGCTCATTATTTTTGTAAACCTAAAATTGCTCTAAAAATAAATTTTATCAGATATCTCCAGGTGCCCCCATGCTTATTTAAGCATGAAGTAGCTGGTCAGTCTATTGCCCATCCAGAATTAAAACCACTACTTGATCCATACTGACCAGCCACCACAGCAAGACAAAAAAGAACTTCCATGATGTGTCTCAGACTGTTATTTCTGGAAAGTAATTATTCATTCCTCAAGGTCTAGGTACATAAGTCATTCCACTATAAAACCCTCCTCAGCTTTCCAGATGGAGCAGATCACTCTTTCCATGCTGTTCCCATAATTCTTTGGACATACGCTACCATGGCATTTATAACAGAGTGGAATAGTTTTCCTCTATACATCTGTCTACTCTGCTAGAAAATATATCCTGTGGTTTAGGTTACATCATATTTGTAGTCTCCAGTATTAAAGTTCAAACTTATTGTTAACTGTGTAGTGGTAAATTGAGGGATGCACACAACTATTAGTAAATAAGTAGTTGAATTGGTAATTAATACTTATTGAGGACTTACTATATGTTGTCCTTGTTGTAAGAGTTTTAAAAGTACTTTCTCAGTCAACAAATTGTAATAGGTAGTATTATTTGTCATTTACTCAAAAATTAAATAACATTTTGCCAAATAGCTGGAGCAAACTATTTTCTGCATCCTCCCAAATGTTAAACAAACTTTCAAGTTCCATTTTCAGATGCAAGGATGTCTTTATTCACTCCTGAGCATTGTATTAATTTTTCCAAATGTACTATTTGATTCTTTCACCCATGGTTATGACTGTTAAGAGGTCTGTTTACTCAAAAATAGAATAAGTAATATACTAAAGTATCCCTATCTACATGGAGTTGCTCTGAAAAGCAAGAGTACTAAAGCTCAAATTCCAGTTTTATTAGTTACTATGAAACTTACGCAAATTATTCAAATTCTCTTTGCCTTAGTTCTTTAAAAGTGGGATATCAATATGACCTAATTGTTATGGTATGAATGTTTGTGTTGCTTCAACTTCCCATATTATAAAGCCAAACCCAAAGCAATGTAGGTAAGAATATCAGCCTTTCAGGGGGTGATTTGCGCCATCATGATTCCCCATGAAATGGACAGAGTGTTCCAATAAAAGAAACCCCATGGGGCCAGATTGATAGTACAGTGGGGAGGGTGTTTGTCTTGCACATGACAAACTCGGGTTCGATTCCTGGGATCCCATGTGGTCCATCGAGTACAGCCAGGAATAATTATTGGATACAGAGCCAGGAATAACCCTGGGCAGGGTTAGGTGTGACCCAAAAAGTAGAGAAAGATAGATAGATAGATAGATAGAGAGAGAGAGAGAGAGAAGAGAGAGAGAGAGAGATCCCACAAGAATCCAGTCCTTTCCACTGAGAATACTGTAAGAGGAAGAGGTGCAAATCAGAAGGAGGTACTTCATTGGAACATAATCATGGATCTTGATATTGGCCTAAGTTCTACTGTTGAAAATTGAGGAAAAATACATGTCCATTGTTATAAGCTAAGTGGAGCTGGCTTTAGCCATAAGAGATAAAAAAAAAATATTCTGAAAGATGCCCTAGAAACATTACCCTCCTGAGTTCTTTAGGTCACAATACTTAAATGAAAAACTATGTGCCTTACATAACCTTTGATCATTTTTTATTAATTTCTTTAATTGAAAATCTAGAGCATAAATAATGTAGCTTTCTGGACTGTCTCTTTTGGGGTCACCTTGTAGAGTTTGTCTGGTCACAAAGTTAAGATATACGGCGTGTTTACATAATTGCTATAATTTATGTTTCGTTTAAAGTCAGCATTGGAGCCAGCAGCAGACAGATCCTATCACAAGGGCAGCTGCAACCAAATACTTTTCAAGAGAAGGCTAGGCCTTGCCACAGCATATCCGCAGTGGCTCCCAGGCTTTGGCTCTCTGGCAAGGATTACAGTAGAATCCTGTCACTACTAAGCCTTTGCCAGAACCAGAGGGTCCATCACCCACCTCAAAGAATAGAAATTGAGAGATACAGGAATCAAGAGATAGGGACTGTAAAAGATTAACCAAGCAACACAAGGCCCTCTTCAAATGGCAAGAGAGATTATTTCATGATACACAAAACAAAAACAAAAAGCTGCTAGACATATCCAAAGACACACAAAATACTAGGGAAACCAAGAGTGGTGTACTGAACAGCTGTGCTAAAGCCCGAGTTTGTTCCCAGAAAGATGGACTTTCTTAATAGTTTGTCCTTAATTATCTCCCCAAATATTGTTTGATCTCTATAGAGCTTCTATTAAAACAAGATTTTTTTTCCTAAAATTTAATAATGCAGAGACAATAAATCTGTATTTCTATTTTTAAAAATAAGTACTTTTGGTCAACTAACTCTATATTCCCTGCCCCTCAAGGTATTGCATGTGTGGCTGCAGTGCCCAGCTGTGTCAGCAGGTGGCAGACAGGAGACAGGCTTGTCTACACCCAGGGCTCTGCCCTATTGTCCCTGGATGGCTGATGGTCTGACATAGAAAAAGACTGGGTCCCTGGGATGAACCCAGAAACATGGCAGAGCCTGGTAATCTTACCCATGGTGTATTCGATATGCCCACAACAGTAACAATAATGGACCTCATTCCCAATGAATGGAGATGTTACTGTTGCCTGCTTGAGTAAATTTATGAACAATGGGAAGACAAGTTACAAGCTGCTATATTCTGCATATCAATGATCAATACTTGCTAATTGGTGTCTGCTCTCTCTTTTGTGTTGACCAAGGAAGTGTAAGTCTTCTCTATGTTGAGACCACCTTCCATTCCACCTTCCTTTCTTTAGCTGTTTAATGTTGCATCATCTGGTATTTCATCCTAAACTATTTCTATAAACCTCAATACTCTGTGAATTTTCAGATTGTATCTGATGTCTTAAGAAAGTTCGCTGTCTTGTCAAGCTATACAGTGAATCAATACCTCATAAAAAAGGATCTGCTCTTTAACAGTATCCAAAAAATTTTATGCACTGAGCCACACACATGGAGTTTACGTTTAATCTAATTCTATTAATGGGGACACAAGTTATTATAGTGGAGAAAGTATTTGCTTTGAGGTCAGTTAGTGTGGAGAACTTCAGTGTTGTCAATTTTCCCCTTTGCAGTATAACTGAAATACTCTTTCTGAGTCTCTTTTCTCTTTTAAAAATGGTGATAATTAAATGAACCTCACTTGGACACCAGAGTTCAAATTAATACTTTCTGCTTTGCTCATGTTGTTATTTCAACCTGGAAGTTTTTCTGCAACTAATCCTTTGTTGAGATGGAAAACTTCTATTATAGATCAAGACCCAGCAAAAAAAAAAAATATATATATATATATATATATATATATATATATATATATATATATATATATATATGTTCCCAAAGTCTTCCAAACCTTCGTGTTTACAACCATCAACATACCCAAGGAAAACTTAATACCTCTCTATAACATATTTCAGCTTATGTAATTATTCACAAATAAACTTCAGGTTCCAATAGGAGGTGTTCTTTGTACCTATACCTAGTACACTGCCTGTTCTGCCTGGCAGATAATCTCTACTCGGTAATAAGTGCACATTTGTCCCCATTTTATTTTATGCATCATAATCTTAGAGATAATGATGATGAAGATTTTTAGGTCAATTTTATTATATAGATGCACATAGACCTATCCTTAACCAAACTATCTGTTTAAAATTTCCACAAAATGAGATCAGATAGGAGTCTTCTACCTAATCAGTTTTGTAACATTGGATAAAAAATGTTTCAATAATAAATGCCATGGGTGTTTTAAATCTTCCTGCTCCCAAGATAAGCTAATCTGGATAGTTTGAAGGAAATATGATAAATCTGCTTATTCTCCAAGGATTCCTATCTACTTTTGGCCAGATAATTTTAGTTTTTTTAACCAAAATACAGATTTTATGGTCCCATTGAACAAAATAATATCTACGTTTATTAATGCATGTCAGTCCTTGGAACAGTCTGTGTTGAAATAGTCAATAAATATGAATATGACTGGGATGAACTAGAAAAGCAAGATGGTTGGTAAGAAGTAACATCAGTCTCTGTTCCATCATGAGAGTCAAGGCTATATCTTAGTCTCTCATCCCTAGTGATATCCCTAGTGATAATCTCTCTAAATCCCTAGTGATATCAACAAAACAGTAAAATCATTTTTATCTGACTGCAAACTCTATTATCCTCACTACCACCAATGCTCACTCTGCAGAACTGTTTCTGGTTTAAAAGATGGGGAATAAATACTATAAATATATCCTCATAGTACTGAGGTATATTCAAAGGAGGGGTCATGGCTGTGCTTTCTTTTCTATACTATTCCTCTCAAATTGTATTGCTAGACACAAGCCACATTCACACATGGAGGAGATGTTGGTAAGTTGACTAACCTGACTTTTTTTATACTCTGATCTGACAGTGTCTCATTTGCCAAGACATCGAAAATCAGATGGGCTGGACATGTAATGTGATTTGGAGACAACTGATGGACTAGAGCCATTACCGACTGGATCCCATGGGATGTCAAAAGATCATGTGGCCGCTGACCTACAAGATGGTCAGATTTCTTCGTCAAGACCCTGAACAAACAGTTTGAGGCTCTTCATATTCCTGAAGCAACAAGATGCCATTGGGCTACACTGGCCCATGATAGGGTCAAATGGAAATGTTATTGGTTCCTGCTCGAGGAAATCGATGAACAACGGGATGTTAAGTGATCAAGTGATCAAGTGATCTGGCTTCTTAACAAGTTGAATATAAGCATGTGCTAACATTTGCAGTCTTCTAAGGTATGACATGTCTGAATGCCTGCAAATATAATCTTGCCTTATGAACATAACTGTCCTTCACTGGAGTTGACCGTCTTTGAAAGTGAGTTTATTCATTTGCCTAGAAAAGTCTAGGTTTAAATTCTTATAATTAAAGTAAGTTTTGGATAGGTACAGTTGTGTATGAATCTGTTTGAGGAAATTGAATAAGTATTACTATTACTATTATAAAGATTGAAGGTAAACTTCATTTAATTAATGGGGCCAGAGCGATAGCCCAGTGGTAGGGCGTTTGCCTTGCACGCGGCCGACCTGTGCCGGCCCGGGTTCGATCCCCGGCATCCCATATGGTCCCCGAGCACCGCCAGGAGTAATACCTGAGTGCAGAGCCAGGAGAAACCCCTGAGCATTGCCGGGTGTGACCCAAAAAGCAAAAAAAAAAAAAAAAAAACTTTATTTAATTAAGTCTACAGAGGCCTCTACAAGAGGTTTAGTGAAACAATCAGAATGATACTTGGGACACTAAAATTTTTTTAAAACATTTTATTATACCACCGTGAGATATACAATTACAACGTTGTTCATGTTTGGAGGTTTCGGTCACATGGTGTTCCTGCACCCGCCTCCACCAGTGCCCATTTCCCACCACCAATGTCCCCAATTCCCTCCTCCCTCCCATAGCCTGCCTAAATGGCAGGTTCTTTATCTCTTTTCTTTCTCCCTCTCTCTCCCTTCCTTCTCCTACACATTGTGGGTTGCACTACATACACTTGGAAGCCATCATGTGCAATTTTTTTGCCTGTACTTAGTACTCAGTTCTATGTTGGTATCAGCAATTTCGACATTTATTCACACATGTTCCCTTCTCTGTCTTACCTAACCTCTGACTCCCACACGCTTGCGGTAATTTCCACTTTTGGTAAGACCACCTGATATATTTATGTCATGCAAGTAAATGCAGCCATTCTATGTCTTTCTCTTTCCTTCTGACTAATTTCACTCAACATGATCCTTTCTATGGCCATCCATTTATAGGCAAATTTCTTTAACTTCATTTTTCCTGACAGCTGCATAGTATTTCATTGTGTAGATGTACCACAGTTTCTTTATACAGTCATCAGTTCTCAGGCATACTGGTTGTTTCCAGGTTCTGGCTATTGTGAATAGTGCTGCTATGAAAATAAAATGTGGATTGTGTTTCCGCTGTGTGTTTTTGGCTTCTCAGGGTATATTCCCAGAAGTGGTATGGCTGGGTCAAAAGGGAGCTCAATTTCTAGTCTTTGGAGGAATGTCCATATTGTTTTCCAGAAAGGTTGTACAAGTCGACATTCCCACCAACAATGTATGAGAGTCCCCTTTTCCCGCATCCACGCCAGTACTTGTTGCTTTTACCCTTTTGGATATGGGCCATTCTCTGTGGTGTGAGGTGATATCTCATTGTTGTTTTGATTTGAATCTCTCTGATAATTAGTGATGATGAGCATTTTTTTCATATGCCTTTTGGCCATTCTAATTTCTTCCTTGTCAAAGTTTCTGTTCATCTCTTCTCCCCCTTTTTTAATGGGGTTGGCTGTTTTCTTCTTATATAGCTATACAAGTGTCTGATATATCCTGGATATCAACCCCTTTTCAGATGGGTATTGGGTGATTACTCTTTCCCCATTCTGTAGACTGTCTTTGTGTCTTGGTTACTGTTTCGAGGTGCAGAAGCTCTTTAGTTTCATGTAGTCCCAGATGTTTATCTTTTATTCTAGTTGCTTTGTTAATGGTGTTTCACCTTTGAAGATGTCTTTAGCTTCAATGTCGTGGAGGAGGGGTTTTTCCTATATTTTCTTCAATGTACTTTATGGATTCAGGTCTGATATTGAGATCTTTAATCCATTTTGATCTTTTTTGTGAAAGGTGTTAGACACAGATCCAACTTCATTTTTTTACATGTAGCTGTCCAGTTTTCCCAGCACCACTTGTTGAAGAGGCTTTCCTTACTCCAATTTGGACTCTTTGCACCTTTATCAAAGATTAACTGATCATGTCTTTGAGGGTGGGTGTCAGGATACTCAACTCTATTCCGTAGATCCACAGGTCTGTTTTTATTCCAGTACCACACTGTTTTTATTACTGCTGCTTTGTAGTACAGTTTGAGGTTGGGAAAGATGATGCCTCCCATCTTCTTTTTCCCGAGGATTGCTTTAGCTATCCGTGGGGGTTTATTATTCCATACGAATTTCAGGAGTGTTTTGTCAATTTCTTTAAAGAATGTCATGGGTATCCTCATAGGAACTGCATTGAAACTGTACAAAGCTCAAGGGAGTATTACCATCTTGACAATGTTAATTCTCCCCATCCATGAGCAGGGAAAATCTTTCCATTTCCTCACGCCCCCTTTTATTTCTTGAAGCAGGGAACACTAAATATTGTGCAATTATTTTCTTATAGGTTTATGTTTGAAACTGTTTTAAAAAGAAGCAAATGTTCTACACAATTTTATAGATTTAATATATAATTAAGAATCTGATGGTTTAGGAAATAATGTCCGAGTCCACAATAGCACTAATAGATAAAGCATGCAAGAGAGATTATATCACAACAGTTCTCCACCCTGAATTTTTTCTTCATTATACCATTTTATTGGGTAATTTGTAATGGGTTGAGTTGTTATTTCATATCTATAATATATTCATATACTGACCTTACTAGTTTTTATGAATTTTTTCTTGTAGACTTTGGAAGCATTAGATCTAAAACATTGTGTTATAGTTGGAAGTCTGAGATTCTCTAGGTGATATCGGTGAGGACCAAGTAACATTAGGTAAGCACTTTCACTGTTTATGATGCTTGTGCTTTTGATTTCATCTGCAGTAATCTATCAAGATTCTTCTGAGGTTTGAATAAACATTCCCTATCCATTGAGTTTACAACTGAGAATTAATTTGAACTAGATTTCAGAGACTTGGATTGCACTTTTGGCTATTTATTGCTCTCACAGCATCTGTATTACAATACTGGCATAAAAGTATGACATGGTAAATGACTTGCCTTAGATCCAAGCATTTCCCCTAGGACAAAACATGGGCATATTGTGTCTTTGCATCTATTAAAGTTGAACCTAAGTTATTTCAAAGAACTTTGAAATATTTAAATATATAATGAATGTAATCATATATAGTACAAACATTCTATATAAATAATATATAGTTTTGTCTTACTGTTATCTAAGGCAACACAAAACCACCCCCTAAATCTTAAACATACAAACACAACTATTTTAGTCATTAAACCCTCATGTCAAAAATAGTTACAGATACTTGGGACTGTCACTATTAGAGTTGAATGAATCATTACCAAGTTGTGTTCTTTATCTGCTTCTTTAGCATATTGGTGAGTATATAATGATAATTCTGAGCTAAGTTGTGACTGCTTTCTTCACTGCCTGTAGATATGCTATCCAGCAAAGATCAGGAAACACTTCCTCCTGTGTACCTGTAAAACAAGGGAAAAGCTAAAAACCAGGTGATTTTTGTAAACTGCCACAGTGTTCATTTCAGGATTTGGTATTATTATAACATCATATTCTGGTAGAATTGGTCCATACATACCAGGAGGAGGAGAAAAGATGACCAAATTTATAATGGGAGAAAACAAAATGGCTGTGATAGCTTTTTAAAATCACTATTTCCTGTGTAGTCTGATATTCTGTTTTTCAAAGAATTTATTGCTGAGAGATGTAAGTATGCTCTAGTAAGTGTTTTTGTATAATTTTATTTGAGAAACATTGAAAAGCGTGTCACCATATACAGATAATTAGAAGTATATATTAGCTTCTCATTGACAGCACACTTCGAAAGTCATTTGGGTTTGAACTAGACATTCTATAGGTAGTTTATCGCTAATTTTAGATGTCCAAGGTAGACCTTTGGCTTTAGTGTTCTTGCTTTTTAACATAGTAATTTCACATCTAAAATTGAAGATCAATAAAGGTTATGAAAATTGATCAATGAATATTTTCAAAATGCACTTATAAGTATAAAATTTAAAATAGGGGGAAAACTAAATGTAATACAACACTCTGTATTTCATGATTATAATAAGCATTTTATGGTACAGCTATTTCAAAGGTTAATACAAAAAGTTGTATTTCAAAGAATATTTAGTGGCACAAGAAAACAAGCACAATGTAGTTAAGCTTATATTAAACAAGAAGTGCAAATGAACAATTCTGATTATATGAATTCATATATATTTTATATATTTATATATATTTATATATTTATATATATTTATATATATTTATATATATATCACTTGATCAATTGATCACTTGACTTCCCATAGATTACTCGAGCAGGAACCAGTAACATCTCAATGTGTCCTGGCAAATGTGAGATAGCCCAAGGGCATCCGCCCACTCCAGGAACATAAAGAGCCAGAAAACCATTCCATTCAAGTCATGAAAATGAGGTCTATAATTGTTACTGGTATTGGACATGTCAAATAGGACAAGGGTAGTTTGCCAGTCTTTGCCATGCGGGTGGGATGATCTTGTAGTCACCTCAAAACTCGAGCATTTATTGATGGACGGCCCAGGTGCAAGCAGCCACGTGAGCCGGGCTGTGATCAGCTCTTCTGCCGGGTGGAGTTCTGATGAGAGGGGAGTCTGGATGTGGAAAATGACAGCCCTCAGTGTGCGGGGGTTCCTTAGGCTTCTTGCGAGGCTCTGCTGAGGTGGCGGGTCAGAGATAGAACCCACCATCTCTCCCAGAGGCCTCGCGAACAACTGGGCACAGGGAGAGCAAAAGCAGCTCTGCCCCCTGTGTGTGAGTCTCTGTATCGGCATACCTGGGCTGGGCTTAAAAAACTGCTGCAGAGTGGGTTGGTGACGAACCAGGCTATGATCAGCTCTTCTGCTGGGTGGAGTTCTGATGAGAGGGGAGTCTGGATGTGGAAAATGAAGGCCCTCATGGTATGGGGGTTCCTCTGGCTTCTGCAAGACTCCACTGGGGTGGAGGCCTGGGATAAAACCAGCCATCCCTCCCAGACGCCTTGTGATCAGCTGGGCACAGGGAGAGCAAGCAGCAGCTTGCCCCATGTGTGTGAGTCTCTGGATCGTCATACCTGGGCCTGGCTTGGAAAAACTGCTGCAGGGTGGGTTGGTGACTAGCTGGGCTGATCAGATCTTCTGCTGGGTGGAGTTCTGACCAGAGGGGGAGTCCAGATGTGAAAAATGTTAGCCCTCATGGTGTGGAGGTTCCTCTGGCTTCTTTCTAGGATCTACTGGGGTGGCGGGCTAGGGCTAGAACCCGCCATTCCTCCCAGACGCCTCATGTGTTGGTGACGAGCCTGAATGTGATCAGCTCTTTTTTTGGTGAAGTTCTGAGGAGAGTGGAGTCCGGATGTGGAAAATAGCGGCCCTCATGGTTCGGCATCTTAGGATGCACTTTTGGGGTGGCAGGCCAGGGCAAGAACATGCCATGCCTGCCGGATGTCTCGGGATCAGCTGAGCACAGAGAGAGAGAGCAAGCAGCAGCTCTGTCCCCTGTGTGAGTCTCTGGACCGGCATACCTGGAACGGGCTTGGAAAAACTGGTGCATGGTGAGTCAGTGGTGAGCTGGGCTGTGATCAGCTCTTCTGCTGGGTGGAGTTCTGATGAGAGGGGAGTCCGATATGAAAATGGTGGCCCTCATGGTGTGGGGGCTCCTCTGGCTTTTGCGAGGCTCTGCTGGGGTGGCGGGCTAGGGTTAGAACCCGCCATCCCTCCCTGACGCCTCATAATCAGTTGGGCACAGGAAAGCAAGCAGCAGCTCTGCACCGGTGTGTGTGTGTGTGTGAGTCTCTGGATCAGCATTACCTGGGCCGGGCCTGAAAAACTGCTGCAGGGTGATTTGGTGATGAGCCTTGCTGTGATCAGCTCTTCTGCTGGGTAGAGTTCTGGCTAAAGGGTAGTCCTGATGTGGAAAATGGCATTGCTCATCAGGTGGGGGTTCCACTGACTTCTGCGAGGCTCTGCAGGGGTGAAGGCCAGGGCTAAACCCCGCCATCCATCCCGGACTCCTCAGGAGCAGTTTGGCACAGGGAGAGCAAGCAGCAGTTCTGCCTCGTGTGTGAGTCTCTGCATCGGAATACCAGGGCCAGGCTTGGAAAAACTGCTGCAGGGTGGGTCGGTGACTAGCTGGGCTGTGATTAGCTCTTCTGCTGTGTGGAATTCTGACGGAGGGGAGTCTGGATAATGGCAGTCCTCAGTTGCGGGGGTTTCTCTGGCTTCTTGTGAGGTTCTGCTAGGGTGACTGGCCAGGACTAGAACCCGCCAACCCTCCCGGACACCTCGTGATCAGCTGGGTACTGGGAGAGCAAGTAGTAGCTCTGCCCCATGTGTGTGAGTCTCTGGATCAGCATACCTGGGCGGTGCTTGGATAAACTGCAGCAAGTTGGGTCGGTGAGAAGCCGAAATGTGATCAGCTCTTCTGCTGGGTGGAGTTCTGATGAGAGGGGAGTCGAATGTGGAAAATAGCGGCCCTCATAGTGTGGACGCTTCTCTGGCTCCTTGCGAGACCTGCTGGGGTGGCGGGCCAGGGCTAGAACCCGCCATCCCTGTTGGTTGACTCGTAATCAGCTAGGCACAGGGGAGAGCAAGCAGCAGCTCTGCCGTGTGTGTCTCTGGATCTGCATACCTGGGCCAGGCTTGGAAAATCTGTAGTAGGGTGGGTCGTTGACTAGCCTGTCTGTGATCAGCTCTTCTGCTGCGTGGATTTGGAAAGGAGATTGGATGTGGAATATGTTGGCCCTCTCATGGTGTGGGGGTTCCTCTGGCTTCTTGCAACACTCTGCTGGGGTTGAAGTCCAGGGCTAGAACCCGCAATCCCTCCCGGACGCCTCATGATCAGCTTTGCACAGGGAGAGCATGCAGCACCTCTGCCCCAGGTGTGTGAGTACCTGCATCAGCATACCAGGCCGGGCTTGGAAAAACTGCTGCAGGTTGGGTCGGTGACTAGCCGGGCTGTGAGCCGCTCTTCTGCGGTGTGGAGTTCTGAAGAGAGGGGAGTCCAGATGTGGAAAATGGCGACCTTCATGGTGTTGGGGTTCCTTCGGTTCTTTCCAAAGCTCTGTGGGGGTAACGGGCTAGTACCCGCCAACCCTCCTGGATGCCTCATGATCAGCTGGGTACAGGGAGAGCAAGTAGCTGCTCTGCACCATGTGTGTGAGTCTCTGGATCGGATACCTGAAATGGGCTAGGAAAAATGCTGCAGGGCGGGTCAGTTACAAGCAGGGTTGTGATCAGCTCTTCTTATGGGTTGAGTTCTAATGAGAGGGGCGCCTGGATATGAATAATGGCGGCCCTCAGTGTGCAGGGGTTCCTCTGGCTTCTTGCGGGGCTCTGCTAGGGTGGCGGGTTAGAATCGCCATCCCTCTCAGACACCTCGAGATCAGCTAGGCACAGGGAGAGCAAGCAGAAACTCTGCCCTGTGTGTGAGAGTCTCTAGATCTGCATACCTGCACTGTGCTTGGAAAAACTGCTTCAGGGTTGGTTGATGACAAGCCGGGCTGTGATCAGCTGTTCTGCTGGATGGAGTTCTGATGAGAGGGGAGCCCGGAAATGGAAAATGGTGGCCCTCATGTTGTGGGGGTTGCTTAGGCTTCCTGTGAGGCTACTTAGGGTCGGCGTGCCAGGGCTAGAACCGCCATCCCTCCAGACACCTCGTGACAAGCTGGGCACAGGGAGAGCAAGCAGCACCTCTGCCCCATGTGTGTGAGTCTCTGCATCGGCATACATTGGCTGGGCTTGGTAAAACTGCTGCAGGGTGGGTCGGTGATGAGCCGGACTGTGATCAGCTCTTCTGCTGGGTGGAGTTCTGATGAGAGGGGAGTCCGGATGTGGAAAATGTGGACATCTTTGTGTGGGGGCTCCTCTGGCTTCTTGAGAGGCTCTGCTAGGGTGGCGGGCTAGGGCTAGAACCCCCCATCCCTCCTGGATGCCTCATGATCAGCTGGCACAGGGAGAGCAAGCAGCAGCTCTGCCCAGTGTGTGTGAGTCTCTGTATCGGCATACCTCAGCCTGGCTTGGAAAAAAACTGCTGCAGAGTGGGTCGGTGATAAGCCGGGCTGTGATGTGCTCTTCTGCTGGGTGGAGCTCTAACAAGAGGGGAGACTAGATGTGGAAAATGGCGGCCCTCATTGTGTGGGGGGTTCCTCTGTCTTCCTGCAAAGCTTCGCTGCATGGTGTGCCAGGGCTAGAAGCTGCTATCCCTCCCAAATGCCTCATGAGCAGCTGGACAAAAGGGAGAGCAAGCAGCAGCTCTGCCCCGTGTGTGTGAGTCTCTGGAACAGCATACAAGGGCCGGGATTGGAAAAACTGCTGCAGGGTTGGTGGGTGATGAGCCGGGCTGTGATCAGCAATCCTGCTCGGTGAAATTTGAGGAGAGGGGAGTCCGGACATGGAAAATGGCGGCCCTCATGATGTGCAGGTTCCTCTGACTTCTTGCGAGGCTATGCTGGGATGGTGGGCCATGGCTAGAACCCACCATTCCTCCCAGCCGCCTCATGATCAGCTAGGCACAGGGAGAGGAAGCAGCAGCTCTGCCCCATGTGTGAGTTTCTGGATTAGCATACCTAGGCTGAGCTGGAAAATCTACTGCAGGGTGGGTCAGTGATGTGTTAGGCTTTGATCAGCTATTCTGCAGGGGTGGAGTTCTGACGATAGGGAGTATGGATGTGAAAAATGGTGGCCCTTATGGTTTGGGGATCCTCTGGCTTTTTGCAAGTCTCCACTGGGGTGGCGGGCCAGGGCTAGAACCCACCATCCCTCCCAGTCACCTCGTGGTCAGCTGGGTACAGGGAGAGCAAGCAGCAGCTCAGCCCCATGTGTGTGAGTCTAATCGGCATACCTGGGCCGGGCTTGGAAAAACTGTTGCAAGGGGGTCGGTGACAATCTGGGCTGTGATCAGCTCTTCTGATCGTTGGAGTTACAAGGAGAGGGGAGTCCGGATGTGGAAAATGGTGTGCGGGTTCCTGTGGCTTCTTCCTATGCTCCACTGGGATGGCGGGCTAGGGCTAGATCCCACCATCCCTCCCGGATGCCTTGTGATCAGCTGGGTACAAGGAGAGCAAGCTGCAGCTCTGCCCCATGTCTGTGAATCTCTGGATTGGCATACCTGGGCCGTGCTTGGAAAAAACTGCTGCCCGGTGGGTTGGTGACGAGCCAGGCTGTGATCAGCTCTTCTGCTGGGTAAAGTTTTGATGGGAGAGGGGATTCCAAATGTGGAAAATGGCAGCCCTCATGGTGTGGGGAACCTCTGGCTTCTTGCGGAGGCTCCACTGAGGTGGCAGGCCAGGGCTAGAACCCTCCATCCTTCCTGGATGCCTCTTGATCAGCTGGGTACATGGAGAGCTAGCAGCAGCTCTGCCCCGTGTGTGTGAGTCTCTTGATCGGCACACCTCGTCCGTGCTTGGAAAAACTCCTGCAGGGTGGGCCAGGTACAAGCTGGGCTGTGATCAGCTCTATTGCTGGGTGGGGTTCTAATGAGAGGCTAGTCCGATATGGAAAATGGCAGCCCTCATGGTATGGGTGTCCCTCTAGCTTTTCCGCTGGGTGGCAGGCCATTTTATATATATATATATATATATATATATATATATATATATATATAAATTATATATCATATATAATACAATGGCTGTAACACACAACTGTAGACCACATGTTTTATATATACATATGTGTGTATGTATATATATGAATTACTGGGTTTCATTCTTGGCACTCCAACTTCCCTCTTCAAGAAAAAAAATATAACAGTATATCTTATATGTCTATAATTTTATAATTTTTCATTGTCATACTTTGAGTAATATCAAAATTTTTAAAATAATTATGTATTTACACTACATATTGCTTTTCATCTCCACAAAATGAGAAATTGCATTAGTTGTAAAAATTATAAAATAAATAGATTTTATATAATTCCCTCACCTGAATTATCACATCAAAATTTTTTTCTTCATATTTTTTGGTGATCTATTTTATATAAAAGCTATATTTAGAATACAAAATGCTATAAAATGACTTTTTATGTTCAACAACTAAACGGTGATGACCAATGTATATTTTTTGCTTCCTTGCTTCTTTGATTTTTTTAGATAGCCAAAGGCTTTTCTCCTGGATCTGGAAGATGAGTATGTACCTCTCAAATAATTTATAAAAGTGAGTCACTTCTATAGAAAATAATCATTGTGGCACTGTATACAATAAGCAAAAAAAATATAAATTGCCCATAATTACTAGATCAATAAAAATCTGGGAAAATATTAGAATTCACTCATAAAATAAGTAAATGTAATAAATATTCATGTGAAATAAATGAAATTATTCCAAACAATTATCTTTTAATGAAAAAGAAATCAATATAGTTTGTGGAGAATCACTGTGTTGTAATTCCAGGAGATAGTTAATACAAACCTGTATATGTCCAAATATCTATTGAAGTAGATTTAAGAAATTAGTAGCAGGTACTCAGTTGTTGATTTAGAAAGACTGATAGGAAAGAAATTTATTTTTATTACATTATTTTTATTCTACTGAATTTTATACTAGGACAATGTACTTCCTCATAACAACAAAGACAGGAGTAAATAAAAGGAAAAGTGGAATAAAAAGTGGAGAAAGGAAGAGAACAATATATAAAGAGGTAAATCTTTGAATGGCACAAGTAAAAGTAAAATACCCAAACACTATGTTCAAATATTATTACCCTCAAGAGGATTTTCTTTGTGGGGCTAGAGTGATAAGCACAGCGGGTAAATCCTTTGCCTTGCATCCCCAGCATCCCATATGGTCCCAGTGCACCACCAGGAGTAAATCCTGAGTGAAAAGGTCAGTAACCCCTAGCGTCTCTGGGTATGACCCAAAAAACAACAACAAAAAAAGAAGCTTCTCTGTAGTGCAAAATCTCCCAGTTTCTTGCAATCAGAAAAATATGTGATATTGTAATTTTGCTCTACTATTGGTGTTATAAGAAAGGGTTGATAAACATATTTCTGGAAAGGACCATATAACAATATTTTAGACTTTTTGGGGCATACAACTGCCATATTGTGGTAGGAAAGTAGCCTAAGACATGGTGGAAATGAGTGGGCTTGATGCTAAGCCTCCCATACTGACACTGACATATAATCCTAAAAACTCATCACATGTCACAAGATATTGGTGTGGTTTTAGTTAGGTATTTGAATAAAATATGAAAGTCATAGTTTATAGGTAGTAGGGGTGCTAATGACCTAGAGTCATAGTTTTCTGATTTTAGTGTAGAATTTAATGTTTTTTTCTCCTAGGTTCACATCAGATGGGTTATGTACCAAGTGCATAACAAGATTTAGGGTAGGCACATGTCACACAAATGTGTGAACACCCAATCATCATGCTTATGAACCGAAAAAGGATCCTGCGAACTTAGTTTGTGTGAATTTTTAAAAAATGGAGAACATGTAAAGTTCTTACAATTCCCAGTTGGTTCTTGATCACTTGACATCCCATTATTCATCGATTTGCTCAAGCAGGCGCCAGTAATATTTGCATTTGACCCTATCACGTGCCAGTGTAGCCCAGTGGCATCTGGTTGCTTCAGAATATGAAGAGCCTCAAACTGTTCATTCAGAGACTTGACGAAGAAGTCTGACCATTTTGTATGTGGGCGGCCACGTGATCTTTTGATATCCCGTGGGATCCAGTCAGTAATGGCTCTAGTCCAGCAGTCGTCTCCAAATCGCATTAAATGTCCAGCCCATCTAATTTTCAATGCCTTGCAAACGAGACAGTGTCCCTGACTCTGGAACAGTGATGGAGGTCGGAGCTCCAGATTCCTTCTTTCACTTGAGGTAGGCATGATATTCCAAGCATAGCTCTTTCGATTCCTCTTTGGGAGACCCGAATAGCATTCTCATCCTGCTTTCATAGGGCCCAGGTCTCTGAAGTGTATGTTAGTGCAGGGAGAAAGGTGGAGTCAAAGAGATGTGCCCGGAGCCGGAGGTTTTTTTGTTCTTTTGGCTATTTCTTTGATGTTTTTGAAGGCAGTCCATGCTGCTCTCTTCCTCCTATGCAGCTCAGGTTTTAGGTCGTTCATCATGTTGACTTTTATCTACCTAGCTAAACATAGCTGCTGCATTCAGAGATGTTTGTTCCATTGAGAGTGAATGGGGCCACTGGAACTAGTTCATTTTTCATGAACAAAGTTTTGCTGAGATTCAGCTATAGACCTATCTTTCCACATTCTCAGTCAAAGTCAGCCAGCATTTGTGCCGCTTGGCTAATGTTTGGTGTTATTAGAACGATGTCATCAGCGAAGCGGAGGTGGTGTAGTTGCTGGCCAATTATCTTCACTCCCATTGCTTCCCATTCTAATTGTTGCATGATGTTCTTGGGGGTGGCGCTGAAGAGTTTGTGAAATGGTATCTCCCTGCCGAACCCCTCTTTTGACATCAATGATCACTTCTTTGTAGAATGGTGAGATCCTGATGGTGAATCCGTAATAGAGCTCACGAAGTATTTTGATGTATTGGGTTTGAATGCCCTGTTTGGCTAAGGCTTCGATGACTGCTTCAGTCTCCACAGAATCAAAGGCTTTCTTTAAATCAATGAACGTGAGACAAAGTAGCATCTTGAACTCCCTACAAACTTCAATGAGCTTGGTTACCGTGTGGATATGGTTGATTGTGCTGAATCCTTTTTGGGAGCCATTTTGCTCGCATGGTTGTTATTCATCTAATGTTCTGCCAGTCCTGTTCAGGATGACTCGAGTGAACAGTTTGTAGATGATGGACAACAGGCAGATGGGGCGATAGTTGCCAATGTCGTGAATGTCTCCCTTCTTGAACAGTAGAACTGTCCTGCTGGTTTTCCTTTGGGAGGGCACCTTGCATTCAGACAGGTAGCATGTGAAGAGCCGAGCCAGTGTGTTGATGAGTACTGATGGCAGATTCTTTAGGTGTTCGGGTCTGACTTTGTCTGGGCCTGGTGCTGTTCCATTCTTTACCGAAAAAGATGGCATGTTGGATTTCAGAAGGTAGAACGTTGGGAACGACACATCCATCCTGCAGAATTTGGTATATGGGCATGTGGACATGAATATCAAAGAGATCTGAGTAGAAGTCATGGATAATCTTCTCCATTGCCTTTCTGGTAGATGTGATAGATCCATCAGGATGTTGGAGGGCAGTCATCTTGGTCTTATAGTTGGTGAAGGACAGGTGGGCGGTGAGAATGCTTTTCCCAGCTTCTGCTGCATGTTCCAGTATTTCTGCTCTTCTCTCTTTGAGGTCGTCCTTTCGCTTCTCTGCAATGCTTTGCAAGCTTGGATGTTAGCATTTGATTCTATTAATAAATTTTCCATTACTTATTAATATTTTCATGGGTACCACTGACAAAGGGGTTATTGGGTAAATCAATGTTATTGTTCATTAATGGCTATTACTATGCATTCAAATTTTAGGAAAAGTATATTATGAAAAGGGTTTAGAATGTATCCATAACTTCTTTTAAAGATAGGCCTGTCTAAGCTAGGCCATTAGAACTGTTTGAATTGTGTTGATTACTCCTCCCTAAAAATTCAAATATGCATGTTCATACATTCTAAACTTCAAGAAATTCCTCTCAAATTGTTATGTTTTTGTATGGTTCGATACTCCCATTCATCTGTCAATCTGTTACTCTGTGATTATTATTATTATGTTGTTTATTATGTCCCCTTTAATGTACCTTAGCTTGAGGAAGACCTGTCTCAGTACAAAAATAATTAGGTTTCTACTATTTTCACTTAACCAAGTCTCATCTTATTTCTTTACTAACTCTTAAATCAACTTTATATACACATATTTTCATTTGATTCATCATGCTATATTTTATATAATTTAACAAATAATTGTCTTTTACTCTTTCTTCTTTAATAGTATTTTAATTTAATTGTTTAACAGTATTTTAATTTAACCTTTTAATAGTATTTTAATTTAAGAAATTAATGCACATTTGCAGAGAGTGGGAAATATAGCTTTTGACAGTAAGGCCTAGTTTTAATGAATGATGAAAACTTTTCTGCTTTCTTACATACTCACTCCGTGGCTCATTTCTCAGTATAATTCAGCAGAGCCATTCGCAATAAGACCCCAAATTTATTTTGTTTTCCTTTCGTCTTTTGTCTAATAGCTTTGTTTAGAAGGAGCCATGGTGTCCTGCGAGCCCAGACTTAGGTCCTGCCAATGGTCTCAGGACTGAGCCTGCAAGTTTGTTGGGCAAGGCCGGCGCTGTGGGAGGGACTCCGGCCAGTGAGTCTGCCCCAGGGCTTTATCTGCCAAGTTGTCAAGAGTGACAGCAAAGAGCCAGACTGCCTGATGAATCCAACGAGCAGAAAAATCTGTCAAAACACGCAGAACATTCATTGCAGGGATCGTGGAAACATTGCCTATTTGTTTGGAGCGTGTTTAATTATTTTTAAACATATGCAGTCTGTAGTTCAGTGAACATGTCAGGGATAATAGAGGAAGAAAAGCAAATGAGGGGAGCCTGGCTGATCCTGGAGCGACTCCTCTCCGCAGCTGGTGGATGGTGAGAAGCAGTTGATTCCCTCCAAAGTGTGGCTCGCTGTCTGTCACCTAATGAAACCCAGTAGGGGATTAATGTCATTAGCTCAAGGCCGGCATGCTGTGGAGTAAACAGATATACATCCTCCTCATTTGGGAGAGTGTTTCTCAGCTTCTGCCTGCTGGCCTGCAAAGGTCACTCCCAGCCATATATTAGTTAAATGGGAAGAAATTAGGTTGGTTGAGAGAATCTTATGGTCTGTTCAGAGACAGCCAGCACTAGGGATTTAGGCACCCAACGCCACCCCTCCCCCTCACTCGCCCTAATTGGGACTCAGATTTCTTCACTGGGAGAAATCTAAGGTAATCAGAGAAGATAAAAGCCCAACAAGTAAATGCTTTACAGAAGAAAAAAAAATGCTTTATTTTGATAACCAAATTGACTAAGAAGTGTGGAAAAATGGGGGGAGGGAGCTATTTGTGTATCAAGACCATCTCTTCTCACTCTTCAACCAAGACTCTGTCTCACATTTGGGTGCACGCAAAGCTGAGGGTTAAGAAATACCTGTGTTAACTTTTCCTTAATCCACAGGAATGTGCACAGCAAACAGCTACAAGTGAGTCGGTTAGATATTTTGCAGTCTTAAAAGAAATCCAGAAAAAGTGACCTTAAAATCGTGGTGCAGTATGGGAGGATTGGGAAAAAAATATTGTAGAAGAAAGGAGAAGCGATAAATACTTCCTGAAGATGGAAATGACCAACATCACACCCCACTAGGAACCCTGTAATTGAAGGGAAGAATACCCAGCACTGTCCAGATATAACCACAAAGAGACTAGGAGGGAACAGAAACAAAACAAAGACATCACAACCAAAGAAAGAAAAATGCTTGAGGGAACTGTGAAAGGAAAACTTAGAGCTGACTCAATGTAACACAAATATTAGATAAAGAAAAGACAGACATAAATACTACTTTGTAAGAACTTATCTTAGTTCTTTTCATATCAAAGCAATAGAGTCAATTTTATATTAAAGATTTGAACTGTGTGCTGATGTTTGTGAGAGGCATAGTATTTTGAGGTAATGGATATTATTATCAAAGGAACAATACTAATGAAAAAGAAATGAAAAGAAATTCAAGATTATTTTGATTTGTTATGTTAGAAACTTAGTTTTAGGTACCTCCTGCACATTCCCACTGTTTTCTGAAAATGACAGAAATCATATCTCTTGGGGCTGGGGCGATAACACAGTGGGTAGAGTGTTTGCTTTACATGCAGCTGACCCAGGTTTGATCCCTGGCATCCCATTTGGTCCCAAGCACTGCCAGTAGTAATTCCTGAGCAAAGAATTAGGAGTAACCCCTGAACATCACCGGTATGACCCAAAAAACAAAAAAAAAAAAAAAGAATATCTCTTAGGGAAGCAGTTAATTTTTTTGTCCACAAAGCTGGCCAACAAGAAAGGTGAAATCTTAAAAATGTATATCTAGAAAATGAGAAAGAGAGATAGAAGTCAGAAAGGAACCAGGTCAAATTTAGTTACATCCTTCTAAGATTAACCTTAGCCTCCATAGCCCTCACCATTTTGCAGGGAGGGGAGAACTCTAAAGCCTTGAGACCACTGCTCAGATTGTTGCCTTCACTGCTCCTCAGAAGCCCCTTCCAGATTCTTCCTATAAACACCGGAGATGGAGGAGGACTCACTGGGGTACCAGACCCCCTCCGTACAGTTCCCTCGGGACCCCCAGCTATATGGGACTCCAAGTGCAGTAAGATTGCTTCACTGCCCAACCTCTGCCTTCATAATTCCCCAAAGGGATCCACCAAACCTCTGTTAACTCTTTCTTGCTCACCGAGAGATGATTGCTACCATCCCTTGATGAAGAGATCTGGGAGCACAATTAGGGTGTGGGAATCAGCCCTGACTGAAGTCTCCATTGCCTGTCTCTGTGGAGTCCAGCTTGAAGCATGGCACCCTTTCTCTTTGGTTCTTTGGTTTTTGCAAAGCCCTTTTATTCGGACCCTCATGGCAGAACGAACACTGAAGGAGAATATTTCTACAGTGGAGGGATGACTCAACACTTACTCAACTGGACTCTGATTATTAAATATTATTGAAAGTCTTTACATCTTATATGGATTCATATTTTGAAGTAAAATTTATTTTTGTGAAAAAGAAGGAAGACTAATGAATTTTGGGATTGTCTATTGTTTCAGAAATCGAGTATCAAACACAACATGAAAAGGGTATCTACAATGTATTAGTACAGTGAAAACTTAGACTTTCTCATTTAGTATAAGAGTTGGCTACTAAGAAATTGAAATGTTCTCTTTTTAAATATCCTAGGTGATTTCCCCTTTTTTGTCAACTCAATAGAAATAAAGTCTTCCAGCTGCAGAACACTAGAGTTATATTTTTATGTGTGGTGTCTAGTGACTACATAGAATTCACTATAGTAAATTTACATAGATTTAAATTTACTAGAAGCTAGGAGTGACTCATGTATGTCATTAGATATTTCAGAACTTTTAGGAGTTTGTAAGCATGTGCTATTTGGGACATATGTGATAGACCATTTGGATACCAAGGACATTCACAGCACCCTTAGCCAGTTACTAATTTGTCCCAGGGAACAAATGGAGGTATTTTCTCTCCCCTTTCAGAAAACACATTATGGCTACATTTCCTCCCTTAACCACAGCGTCACACTGCCAGTCAATGAGGGATAGGCAGAGTGACGTAGGATCAGGGCTTGTTTCAGGTTAGGCAACAGGACTAGCCATTCCCCTTTGAACTTAAGTCTGGGGAGTGTGCCTGAAAGTAACCTAGGAAACACTTTTGGGTTTGTGTGTATGTGTGTTTTGTTTAGTTCTATTGGTTTTGAAGCCACATCCAGCAGTTTTTAGGGATCGATCTTGGCTCTGTGCTTACAGGTTACTCCTGGCAGTGCTCAGGGACCATAATGCTGCTATGGATCCGTCAAGAGTCTGCTATGTTCAAGGCAAGCTACAACTCTAACTGCTTAGATTCCACCTTCAGATATTCTAATCCTGTACTGTATTTACAAGTAAAATGAAAATTTTAATAGAGTATACCTACACAGAGTTTTATAAACATACAATGTCATTTTTGGCGTTATTCTGCAGAACCCAGAAACAGTACCCTAGTTACCCAGGGTCCCTCCTCACCATGTTTGATGACAACTAGGATCACTGCCTTAGAAAACTGTGAAGTCCTAGTGATTCAACCTGGGGTCTCATACACGCAAGACCTTCAATCTTAGGATCACTGCCTTAAAAAACTGAAGTCCTAGTGATTCAACCGGGGTCCCACACGCAAGACCTCACTCTAGCTTCAGCCCCCGGTTGTACTTTTGAGCACTCCCCAATCACATATGTTAACATTTGAAAGAGCAGTTTACGAAATAGACCCTCTCTCTTCACATGTTTAGTATACCTTACCAAGGATTGTTTACTTCTCCTCAAGTATCTGTTTAAGATGTAAAGAAGTGGCTATAAAGTATTGCAGACAATTTGGAAATAATTCTAAATTCTATATAAGCATGTTATGATTAGGGCAAGATGTGTAGGCGCCATACAGTTATAGTGCATGATTTTTGGTTATAGTGTGTGAAGGTTTTCATTTGTACAAATCATAGGCATGGGACTTTAAGCAGAAAGAAAAAAGTTTCTTAATTAGCCTAATAGGAAGCATACAAGAAAAAATAAACTTATATAAACCCACATGTACACTAAACGTAGATACGCACACACATGTATTTCAACTGTAAGTTGTAATGCTGGCCATTTAAAGATTTGGATTAATCCAAAAGACCAACAGAGGAGAAAATCTTGACCTTTCAAGGACTCCACAAGGTGACAAAAATCTCCTCTATAAAATGTAAACTTCATGTTTTCTGACCAGCTGGCTAATTGTTCCGATCCAATAATTCCTAGATTCTGCAAACACATTTGGGGGAGTGTGAGGGGGAGCTGAGATAATACCAAGCTGTGCCTATAAGAAAGTCAGAACTAAGTATTTGAATTGATGCACAATGGAGTAAATACCTTTTTATCCATTCACTCCACTCAGCAAGTAACACCAGGAAAACCATTTTCCAATTAGTCAGCAGGTTTCAGCGTCATTACCTTTGAGATCAGATTTGCTACCATTCAAATATGCATCAGAGACAGTGTAGGAAGAGTTAAGCATCATTCCTGGCATCGGAGGTCTGAGAGGAGGTGAAATTAGATTAACTGCAGGAAAATGGGAGGGTTTACATTACCAGAGGGGCTCTACCTGGCTCCAGGCTTAACAGTGAACAACGCTTTCCAGCATATGGCATTACAATGGATTACTGATCAAGTACGATTAATCCTAATAGATCGTCTTTTGAACCTTAGTGGCTTGTTAGGTGAGAAAAAAATTGTCTGTCCCCAAAGTGTCAGGTGAAACTCTCATTTGAGGTAAGACTACCATGTGAGATGGGTTCCCATCTGGTGGCTTCCTTTTGTGAAACTCCACCAGAAGGTGTTTTAATGAGGCTTTTATAGCAGGCACCACCTGCCACTAATCTTCCCCTCTAAAAAGGTGTAATTGAGGGTTGGTTTTACAGTATGGCTCATATCCTAACCTTGGGAATTCATCAAGAAATGCAAATCTGGGTGGGATGGTGTAATCATGAAATGCCATTTTGGCTTTTGGTTTAGACTGAAGTGGTTATAGAAATTTGTGGTTGGCTAATTACATCCAGCCATATAGTAGCTTCCCTTTCAGTTAGATTAATACGTGTGTCATCTCAGAATTAAATAACCAAGTTGATGGTGACCATATGTCTTCATTCAATTCTTTGCACATGTAAAGAGTTGCAAGGCTGCTAGTGGTTCACACGATTTAAAGGTTTCATTTACACTATTAAGGTTTAACTAGTTTGGATTTACTTGAACGGGTTCTTTCTCTAGTAGATGCTTCAGTTCCGAGATGTATTATTTCAACAAGACATAAACAAATTACGAAACCACCAGACATTTTCTGTCAGTGGAATTTTGGGAATAGAGCTACTTGCCTTTATCTCTTCATTTAAGATACAAATTTTATCACACTGCTTTCCCTGGCAATTAATGCCAAGAGACTTATATTGCTGCCTAAGTTTTCATTTTAAACAAAATATGCTACAAATCATAGTTTACAATACAACAAATTTGACTTTTTGAAATCAGCAAGCATGTATTATGCTCTTGCTCTGTACTAGGCATATGGCTATTACTATTAACAATAATAGTAACAGCAGCGGTAACAGTAATATTACACAAGGTATATTTGCCCATCATGTGGATCATTTTGTTTTTTCACTCCTCTCCTCAGATCTTTGAAAGTACTTTTACTTTGCTAGTAACACATCAGAACATTATGCAGAGAAACAGCTATATTAACAAAACCATTTTATTACAAGTCAATGATAGAGCATATATACTAGATAAATTTCAATATTTCAGTTTTATGAATATTTCATTTGGTTTTCATTCATACTTCATTTAGAAGTAAAAGAAATGTGTAAACTATGATTCTCTTCATTACTGGTTTAACTATGAAATGTGGCAAGAAATGAAGATTCCCATGTTTCAAAATTGGCTTATATTTTGAATTTGGAATGGCATTTATAAATTAAAATAACATGATTTTGAATCAGGAATCATAAACTTAGAACTCCAGAATTTGAATCTAAACTGTAGTTTTATACTTTAGATTTTATCATTGCTACTATTAGCCTTTATTGGCCTACGTAAGATCTGTGGATTTCCTTTTATCTTTTAGTAATGTGATTGCAATAGTTTTAATGTTTCTGGCATGGTCATATAAACTTACTGTATCCCACCCAAACCAAAGCTCCCAGTGTATTAATACAAATCAGAATCCATAAGGACACGGTGTGTTCTCTCCTAGTTGTTGAAGGTTCCATTACTACTGACTCTTAAAACCAATTGCATTAAAAAAAATCAACTCGTGGCCTGAACTAAATGACTGATTTCCACATGGGTTTGTGAACATTGTTCTCCTGACTTTTAGAAATAGTCCTGAACATGTTGTCAAGCACGTATGAAGCCCTTCGGGATACATCAGCCAGCCATCCGCCCAATTAGCAGAATCACAGAAGACAAATCTACCCCCTTGGTGGAGCTAAATATTTCACAATCATATTGCTCACACATCCTTAATTTCTTTGGTACACATTCATGAATCACAAGCTCAAGGAAAGGAAAAAAGACAAGAAAACAGTGTTTGACCAATTTTTTCTATTTAAGCAAAGCTTTTATCATCAGAGTTAGAAGACTGTAACAGCAACTTTGACTTTCAAGATCCTTTTCTCCAAGGAATTCCGTTTTTGCAGACATGAATCATTAGAGCTAATATAGCCAGTGAGAAAGAACATGTGGATATTATTCTCTCACTCATAGAGAATGAAGTCAAATTTTTTTCTTTAACCTTAGGCAATTAGAGAAATTCTTCAACCCTCTCTCTAAAATAACACATTAGTATTGGTTTAGTGCAGAGGAAATAGCGGGTAAAAAGCTACCAAATTAGCTTTTATAGATATTGTATAATGTACTTATATTGTAATGTATGATTTGTCTTCCTACCTGCACCAGTGTTATCTATTTCATTGTCAGATAGAGCCTTAGGAAGCAAGAAGAGGCTAAATTTGATATTTCCTTGCCCAGTGCTTCTTTGTTTACTTTTTTTTTTTTACTTCATGTTGACTGACCCTTAAACCACATGTGACATTTAGGTCTGTCCTGTCTTCCAACAGCCACTCACTCTCTATCTCTCCCCATCCCTTTCTCTAATCCAAAATCTTGGAGTTCTCTGGTTGACATCTTCATACTTTCATTAAGCCAAATGTTGTGAAATGAATTTTCTTGCTCTCTGATTTGGACTTTACAGCATAATGTATATTCCACAGAATCAGCCCCTTTAGAACACACTAAGAAAATCACTATATGCTGGAAGGAAACAGGATGGGGAGACCTCATGCTTCAAAAACAATAGCATGAGCTGCCACTACTCAAGGCAAGTTTAGAATTAAGCATCTGATGCCTATAGGTACACAGAGCGATGTTTAATGAATTGTGAAGTGAGACTCTAACTTGAGATGTATTAATGCTAAAGATTTTTATGTGAAGGGGAGGATTACCCAGGAATATTTCCTATAAATCTTATGATTTGGAAGTTGCAGAGTGAAGGTAATATTTCTCTGACTATAAGCAAGTGAATAATCAAGTATTTGCTTTTGCATTAAGACAAAGAAAGAAGGGAAGGGGTTCAGAGAAAGATGAGAGGCAACAGAGGTAGAGGTCAAGGGGACCCAGGTACATTGGTGGTGGTAAGGAATGATACAACTAAATATCCAAACCAAAAGAGTCCATAACACTGAATTTGTAAGACCCAAACTTGAGTAACAATAATTAAAAGCTGTCCGTCAATACAGCAGACTGAGTTTGGGTGGGTGGGGAGGAGAGGGAATCTGGGAACACTGAGGTTGGGGACTGGTGATGGAACATTGTATGTCAAAATCCCAACTATGAAGAACTTTGTAATTCATGATGCTTTAATAAAATAAAACTTAGGTAGACACAGGAGGCAAAGTAACTTTTAGAACCTCAGTATCCTTCATGCATCATTCTCCAGCTCAGTTCTATTAAACTTCTTTGTGTGTATATTAATTGGTAGGTGTGTGTATATACATACATGCATATATATGTATATATTTTTGCGCCACACCTAGTGATGCTCAGGGATTATCCCTGGCTCTGTGCTCAGAGATCACTCCTGGAAGGCTCAAGGGATCATATGTGGTGTCTGGTATTGAACCCCAGCAGGCCATATGCAAGGTAATACAATTGTACAATTGCTCAGCCTCTGTATTCTAATATATATTTTTGTACATTCTCAGAAATTATGTTTTTTTTCCTTATGCTCTTCCCTAGCCTTGAGGTTATCCACCCTTTTCCTACAGGAGAACCTACCTGTAAATTAACTTCTCTTTCTCAAACTTTCTACTTGAGAACCAGAAATGAGGTTGGATCACCTTGACATTTCATTGTTATCTGGCATATTACCCTGTGTTTTCCTCAGTATGTCACATATGTTTGTGACTGAGGCCAGGAAACTTTTAAGAGAAGAGAAATGGTTATAGGAAAGGGATGTCAGGGAAAAGAGAAGCTATACAGAGATTTTTAAAAATGCTATTTTTGCTTCAGTTAAATCATTTAGACAACAGTACAGTACCCTAAAAGTGCAAAAAAGTGCTAAGTAGTCAAAAATCGGATGAATTTCTTTATTAGCAAAGGAATCATCACCCAAGAAAGTGTAACAGCTCTAGCATGTGTGCCCGGAGACAAGCTGGTAACACTGGCAGATGTCAGCAAAACTACTTACCAGACATGTGTGCAGTACAATCCTGAACCAGCACCAAGGCTGTTGATTCAGTTTACCTGGGTTGTATTCCAGTAATTTCAATTTTTTAACAGTCACCCACAGTGAATCTGACATTCTTATTGAGGAAGAATATTTCAAAGTTGTATGGTATTTCATCAAAATTTCCATAACTTTCCTTGGCCACCTGAGCAGCCAAGTGTGAGGCATTTGCAATGGCAATGTCTACAGAAAAAGAATGCTAGAGAGCATAACAGCAACTTTTATTACTGATATATGGTATTTTTCAATTTAAAGAAGAGCTCTCCTAAACCATTTATTCTCCATAAATAAAACACACTTAAGCTTTAACTCAAAAAAGTAAAAATTCCAGCTTCTAAAGCAGTTGGTGTCCACTCACCAGTGGAACTGAAATGACTATATGCAGTTCAGTCCAGATATGTAATATGGGTGTTAAGACTGTTTATACAACCAGTGTGGGAAGGCATGGAATTTCTAGGCTGAGAGCCATTTGTGTATACAGCTCCTCCATTTGCATTCTAGAGAAACCCCAAGTTTGTTTGCTGCAGGTGCAAGTCTCACATTGCAGCGATATTGGTACATTCCACGGCACCCAAGCTGACATGTTGCCTCGCGTGCCCTTCACTTGATTCTTTTTCCATTCTGGCCACTTCCTGGAGAACATCTGATTCAGATAAACTGTGACCATTAAGAGCATTAGTACTTCAAGTTCCCAGGTCACCTGACAATACTGCAAATTCTGACACTACTAAACAGTTGTTAACTATCTTTAAATGTTTGTAATCCAAGAAACTTGTGGCAAAAAAATCTTATTTCTATAATATCTTATTTTCTTTTATTTTAGGGTGGAAATAACATTTATGACCTTTGGATGATCCCAAGAAATTCAAATGGGCTAAAGCAAAGTGTTCAAAAATGAATAGTTTGGGTAATGACTATTTCTTAACCTTTTGACCATGAGAATTAACTGATTCAGTCATTTCAGGTTGAGTCAATTTAAACTTAACATTTTAGTTATTTCCTAGCATTGATTTCTATCATGTAAGTAAGGTATCAGAGTCCAGAGACATAATACAGCGTGTAGGGCACTTGCCTTGCATGTGACCAACTTGGGCTGGCTCCCAGCAACCCAAAGGTTCTCTAGAACCTGACTGGAGTGATTCCTGAGAGCAGAGACAGGAATAACTACTGAACATTTACTGCTGTTTGAGGTCCAAAAACAGTACAAACAAAAAAAAAAGGCATGAGAACAATCATGTGTATATAACATAAACAACTCCTTTTTTTTTTTTTTTTTTGCTTTTTTTTGGGTCACACCCGGCAATGCTCAGGGGTTTCTTCTGGCTCTGCACTCAGGAATTACTCCTGGTGGTGCTCGGGGGGACCATATGGGATGCCGGGGATCGAACCCAGGCCGGCATGGGTTGGGCCGTGCAAGGCAACGCCCTACCCCCTGGGCTATCCCCATAAACAACTCCTTTAAATCACATACATTAAGGGGCCAAACAGTGGGTAGGGTATTTGCCTAGCCCATGGCCAATCTGAGCTGAATCTGAAGAATCTCATGTGGTCCCCTAGGTCTCCCAGGAGTAAACTCTGAGCACCTCTGGGTGTAACACAAAAATGAACTAAATAAATCAGATACATAAGTATATATTAATATATACATAATATTAATTACACAGCATTTGTTAATCATAAAACTTGAAACCTGGCATAGTATTCCTTTTCAGCTACCTGCTCTGGGGCTTGGTTACAACAAAGTTTTCCTCCATTATTTTATTCATAGGACTTTCTACCCTCACAGCATTTGACTTCATCCTTGATTGATCTTGAACTGACACGAATTAAAAGGCTCTCCCCAAATGAGAAGTGCCATGAAAATAGACACTTTTCATCTTCGAGGCAAAGGAGTCCTGTGCCACATGGTGGGGTGGCAGTTCCTTTGATCAACATTTCTTTGTTTGAACCTAGAAATTGAGTCAGCCTCTGAGGAGTAGCAATACAATAGGGCAGCCAGTATCCCGATGGACCCAATGCTAAGCAATGATGGGGAATTTCCATGAGAGCATCTTAATCCACTAGCATGAGTTGTCACCATAAGCTCTACTAGGCCCATTAAAATGACTTCAGGTCACCTCCACTGAGCCTACCCATTCACTCCAAACAATTATCCTAATCCCATTAGCAGACCCAATCCCTTAACACTTATGAAGTGCTCTCCTATGCAGGGTGCTGACATTTTCCAACAACAGTGGCCTCTTTGAAATGCCAATCAAAAGTCCTTCTTGTGAAAATACAGGACCCTCTCTGCAAGTATAAACAGACCTTCATACATCACCATCACCACCATCATTAAAAGCACTTACAGATCACCCACCTATCCGTGATGCGGTGCTGGGGGAACAGCACGCAAGCACTACAAGTGCTGACCTCCGGGAGGAGTGGTTACAAACCTGCTGCTTCAAGATTCTTCTGCTGCTTAGTTAGCACAGACGGTGCCTGGGGCCGTGGGTCTGCAACAGACCATTCCTGGTGGCTGGGTAATTGTCCCAGGAGGGTTAATTACTTGCTTAACGGAGCAGATCTTGGAACAGTAGTACATAAGGACAAAACTCACATGAATGTTTAACCAAAATGGGACTTCTCAAACTTTGCTCACCCTATCTGTGACTGTAGGAGTTGATTCAGAAGAACCTTTCAGGACAGTCCTTCTCTGATCTACTGTCACTCCCAACTGACCCTTATCGCCAATAATAGAAGTGTGAAGTCAATGATGACGTAACATTGCTCTGCTGGCTGGTAAGCCCAGGTTAGAGGATATAAGTTTATCTCTCAGTTGAGGAACCTTAGGAAGCCACTAGCTTATATGTACTTCATTTTTTTTATTTTACAATGGGAATTTTTGATCATACAATGGGAGTTTTCAATTATACAATGGAAATCATACCTTGTCAAAGTGTATATTAAAGATGAAAGAAAAATATGTGGCAAAAAATACAATGCTTGGGACCCTGTTGTCAAGATAGTCGTGCTTAAATCTTAGACAAAACTGTTTACTGGGGAGGCTTTTTGGAGTTGAAACTTTGGGATGGATTTCCAGTTAGAGGAAATAACCTGTGAAACAGCAGATTCTTGGAGCTAGTAAGAAAATGCATGGAAGAAAAAATTCAAGTGCCTGGAGTTAATGCACGTTTTGGACGTTAAAAGAAAAAGAGGGAAGGCATAAGAAAGAGAACAGTGTGGCCATACAGGGCATCCGGTTCAGGCGCTATTCATTTATTGCCATCAATAAGGTTAGACTTAGCTGTTATCACTGTTTACCTTGTGTGGTGTGACACTTTGCTCGGGATGTTTACATGATTATTCTTTAAAAACTCAGTGTGGGATAACACTAAAGGATAAAGAGCCATGGAGGGTGGGTGTGAATCCTGCTTAACCCCTGTAAGACATGTCCTTTCCGAGGACCTAGGGGAGGCTTTTGCATGTGATTTTAAAACTGGGCATAATTGAAGGAGACACTGAAATCCATCAAAACTAGGTCTGAGCAGAAATGCTTCGACAAGATTCATATAACTGAACTTCCTCCTTCCTATAGCAATTTTTTCCATAATACAAGTCTAATTGCTACTCTTTACTTAAACTGTATACACCATGACAAATAACAAAAACTACTAACAAGAAACATGGCAGAATTTATCTTAACTTGGTATGTTCCTTCCAAAGTCAAAGATGCTTCCGGGAAGGTGTTCCACACAAAAGTTTTAACCTGGCACCTCTGATTCTTGTGAAATAAACATCTCATCTGCAGTGCTAGAAATATCTGCAGATGAAACTAGAAGATGTGCATCAGAGCCCCATGGTTGTATTTTTTTGTGTCCTCAGCACTCTGCAGTAGCAAATAGCATAGACACTTGATTTTGAGTGCAGTTAGTTTATGACTTTCGGTAGAGGTGGTGATACATTCAGACTAGAAGATAAGTTAAGTGAAAGGAATATAGACGAACGTAATCTGGAAACATCTATTGATTTAAAAGCTTCCTGGGCTAGCCCAGCGGGGGCTTCCTTGCACACGGCCGCCCTGCGGCCCGGGTCGACCGGCATCCCATATGGTCCCCGGACCGCCAGGAGTGATTCCTGAGTGCGAGCAGGGTAACCCTGAGCATCGCCGGTGTGACCCAAAAGCAAAAAAAAATAAATAAATAAAAAATAATAAAAGCTTCCCTATTGTAGGGAATTGCTCTCCAGTTATCGCACCCTATCCTAATTGAATACCCACATTCTTAACCTTGTCCCATCAGAACTAACCCATAGATCTTTAGTTTCTGTTTTGGAATATGAAACTTGTAATAGAAGCCTCCCACAACATTGCTTCAGACAAATTGAATGAGAAATAGACAGTAAGCTTGTTGGAATCATTCTACTTAAATCATTCTACTCTTTTTGCTCAACCTATTCCTCTTTTCATTTGTATCATAGCTTTCTGAACAACCAGATAATGATATATTTATGCATATCCCTAGCTGACTGCTGTTTTCTTGATTCACTCTAATATAGCTCCAACAGAAAAAAAGTAACTTTACCTATCACAATTAATACATTTTCTATTTATAGTTTACATGCAGCACCTAGAAATGTCTGTTGACCACATAGTAGCTATTTAATGACTGATTATAAACATGAGCATATATGTTTATGCATTGCCTATCAATATATACATATACTATACATTAATCATAGAATATTGTAGTACTGAGGAGACCTGGTGACATCTCACAACAATTGTTGCCCAAGTGGGCTGCAAGTTTAATGTGAGGGTTCAAGGATGTGTTGCTTCTGAAGCCTGCAGTCCTCAGTAGCCACCAGTTACCTCAGTACTACTCAATGGTGAGGGGCTTCCCAGGATACATCGAATGAGTCTCAGAGGAGTATGTGATGCGGAATCCAACAAGGGCAAAGGCATTTGCAGCTTAATCTCTCTCTCAGTACCAACATAAATATTTTAATCATATATCATTACCATCATTTTGTGTGTATAAAGAAACGTGTTGGAAAAGTTTAAGTAACTTTCCGATAGCAGTAGACTACGGGAAACTTTAGAACTGAGCCCACAAACCCATGAGAGTCTGTTTCTTCCTTTCTCAGTACTGCTCCCTTCCCTCATGTTCACTCTCCTCCAGAGAAGGCTGATCTTAATTCCATTTAAATGTTTTGAAATAATGTCTAATTTTCCCCATCTTCCCCCAAATTTCCACAGCGCCTTTTCTAACTATCAGTATCACATTCCATGGGACCAGGTCAGCAATGACCAAGCATGCATCTGTGACTAATCTTGTTAGCTAACTGTCCACAGAGGGGCTTGGGGGAAATGATCATGGGTTATTCATCACTCATGGACTTCTTCTTTTAATGATTACTTTTAAGAAAAAAATGAGATATTCTTAGTGCTATTACCCATAGCATTAACCACCATCACCCGCTGAAGAACCCCCTGGGTTTCAATGTAGTACATGACACAGTCTGAGCCCACACATGTGCCAGCCACAAAGGACTCTCCACCACAGCTGTGCCGCCAAAGGGTGACTGTCCTTGGGAAAATGCTTCCAAACCAACTTGCTGAAATGGGGGCCTCACAAGTATTTGACAGTGTTAATTACCCATCCTCCTGGCCTGCCAGCCAGCCTTCTCCGCCATGAAGGCCTCGCCATGTGCAGCTTGCTCCTGGTTGCACTCCCTCTGAGCCACATTTGGCAGCGAGCAAGGCGAGCATTTTCGAAGATGTTGTTATTTGCTTTCGTGTTTGGTTCATTTCTTCTCCTTGACTCTGATACTTTGGGAACTGAAATATGTTTTCTTGCACATTGTGGCTGGGTTCCACCTGGTTCCTGAATCCTGTGTTTGATGAGATGGTTGCTGGAAGGGAGCCCCACATGTGAGGTTCAACTATAGTCAAGGAGCCTGTACATTGGTCCCTACCATCCAGCTGGGCGACCTCTGACACCACTGAATAAGCTTAGTTCTTTAATCCTATGGCACAGTATAGGCACTATGTTCATAGATCATATCACACACCCCTTCAACAATTCATACATCAAGGGAGTGTTGGTTGGGACAAGAGCACTTTTGTGAAAATTTTTTCTGAAAGAAATGATTTCACATCACTTTAATGCCTGATTTAACTTGATCCCTCAGTAATAGGAAGAGAGCCAGGCCTGCTATGAAACAATGCAAATCATAATCACAAGGTCTATAATATGCCATTCATTAAGATGAGTCTCTTGGCTTCCACTGTGGGTGTCCTCTTGCTCCACCATAAGACCTAAGGGCATAGAAAAGAGCCAAGCCACTCAAATAGCTGCAAAAGAAAGCTCTGTGGTCACAGGGCCAATGCCAACACCAAAGGCATGTACCAACCCAAATGCAGATGTGCAATTTGGCAGTGTGACACGGCATGTGGGCCTTTCAGAGTCCATGAACCAAATAGGATGATGTGGGTTTTCATCTTCCATAACTTGTGCCCATATTTCTAATTGCTATATTGAGTTCTTGTTCCTCCAGAAGATTAGCTGTAAACAGTTGCTATGGACTCATGCAGAGAGGACACTATTCTTCCTCCTTTTGATGCCATAATAATTTTAGGTGGAGCCATGAAACAAGTATATGTTGGTACATCCATGGAGTCTAGTGTTTTCTGCTACTGTATCTGAAATGCAGCCACTGGGAGAAATCCCCAAATTAGTATGTGGTATCACTAGTCAAGGACTGGGATTTCAATTTCAAATTTAAAAAAGTGGTGATAATCCTATGGCTTTTACACTGTGCATTTTATATCACTTAATTTCCCTGAGAAATATAATACTTCCAAGAATGTTTAGCATTATGAGTTGACTTGTGTCTGCCCACATTCATATGTTAAAGTGCTCACCCCTGCCAGCTCAGATGTCACATTATTTAGTAATTGGGTTTGTGGAGATGGGATGGCTAAAACATAGAGGACACTTGCCTTGCATGTGGCAAATGAGGGTTCAATTTCCAGAACCCACTTGGTCCCCAGCCTTGCCAGGAATGATTTCTGAGCTCAGAACTAGGAGTATCCCCTGAATACTGCAGGGTGTAACTATACAACAAAAAGAAAAGAGAGGGAAAAAGGGAAGGAAAGGGAAGAGGAGAAGAAAGGGGGAGAGGAAGGAGCTGCAAATGTAACCAGTTAAACCATGATGAGGTCACACTGAAGTAAAATGGGTCCCCAATATAATAAATGGGTGTCCTCATAAAAGGAAAGTTTTGTTCAGAGAGACGCCCACATATGAAGAATCTCACATAAAATTTAGTGCTATTTTTATTTATTTATTTGATGGTCGTTTAGGTAATATGGTTATAATAGCGTTTAAGTTTATAGTACCGCTCAATAAAGTTTCCGCCTCCTACCCCACACAGTGACCACAACTCTGAATAATGTTTCCGCAGCCTACCCCAGCAAAGTGGCCATGACTCTCACTGTCCTTATATCACCGCTAGACCAATCTGCCCACTCTCCTTTTCCCTTTCCCCACTGTTTGCTTAAAAAGCTGTGATTCAAGACCAAGATTTTGTCATTGTTTACTACTGTCTAAAAGCAAATGTGTCTACTTCAAAATTAAAATTTCTATTCGAATTCTTTTCCAATTTCCTCGGTCAGTATAGACATAAATATATCTAAAGTTTCAAAATTAATGTCAGAAATAATGAAATTATATTATGTTTCATGTCAGTATACTTTTATTTTTTTTCTTTTTCCATTTAAAAGATTGCTTTAAGGGGCCGGAGTGATATCCAGAGGGTAGGGTGTTTGCCTTGCACGTGGCCAACCCTGGTTTGATCCCTGGCATCCCATATGGTCCCCCGAGCACCGCCAGGAGTAATTCCTGAGTGCAGAGCCAGGAGTAACCCCTGAGCATTGCCGGGTGTGACCAAAAAAGGAAAAAAAAAAGATTGCTTTAATTTGAGTCTCCATTATTTAGCTTTACAACATTGCCAATGACAGGGCTCCCTTGACACACTGTTACCACACGGCCAGGGAGTCCATTTCCAGGACTCAGGCTCAGGCTCAGGCTCTTTTTCATTACCTCTCCCTCCCACTCTGCTCTCCGTTTCCCCATCCACATCTCACTATTGTGGTAAGTCCAGTTTTTGAACATTTCTTAAGCAGCATTCATTTGGACATTTCATTATCTTCTGAGTGTAATTTATATCCAACACATGAGAAAGATCATTTCAAATCTATGATCATTCTCACTCTGTCTCTCTTCTCTGGCTACCACCGCTTAGCAGAATTTTCACCCATCCCTCCACACAATGTCCAATTGCAGGATTTCATCTTTTCTTCTAGCCAAGTAGTATTCCACAGTGTGTGTATATCAGGTCAATTTACTTATGGAAAGTTTATCTGTATGCTTCCCTATTCTTCTGAGGAAAGGCTAGTGAAGGGATTGAAAAGCAGATACCCTGGGCTGAAGCTCTGTGTCAAGGTGGGTATACACACTAGGCTTTGTCTCAGAGCGATCCCTTAAGGAGAGAAAAGAAGGAGAACCCAGCAAGGCAGATAAACTGCACTATGGTTCAAAGAGAAAAAATGAAATTATCTCTATCACGTATAATCTAAGAGCAGCCTTTATGGTGGGATCAGTAGTTTGCTTCATTCATGTTGTACAATTTTTCTTGTAAAAGAAACTGCTCAGAATTCTGAGGTCTGGACTCTGAATGCAGCGATCCGAGTTCAAATCTCGGTGGAACCTCCAGATGCAGGGATGCCCACTCAGGGATGCCAGATGTCAGGGACCCCACCAGGGTCCCCGACAGTGCTGGGAAGCAAGTTCCCTTCTACCTCCGAAGCCAGCGGGAATGGATGAAAACTCAGGAATCCGATGCAGTTTTAAAAGGGCTTTACTATCACAGGTTCCAATATACAATCCAAGAGCAGGGAAAACCTCCGGACTCTGGGTTCCCAGTTAGGCCCCAGCCAGGTGTAGGCCAAGATGGCTGCCACCACGTGTTGAGGCCCAACAGAGAATGGAGAGGACAGAGAAGCAAAACGCCAAGGGAAGCCGAAATGGCAAAAACGGGAAAAAAAGAAGGAGGAAACACTTCTTTCTTCTTGCAGCTTATTTTATAGTTCGAAATCCGCCCAAACTCCCAGCTCAGCCCATTCTGAGCTGGGATATCTAAAGATGAAAACAGAAAAATATCTCTATAGAAATGTAGCAACATCAGGAGACCATCTGGCTGTTTACAAGGACCCAGAGCTAATTCAAAGCCTCCTAGCAGAGCTGGGAGGAGCTATAAGCTAAATGCAACTTCCCCTGGCAGGAAGGTTCAAATACCCTCAGGTAATTTCTCCCAGCACCCTCACCTAATGTCTTGAGCCAAGATCTACCTGGAAATGCCTTTATAGGGTAGAGAAGGGGGTTTTTTGAGATGGCATGTCTCTGTACCAAAGAATAATACTAATGCCAGTTAAATATTTCTCCAAGCCTTCACAAGAGTCTCGTCTACTTCATGGTAGTGTTGTATTTTAGTTTGCCTTTGAGTTATCAGGGAGCCATGCTTGCTTGCTTGGAGGCAAGCAGCATTTCTCTCTGGTCTAATTACTTAGAGATCCAATGTGGCCAGGCAAATATGCTGGTAAGATCTAGCTAGTCCCACGATGATTGTGGTAGCATGAGAGAATATTTATACCAGCCAGTACAGAATACATGGTCAGATAAGACTGCCACTTTCAGACTATGCCCCTATCTATGAAGTGACCTGCAGGGAGGCAATCCAGGGCAGATGCAGAGGCCTAGGCTTTTAGGTGTCCTGCAACAGGAGCTCACCTAGGCTCCACAGTCCATACCAAAAAATATTCATCAAAGCACTGCAGGAAACAACATAGTAGCTGCTGTGGCGACTTTATCCCCTCTTCAGGACAGAGCTTCTCACTATCTAAAGTTTTTATCTTAGTCCATCCTTCAGAATCTCACTTGAAGAGACAGAGCTAACCTCCTTTTGGACATGGTGCTTGGAGGACAATCTCTATCCTAAGAATGCCAAGTAGTCCTGTGAAGTCACTACGTAAAATTTAGTCTTAACTTTGTTATCTCCTTTTTGCAGGTATTTTGCTCCCCGAGGCGCAGCGCCTTTAGACGATAGAGTCAGAAGAGCATATATTCTGCAATTTCCTACCAGGAGAAGAATCCAGGCCAATGCTAAAGTCACGATCACTTCTCAGACCCAAGTACTCTCAATGTCACCACACATAATGCCACAAAATGATCATCGACTTAGTGAACTGTATCCTGGAGATTAAAGTACTTCTTTTCTGTATCATCTAGAACTGGGCACCTTAGTAGCTTGTGAAAGTGCTCTTCCTCTAGCCATGCAGGGTTAGCTGTTTCTGCACATGCTGATTATTAGTTGACCAATTTATGGTCATAGCTATCCCTGTGTTGGTGAGTCTTTGGGTTAAAATAACATCATACATGATCCCCTGTTCATAAATCAAATACTTTTCATTAAGGAGTCTAATTGAAGCCCTTAGATCAGGAAAGTCATCTTCATACACACAATATGCAAATAACAGTAAAGATAAATTGGTTCTCCTATTATTTGTTTGGGGGCCACACCTGGAAGTGCTCTGGGCTTAGTCTTTACTCAGTGCTTAGACATATACTCCTGTAGTGCTTGGTGGACCATTAACAGGGCTAGTTTGAACTTGGGTTTGTCCATGTACAAAGCAAGTATTCTACTCACTGTACTCTCCCAGCCCCTGGTGCTGCTTCTGCAGTGGAAAGATGTTCATTGGAATCAGCTCCCCATGCTGACTAGCTGATATCCTTAGTGACATTGCTGTATTGAGGAGGCAGTGTTGGTTCCCAGTACTACTATGTTGGCTATTTGGTGACAGCAGCGGCTAAGCCAGTGTTGGTGATTAGAAGACATAGGCATTGAATCCAGGGCTAGCTCCGACTCTTGCCACAATGGCAACTTGGATCATGAGGCAGCTGCGCAAGCTCTGGGGTGACTGATGACGCAGACCCACTTACATCTTAAAACATCTTGTGTTTATTCTACCTGGTGACATGGTGTATCTGCCATACCACAAATCATCGTAAGACATTCTTATCAGAAGGTCACATCATGACCCCTCATGCTGTTAACAGGGCAGTAGACTGTTAGAAGATCGTTCTTTGAATGGTATGCTTTAGTTCCAGAAAACTGGGTCTATATGCGGCCTTCCTCCTGTGACTTGTCATGCACTTGATATAGCAAATTTTTACTTTATGAGTATATAATCTGTACACTCTACATAGTCCTATGGACATTGCCAGGTCTTATGTCTCATGCATCAGGTCTCATGCAGTCCAATCAATTCCTGCTCTAGAACCTCCAGCTAAGTTCCCACTTGACGCTGGCAGCCTCCTTTTGTTGGAAGTTTGATCTATGTGGAAAGCGTTGTTTCCAAACTAAGAGTCCAATCAGGCACTTAATTGTCCTCTCAGTGATGATCGGTGCAAGAAACAGTAACATGTCTTTTAAGTGGGTGCTCCTGATGCACATTCCACTGAGGTCTACACATTTACTTACATAACTGGGCACTGAATCTTTATAAGAATTTCCTTCAGTTCCCTGTGGTTTATGTGGCTTTCTGAAAGTGAATATATACTCAGTGTATTTTGCTCATCTGCTTCAATTATTACTATTATACCTTTGATAGAGCGTAACTGTGTGATATTTTGAAGAATGCCTAGATAGCAAATATCCTTTTTGGACTAATTAAAATACAAGAAGAGGAGTTAATACAACCCTGTAGAAAGAAAAACATATGCGTAATTTTTTTGTGTCCTTCCCTGAAATAAAAATCCATTCACTAAGTCAGTGACTGAAGACCATGCCCTCATACTATGCTATTCTGTGTCCACAGTGATGCCACATCAGAAAACAGATTGTGGCGGAATGTATTCAGGGTTCTACTGTCACTCATGCATACACGTGAACTTTCCAGTGATGAGACGGGCAAGTATGATGGGATATGAGGGGACTGGAAGTTACAAAAACTATGTCCTTAGATTAGCACTAATCTCTGCTATTCCACCAGGTAGTATAATAATTCTTCTTCCTTCTTCCTTCTTCTTCCTTCTCCTTCTTCCTACTTCCTCCTCCCTCATCTTCTTCTTCGACTACTACTACTACTACTACTACTACTACTACTACTACTACTACTACTACTACTTGCACTACTCCTATTTCTACTATCATTGTTTTAGTGCCACATCCATCCATCCGCTGATGATTTGAATCAGGGTCATGCGCACCACAGCCAAATACAAGGCAAATGTTATATCTCTGGTTCTATCTCTCTGGCTCTGTAATGTTATTTTTCTTTTTTTTTTTTTTTTTTTTTTTGCTTTTTGGGTCACACCCGGCAATACTCAGGGGTTTCTCCTGGCTCTGCACTCAGGAATTACTCCTGGCGCTGCTCGGGGACCATATGGAATGCCGGGGATCGAACCCAGGACGGCATGGGCCGGCCACGTGAAAGGCAAACGCCCTACCCACTGGGCTATCGCTCCGGCCCCATGGCTCTGCAATGTTATTTTCTAATGCTTATGTTAACTAGAAGAGAGAAACATTAAACTTAACCTTGTGTTCACTGTACCTAAAATATCTTGACCCCTCCCCTTTTGTATGATTACTCCAAAACAAAGAGAGTCCATGTTAGGAGAGAATTGGGGAACCGTTTTCTAGAAGAAACATTAATTTATGTCTTTGTATATATCTCTGGAGCGCCTTTTTACATTTCTTAAAAAACAATCTGGAGGGCTCTGAGCACCCAAGTGTCACTCTCCTTTTAACACTATCTTTGGATCACCTCCAGCCTCTGTGTTTACTATGCCTTCTCCCTCTGGCAACCTCAGTTCTGTGTTCCAAATCCACAGCCTATGTTTGGACCAGTTTTGTCAGTTGTTGCTTTATTACTTTATACCTCACATGATCAGATCATCTGGTCATCACTTTTCTTTTCCTGACTTCATTTAACATAAGCTCTTCCAACCCTACCTTTGTTATCTCAAATGGTAAGATATAGTTTTATCTTAAAATAATATTATATATCAATACTGTTCCTTCTTCCATATACACTTATCCACAGTTAGGTTCTCAGTTGCTTTCTTATCTTGATATTATAAACAGTTCTATAATGAACATAGTAGTACACATATTCTTTTAACTTAGTGAATCTCTAAAGACATTTCTATACCAGTATTTTAGTGTGATTTGCCTCTTGTGTGTTTTTGTTTTGTACCTATTTTTGGTATTTTATACTTTGAAGTCTTAGGATGAAGCATGTTTTAATTCCTGGAATAAAGTTCTCTTGCTCATGTTGTATAATTCTTATAATTATAGGTGAAATTTATTTACTAAAATTTTGTTGAAAATTTTTTGCATTTATGTTTGGTATATTGGTCTATAGTTTTAATTATATTATGTTCTGTCTGCTTTAGTTATAAGAATAATATTGATTTCATAAAATGTGTTTTTAAATTGGCCTGGTTTTTGATGTTGACTCACCCACACAGACCTGCTCCATTAATTCATGACTAAATCTCTGAAGAGATACAAGTCAAGCAACTAAAATTTATGGACACACTGATTGTCGCCTCCTTGGCCCCTGCTCTTCTGAGAACTCAGGGCTGCCTTCTGGGGGGGATATCAAATACCTATCTTGCAGAAGCCTGGGGAGATGCATCCAAACCCCACCTAATAGCCACACCAAGGTTCAATTCAGTAGCTTCTCTAACACTCTCTGCAGAGACACCAAACCACAAAACAAATTCAGGTACTCCTGGTGTCCAGGCTAAGAACACTGAGGTCTTTTCAACTCATTGGCCCAGACCACATATTTACAAGTGTCTGCACACCTCCAAATTTGTCAATACTGAAATTGTACACCAAATTGCACAAGGCAAGTAGCAGAGAAGCCAACTAAACTCAACATATAAAATCAATAACACCGAAGGCTCAATTCACAACAAATGCTTAGTAAACCCTTAGACAAGACTTAACAATCACGTGGTGAGATATAACATTTAGCATGTATTTTATTTTACTTAAGTATATTTGATAACTCTTGTAACCATTTAGTTGCAGTAAGTAATATAAAAGAAATTAGTGTGTACCAGCTAAGGGACAGGCTTGGAGGGTGATTTGGTAAATGAGAGAATGGCGGAGAGAAAGTTGCTTTGGTTATGGGATTAGAATGTGAACAATGAAAGCCCATAACAACTGAATTATTAATAACTTTGTAAACCAATTTGTTTAAATAAAGTAACTTATTTACAAAATAAATAATGAAATAGTTCTATTTTTCAATGTTTTGGACCTGAGCTCCAAAGAACTGCATTTTACTAAATGACTACATAGTTCTCTCTAGTTCAAGAACTCTCTACCTCCACACCTATCAGGATATGACATTTGCATTTGTTTTCCAGAACCAAATATTAAATTTCTAATATTCCAGGATTCTAGCTTCTGCTGCCAAGTGGTTCAACTTTTTAATACTTTATTCTGTGTCCTTTCTTTTCTTCTTTTTCTTGTGGGCATCCTTTGTTTTTAGGCAATGAAATTATCCCTCCTCCTAACATTCCTTAGTTTAAGGTAAATGACTCAGCTTTAGCATCAAATTGACTCAAATCAATAACATAATAATTCTCTTGGTCTGACAACTTCTGTCAGCTACTTGATACCTTTCTTCACTGCCTTTCTTGCTACTTTATTCAGTATTCTCTAAGCATACAAGAATATCATTGTCAATATTTATAAAACTGCATCCTTGAAAATTACTCACATATTGACAAAAATCTTCATTGTCCAACTTTAAGATAACCTCCAGTTATTATCTTAAATACGTTTGACTTGGTCATGAAATGATTTCCTGGTATAGTCTTTTCCTTCCATTCTCTCTTGGATTTAGTGTACAATATAATATAGAAATGACTCATGGGCAAACAGTTGGAAAGTGGGCCCACATCCTGAGATAAGCCTGTATTGTACTGCAAGTCTGAGACCTGTATATCATCGTCACACAAGGAGGAGTAACTAATACAGGAAAGAAAAGACCACACTTGCAAAAGATTCTAGGATATCTACAAATTGAAGTAATTGTTGGTTCATCAAACTAGACTCCTTTCAGGATGAGAAACTGTAAATCAAGTAGGTGTCTCTGAAGTAGCAGGCTTGCTGAGGTTGAGAGTTCAATTTCCTAGATCTCCATGCCTGAGTCTCAGCATTTTCTGTTTCTAGCAATGAGGGTCGTTTTTTATGATCACTAAATCACTTGACATCCCGTTATTCATCGATTTGCTCGAGCAGGCACCAGTAACATTTCCACTTGACCCTATCACGTGCCAGTGTAGCCCAATGGCATCTGGTTGCTTCAGGAATAATCAAGCAACCAATAGTTCAAAATATTTATCTTGATCTAGAGAAGATAGTGCAGGGGTTAAGAAAGCATTTTTTTTTTTTGCATCCAGCCTACCCTGGTTCAATTCCTGGAACTACGAATGGCTCCACTGCCAGAGGAGCCATCTTCAAGGCCCAGAAGTAAGTCCTGTGCACTGGCAGGTGTGGGCCAACCCCTTAAGCCCCAAGTATTTCTCTTATAGTGATGTGACAACTTGAAAATATGCAATTAGATAGACAATGTTTAGAAAATTCCTCATTTGTTTTGTTTTTTTTTTTTTTTTGTTTTTGGGTCACACCCGGCAATGCTCAGGGGTTACTCCTGGCTCTGCACTCAGGAATTACTCCTGCGGTGCTCGGGGGACCATATGGGATGCCGGGATCGAACCCGGCCGGCATGGGCCGGCTGCTTGCAAGGCAAACGCCCTACCCGCAGGCTATCGCCCGGCCCCGAAAATTCCTCATTTGATTTAATACTTAAGTTAAAGTGTTTACAATTCAAAGAAATTTCATTAAAAAGATAAATAAAATTTTAGAAATGGAAAACTGCATAATCAAGAGAACAAACAGCAGTTAAACACAGGCTTTTTCTCATTTTTACACTTTCAGCCTCAAAATGGCAAGATTAGAAATCCCTCTTTAAGTTACTTGCTCATCTTATGTTTTGGATATATGTAATACAATTTATACATTAGAATTTTTATCAGAAACATGAACCTATTGATAGCAGTACTTCAACATGCTCTTACTTGGTTGTGTTAACTGTAAGATTTTATTTGAGTCATACACTTTGCCTGCCTGGATACATGTACTGTGAGAATTCTACACTCATAAACATAGCTGCTGCTGATTCATATAATATGACTGGAACCTTTAGTAATAGTTTTAATTATGCAGATTAATCATCATTACAAAATGGATCTTTGAGAGGAGAGAGCACTTTTGTTCCATCTCTAAGAAATTCCTGTTATTTGATTGTAGATTAGTAAGAACACATTTAAAAAAGAACAAGACATTCAATAAATAACAAAAAATTATGCTGGAAATTCAAGATCTAGTTCCAAGATATAATTACTTAGCAAAAACTAATGTGTCCTATTAGTCTCTTTCCTATTTTACCCTGAGGGTTTTCCATGTATTACCACAAAAGTATTTTTATATCTTATTACAGTTAGTAGGATAGTCCTGACTTCTGATTTTTATCTTTACATTTCAGACTTTCATTTTTACTTATATTCCAATATTGACACTGATAGTGTATGTTCATTTTTGAGCTCCTCTACATATAGCCAACTGCCCACTAGACATGATCTAGACTCATTTTTATCTCATTGAAATTACAAAAAGGTTTATGCCAATTTTCTTAGACATAGCTTGAAAATTCTCTTTTTTTTATCCTTACTAACCTCCTTGACTTAGACACTAAGCATATCATTTGGATGTGCTGATGGATATGATTGTTTTATAATTATTATGTCTGCCTAAAGTTTTATTCATATTTCAATCACTTTGTACATTATTTCTTTGAGGTGCTACTAAATTGCAAAGGAATAAAACTTATTCCTTTGCTTTGCAACATGAAAGAGAAGGGTCACTATTGCACTCCACGATTTTTTTTCCCTCAACTTTTGCACCTTAGCATTCATATATTTGTCACACCTCTGGGCCTATATTTTTTGCAAGTTATATCCAACATTGCATGTCATATTTCCAGAGTCCTTCCAATGTTTATATAATTTATTACATTTTCTTCAAATTTTTTCTTATCTAACCACCTATATGGAATATTACAAAGAAATTTTTGCTATACTGAAGACTAAAAGGACAGAACTAATAGAAGACACTAATGGCCAGGAATTAGAATCATGCACAGGATCCTGAAGGAAATTAATGTATCGATCTCTATTATCTTGATTATTCCATTTTCTTTGCATTTCATCTTTTACAAACTAATATTCTAGTACTTATTAAGTTAAATGTAGTTTTATGTAGTTGAGATTGCATGATTACACTGGCACTTTTTAAAAATTTACTGAATTAAAATAAATACATATTTCTAGATATCAGTTCATTAGTGATATAACATTATGCTTTCTCTGTGTTTGTGTAGAAGACAATAGGGAAAGTCTTGTCAAGCTGTCAATATGTCATTCAAGTTCTATAAATTATATTACAAAAATAGAAGAACAAATTTTATAGAAAAGAACAAAGTTTATTAAACTCGTCTTCAAAATCCATTTGCCAGCCTAATTTTAAGTTCCTGTTGAACTCATCTGAGAGTAGGAAGTTCTACGTGCTCACCTCAGGATAATTCTTGAACTAGAGTGTGAAGACAGTGTGAGCAGCTAGCATCAGGAAGGTGCGGACATGTTTGACAAACAACATAAAGGCTAAGTAATGCCCAGAAACCACAGATCAAATGGAAACCAGATGTACATGAACAGAGTTGAAAACTTCCCAGTATAAAAGCAGCATTAAGGTAAAATTGAGGGGCTCAGGAAGTAACTCAAGAGCACAAAGCCTTAATATGCAAGTCCCTGAGTTTGGTATCTGGTACCACAGGACATGCTCGAGCACTGCTCTGTGTTGCTCTGGTGACTCCTTGCCTCTGAAAATAATTCCTTTGACTGGCATAACAGTCTCCAAGCAAACAGCAAAGAAGGAAAATGGAGGGTGAAAATCAGAAGCAAGACTGAATTACGAAGAAAGAGAAAACTTTAAAACTTGAGCAGAACAAACATCAGTCCAGAAATCTAAATTTTCTCCCTAATAACCAAAACATAGGACTGATGGTTTCACAAAAAATCTATAAATAAGTCAAAGAATAATAAGTATAAATTATACTTAAACTTTTCTAAAACACTGAAAAATAACATTTCAACATATTCTTTTGAGGCAAATACTCTCAGATTTTAAGCCAGAAAGAACAGTACAGGTAAAGGAAACGAAGGCCTAACTCAACCAAATCTTGCTAAATCAAATTCAAGAACACTTCAGAAAATAATTTATCTTGATGCATGGGGATTTGTTTAGGGATACAAGAATCATCTAACATATTTAAGCCAATTAATTTAATATACCGTATCAGCAAAAAGTAAATATCCCATGACCATATTAATAGATGCTGAAAACAAATTTGACAAGATTTAATATTCATAAATTTTCAAAAGCACAATAAATTGGAATGAATGCCAATGCAATATAGCCAATGTTTGACAACTCACAGCCAACATAACACTAAGGGTAAATATAAAAGCTTCTCTGGAAGATCTGAAATAGACAAGGACATCCACACTCATCACTACTTTTCAATGCAGTATTGCAAAACCTAGACAAAGTAATTAGGAAAATAACATGAAAAGCATTCATATTAGAATAGAGAAGCAGGGGTCGGAGCAATGGCACAGTGGGTAGGACATTTGTCTTGCACGCAGCCGACACGGGTTCGATCCCTCACATCTCACAGGGTCCCCGGAGCACCGCCAGGAGTAATTTCTGAGCAAAGAGCCAGGAGTAACTCCTGAGCATTGCCGGGTGTGACCCAAAAAAGCAAAAAAAAAAAAAAATAGAATAGAATAGAGAAGCAAAACTTTCAATTTTACAAATGAAATAATACAGAGAAAGCTCCAAAATGTCTACCAAAAAATAACTAGAAACAATGAGTCTATTAAAATGTAAGACTATAAAATCAATATGAAAAAATCTGTTCCTTCTCTATATGAACACAATGAGTTGGTAGAAAGGGAAGTTAAGTAAAAAACTCCTTCCACAATTTTATCCAATAATTATAAACTTTACTTTGAAGTATATTTAACACTGGAGGTGGAAGACTCATAGCTTACCTGATAGCTGTAAGACATTACTAAAGTAAATAGATGACACAAATAATGGAAAGGCACACATCATCATAGATTAGAAAATAAACATTACTGAAATGGCCATATTAAAGAAAGAGAAAAGAAGAAAAATCAAAGTATCATGTTCTTGACTTCCAATTATATTACAAAGCCATAGAAATCAAAATAGTTTGGTAATGGAACGCAAACGGCAAAGAGCTAATGGAACAAAATAGTGCCAAGAAATAAACTTAGATGTATATGGTTATCCAACCTACAATAAAGAAGACTTAACTACCAAAAAAAAAAAAAGAAAGCCTCTGTAACAAATGTCGTTTGTTGTGTGGAGTGCACTGACAGCACGAACGTATAAATTAAACCGTATCATTATTATTATCATACATAAAGAGTAATTCAGATTGTATTAGGATCCTATGTATTAGATCCTAAATCAAAAGTCACTAAGGCACATAGAAGAAAATGGGTTATACACTCCATAATCTCAATATCAGAGATGTATTTCATAATTTAACTCCAATGGTCAGGAACACAATAGCAAGAATGAGCAAATGGGGCTATATTAAATAAAATAGTTTTATACAGAGAAACAAACTACCACAAAAATGAAACTGCCTTCTAAGAACTAGAGATATTTGTACATTATATACCTGTTAAGAGGTTTTTAATATGCAAAATATAGAAATAGCTCACATAACTAATTGTTGGGGACCCCCGGCCGCTCCACCTTCGAGGACGCCGGGAGAACAAATGAAAACTCACGAGTTCGGTGCAGTTCCAAAAAAAGGCTTTTTAATAGTACAAAAGCTCTTCCACAGCACTCCAATATAATGAACAAACTTTAGCTCTGGTCCGAACTTAGACCATACAAAAGAGCCTAAGTCTCCCACCAAAGAGAGAGGATCTCACCCGAGCTGAGTCCTACCCAGAAGGAGCAGAAGGCCAAAGAGCAAAAGCCAAAAGCCAAAAGCTGAGGCTGAAAGCCAAAAGGTAAAAGTGAAGGGGCCTCAAGTCAGCCCCTTATATACACAAAGGAATCCAACCGGGAGGGGCATGTCAACAAAGAACTCTAAACAGAGTGTAGTGCCACACCCTATCGGAGGTATAAACAAAGGTTATACCAAGGACTAATCGGAGATTATCTCTTATGTAAAACACTGGAGAGAGGGCTGATATAAAGTAATACATCTTAACTTCATGAGCTTCATGTAATCTAGATGGTACCCACAAGGCTCTTATTATTATCTGCACCAGGGTGATTCTGAGTATCTTGTTCTCGTGTACTGAAAGGGTCACACTTGCCTGCTTAGAGCAAACTAGTATGATCCTTCCTATAGTCTTCCTATAGTCTCAGCGTAGCCAGGGTGGTAGTCTCCTGGTAAATTCTAACTGTCCCACGCTGGGTGCAGTGGGTATAAAGAGGAGCTGTGCCCAATCTAGAAAACATAGAAGTCTTAGGAGATGTATAAGTCAGAAGTTATTCAATCAAGGTGACTTCTGTAACTGCCACACCCTCTAGCAGTGTTTACATAGAAGAGAGGTCTCATTAGAATGTACCTTGACTTAAATAAGATTAAGCTGGGAGGGGGCAAAACAACAAAGCTCCCAGAATAGCTAAACCTGTCCTCCAACAACTAATGAATAAAATATAGAAAGGGATAATATACTAAAAAGACACTCTAAATAAGAGATAGATGCCCCATAGATACATTAAAAACTGTTCCACCACATAAATTATTAGGGAAATGTGTATAAAAATTAAAGTGCGATATGACATTACTCCTATGAGAATGACTGATAGCAAAAAAGACTGGAAATTCTAATTGTTGGTGAGAATGTAAAGTAAAATAAACTTTGATAAATTGATTGGGGAATGGTGCAGTTTCTGTGAAAAATGGTATGAGGATTCCTTAAAAAATAAAGATGGAAACTCCACATATACAAAAATAGCAGTCATTAGGATATTTCTGAAGATATCAAAGTACTAATTCAAAAATATGTTGCATCCTTTGTTCCCACTCACAAGCATTGGCCCAGATTTTCATCAACATTTGACTGGATAAAGTGGCTGTGGTATAACTCAGTGGAATCTGTCCTAAAAAATTACAAAGTTATATCTATTAGGAACATGCGTGAATTTTGAGGTGACCTCAATTATAAAATTAGCTAAACTGGGAATAAGCAATAAAACTAACTTGTAGGTTCAGTGAAAATTATAGTGACTACAAGAGAGAAGAGAGGACCTGGGAGAGATGAGCAGAGGGACCCTCTCTCCATTGAGTGGCACTAAACTCTGGGAAGGTACTGAAGGCAACCGTACACAAAACCTTTATAATGTCACCCTGTACAATTCCATACATGAGTAGGCCTAAACCAATGTAAGTCTAAAAGCACACATTTTTTTAAAAATAAGAAGGAATTAATGCGTCAAAATGGCAAAGAATCAGGCAACATAGACTGAGTTAATTTTGGTCAGGTTTGTAGGTGGAGCTTATGGTAGATGAGAGATTAATGATGAGAGATCATATGAAATAATAGACTTAACAGGTACTGGCTTTCTATGTGTATGCACGTGTGAAAGATGATCAATTCATATTTAAACAAGTAATATAAGCACTACTGCACCTCGAGGTGTTGCAGGTGTGGCTGCGGTGCCCGGCTGCATCAAAAGGTGGCAGGCAGGAGACAAGCTTGCCTACACCCAGGGTTCTGCCCTATGGACCCTGGATGGTTGATGGTCTGACATAGAAAAAGACAGGGCCCCTGGGATGAACTCAGAGCCACAGCAGAGTCTGGCAAGCTACCCGTGGTGTATTCAATATGCCAAAAACAGTAAAAATAATGGACCTCATTCCCAACTAATGGAATGTTACTGGTGCCTGCCTGAGCAAATTGACAAGAGACAAATGTGACAATATACACTTTGCAAGCACATGTTCTCATTTTTGTTTACACATCTCTGCCTATGAATTTACCATAAAATTAATTTTACTTTCTATATTTATTTCCCAGCCCATGTAAGGCAATCCAGAGACTCACACACATGGGGCAGACCTGCTATCTGTCCTCCCTGTGCCCAGCTGATCACGAAGTGCCCGGGAGGGATGGTGGGTTCTAGTCCTGGCCCGCCACCCCAGCAGAGCCTCTGAAGAAGCCAGAGGAACCCCCGCACCATGAGGGCCACCATTTTCCACATCCAGACTCCCTTCTCCTCAGAGCTCCACCCAGCAGAAGAGCTGATCACAGCCTGGCTTATCACCGACCCAACCTACAATAGTCTTTTCCAAACCCAGAACAGGTATGCTGATCCGTAGACTCACATACATGGGGCAGAACTGCTACTTGCTCTCCCTTGTGCCCAGCTGACCACGAGGCGCCTAGGAGGGATGGCAGGTGGCAGGTTCTAGCCCTGGCCTGCCACCCCAGCAGAGCCTCACAAGAAGCCAGAGGAATGCCCACACTATGAGGGTCGCCATTTTCCACATCTGGACTCCCTCTCCTCAGAACTCTATCCAGCAGAAGAGGTGATCGCAGCCCCACTGTTCATCAATAAATGCTGGAGATCAGAGGTGACTACAAGTTATCCTACCTGCATGGCAGAGCCTAACAAGCTATCCATGTTGTATTTGACATGCCAAATACCAGTATCAATTATAGACCTCATTCCCATGACTTGATGGACAGTTTGAGGCTTGTTATGTTCCTGGAACAGGCAGATGCCCTTGGGCTATCTCGCATGTGACAGGACATATTGAGATGTTACTGGTGCCCACTGTAGTAAATCGATGATGTACGGGAAGTCAAGTGATCAAGAAGTGATATTTATTTAAGTTCTATAGATTTTCATTTTTTATTATGCAATTTGAAAATTAGCTTATTCTAGGCATATGCCAGGCACTTGACAGGGTCTACCTGGAAAAATAAACATTTAATAAGTATATTCTCTTGGGGACTCTGTGTATAGACCGTCCTGTGATCTCTGCCTTGCAGACATGTCCCACTCGCCTCTGTCAAATCTATCCCATGGCTCGTTCCATCTGAGATAACTATCTCCCAGGAATGTGTTAAAAAGGCTTTGTTTTAAAATGTTGATAGCTATCTTCCTAAGTTGAAAGATCTTATAACCAAGGAAAATGGATAGAAAATCACAGTAATATTCCTGGACGGAAAAATAATACTTTTCTATTCATACAAATTTAAAACCATATAAATTTAGAACAATATAAATAATTGTGGACTGTAGTCAATCAACAATTTACCCCACTCTCCACAATGACCATATTGCTTGCTTTCAGTCCTTCCTAGTTTTGACTATCCATTGGGCTAAACTAATACCGATATTTTGTTTTAATTTTTACAAATTATTACTTTATGAAACTGTTCTTAAATTTTCTGGCAGTTCTTTGGTTTATAAAACACACATAATTAGGCATGAGGTGGCTAAAACCTAACGTTGGAGAATCAATATGGCAACTAGTGATTAGTGGTTGCTGCCACCTTACAAAGTGGCAACAACTGTAGAGAAAAATCTTTGGTGAGGATGGTTTTTCCTGCCCAGAAGACGCATTACTTTTCACCCTAGTCCAGGTTGTTTTCTAAAAACCCACTCTTGGCAACTGCAGCAGGCATTCAGGCATTGATATTATATAGAAGCATTTTATGGAGGGCATTCTGTGGTGCACATTAGCAAGATGTATTTCCATACTTACGTGAATTTGTGAATTAGCTGATTGCACTAATGACAGCAATAGCAATTAGATCTACAGTTAATGAGAAACTCTAAATGAGACAAAAAGAGACTCTCTACTTTAAGAAATTGCAATCACAAATACTGCAAACTTTCTTTAATACTAGGAAATAACACACATGACTGGAGATAGCATCAGCTCATGCAATACTACTCTGTCATTTGGGCAAGTGAAACTTAGTATGGCAATAGATTATGATGTTCTAGGACAAGACAGCTACAAGTCCTCAGACACATGATCATAAGTGTGCATGTGCAAATATATGCTGCCGAAATCGCAGTATATGTTACAAAATTTATTTCCCATTTATTACCATAATCCTTTTGCTCTTTTATTATTAGGATTACAGGAAAAGTTTTATTTGAGTACATTAAGTAAAATTCTGATTTATAATTAAGATTTTTCCAACTCTGTCGTTATAATGGTGTCTTAACATATTTTAATGGTTTCCGGTAGCATGTATAATAAAGTCCAGCCTTATTTAATATTCAAAAGGTATAAAACATCTGGCTCCTGCACATTTCTGAGCCTCAAGTCAGCCATGCCTTGCCTTGACCGTCACACTTCAGTGATTCTTTTCTTTCTTGAGTGTTCCAAGAACCAAAGACTATTTTTGCTATAGACCCTGCCATGTGCTATCCATTCTAGAAATTGAAACTTTTCTTTTCCTTTATTTCACAATGACTCACTTCTTCGAGTGAGTCATTTTGTGTGTGTTGATGGAAATATAAAATCCTCAAAGATACCTTCTCAAATCTTATTTAAGTAGATTTTTCTTTGTATTTTTTCTGCTATATCCCCTCCCTCTCCACAACTTTTATCAAAAGCCTTTTTTGTTCCTTAATAGTATTAACCCAAATTATGGTTTTTCTCTTTATTTTTTATACTATGTTGCCTGCTTGTCTCCTATTACATTGAAATTTATATAAGGATGCATATCAGGGTAATCTTATTTACTGTTATGTCCCGCATCTAGTGTGGTATCGTGTTTAATTGCTTAATTTGCTGGGGGTGGAATCCAAACTGAGACACTTACTGAAAATCTTTTTTTTTAATTTTCAGACTCACCTAGCAATGTTTATAGGAAACTCCTGGCTTGCCCTCATGAGTCATTCCTGGTAGTGCGTGGTGGACCATATGCAATGCCAGGGATTGAATCCAAGTTGCCCACATGCAAGAGAAACACCTTAGCCACTGTGCTATCTCTCCAGTTCCCACATAATGCGGAGTGTTAAACTCTAGATTTTTTAATTAACTTTCCACTCATGACAGCAAATTTTAAGGAAAGTTGGATACAGAAGATAGAGAAATAAATTTAATATCACAGTTGGGTTCTGAATTATCAAGCAAACTTCAGCTTTGCAAGACTGAGTCACAGTTGAGCTAGTTGTGAACCATGAAAGATGTTTCCAATTGGTCTAAATAATCAGTGAAAATATCGGGGTCAGTTTCTCAGCCGGACATAGATGGTGGCTAGTGTATGGGCGAGTTTCATCTGGTGCTTCCGGGACCCCCAGGCGATGGGCCAACACCCAAAACCCATCTGCCCCTCCTGCCGCTTGCGCGCTCTGCATACTCTAATCAGTGAAAATAAAGGAAGATATAATCTATGGACTAGATGGAGGAGGAGAAATAAATTTATATTCAGACTCAGTTCGTTGTCCAAGTTTCTCCAATGTGCTTTTAACTCCTCCCCAACCACTTATATCCACACACCACATTTCAGGGGAAATGAATTGCTTGTCTTTTTCATGACGCGCTTCATTATTTGAGTTTTTGTGTGATAGCAGGAATATTCTCTATAGGTTCTGATATTTTCAAGTCTGGGTCCCAGATCTGCATGGTTTATGCCACCAGGGACATGGCAGAAGTGATTGCTGAGTTCAGTCCTTCCTGAGGGAGACAGAGAAAGTGGATGTTGCCCAAAGATGAGCTCATCATAGATGCAGCTGCAGCTGTGAAATACCAGAGGTAGCCAGGGCTCTCCATGACTAAGGGTCTAGAGGCAGGGAGGTTAAGGAAATTGAAAGAGGTATATAAATTTAATCTGATTTGGTGTTCAATTTATGCTTGTCAAATGTAAATACAGGAATGAATAACCTAAATTTTGGAAGAAGAATACCTTAGTAAACAAAAATACTTACACGCTTGTTTGGATATTCTTTTTTGAAAGAAAATAAATCTTGAATACTGCCTTTTTATTTATTTTTTTAAAGTTATTATTATACCACTGTGTGATACACAATTACAGTGATGTTCATGAGTGGGTTTCAGGCATACGTTGTACCAGCCCCCCACCAGTGCCCTATTCCCACCACCAGTGTCCCCCAATTCCCTCCTCCTACCTCCCCTGCCTGCTTCTAGAGCAGGTATTTTCCCTTCTCTCTCTCTCTCTCTCTCTCTCTCTCTCTCTCTCTCTCTCTCTCTCTTCTCTTACATTTGTGGCTTGCCCCTACAGACATTTAGGGATTATCATGTAAATCCCTTTGTCTACACTCAATGTTCAGTTCTAGCCTGGCATTAACATTTCCCACAATTAGTAGAACACTGGTATATATTTATATCCCATTAATGAATGCAGTCATTCTATATCTGTCCTTTTCTTTCTGGCTAATTTCACTGAGCATGATAATCTCCATGTCCAACCACTTTCAGGTAAATTTCATTACTTCATCTTTGCTGACAGCTGCATATTATCCCATTGTGTAGATATACCATGGTTTCTTTAGCCAGTCTTCTGTTCTCGGGCATTTAGGTTGTTTCCAGACTCTGGCTATCGTGAATAGAGCTGTGATTAATATAGAAGTGCAGATAGTGTTTCTGCTGTGTGTTTTTGAGTCTCCGGGTATATTCTCAGGAGGGGTATTGCTGGGTCAAATGGGAGCTCAATATCCAGTTTTTGGAGGAATGTCCATATTTTTTTCCAAAAGGACTTCCACCAACAGTGGATGAGAGTCCGTTTGTCCACGCATCCATGCCAGCACCAGTTATTCTTGCTCTTTTGGTTGTGTGCCAGTCTCTGTGGTATGAGAGGGTACCTCATTGTTGTTTTGATTTTCATTGCCCTGATGATTAGTGATGAAGAGCCCTTTTTCATATGCCTTTTGGCCATTCAAATTTCTTCTTTTTGGAAGTTTCTGTTCATTTCTTTTCCCTGTTTTTTGATGGGGTTGGCTGTTTTCTTCTTGTAAAGTTCTACCAGTGCCTGATATATCATGGATATTTTATTAACCCCATATCAGATAGACATTGGGTGAATATTCTTTCCCAGTCTGTGGGATGTCTCTGTACCTTGGTCACCGTTTCTTTTGAGGTGCAGAAGCTTTTCAGTTTTATAAATCCCATTTGTTTAGCTTTGCTTCCATTTGCTCTGTCACTAGTGTTTTGTCTTTGAAGATGCCTTTAGTTTCAATGTCATAGAACGTTTTCCCACGTTTTCTTTGATGCACCTTATGGATTCATGTCTGATGTTGAGATCTTTAATCCATTTTGATCTGACTTTTGTGCATGGCATTAAAAAGAGGTCTAAGTTCATTTTTTTTACTTGTTGGTGCCCAATTTTCCCAGCACCAACTGTTGAAGAGGCTTTTTTGTTCCATTTAATATTCTTTGCTCATTTATCAAAGACTAAGTGATCATATATTTGAGAGTGTTTCAGTATATATTCAGTTCTATTCTATAGGTCTACGGGTCTGTCTCTATACCAATATCATGCTGTTTTAATTACAACTGCTTTGTAGTAGAGTTTGAAGTTGGGAAAAGAGATACCTTCCATCTACTTTTTCCTAAGGGATTGCTTTAGCTATCCATGGGAATTGATTATTCCATACAAATTTCAGGGGTAGTATACTGCCTTTTAAGATATTTACTACATCCAGTATGTCTATGAAAGTAAATGTGTTCAATATATTCTAATTCAGCCCTTTATTTTTGGTTTCTATGTACTAAAACTTATCTTCTTAGATCAGCTGTAACCTTCCACATCTATAGCTCTTTATACTCTCGGTACAACTATAGTTCTCTGTACTCTCATCAGTCACTATGTACCTCAACAGATCATGGAACATCTTGTATAGAGTATGTAGTATACATAGGTAAAATACATCACTTGGTTAGATATTAAGGATATTGAATTCATTTTATCTTAGCTCAACTTCAAGTCATAGGGAATAAAGGACTGATCAATGGAATCTTGTACCAGTGGTAAAGGGGAAGGAATTCAAGAAAGAGTGAGTCTGAGGGTGGATTACTAATTCAACACTCAGAAGAAAGCCAATAGCTCAGCTTGTAAGCTCTAAATGGCTTTGTAATTGAGGTTCAAATTAAGTTGCTATTGATACCTAAATAGAGTTTATAAACTGGCTGAAGCTCAAGATGGGAAAGAGAAGTTTAAGTCTACATTTGGTTTGGGTCAGGAAAATATTTAAGCCCTAAAACAGGCTTGAGTAGTCTCTGAAGGTGATAACAGCTGCCAAATACAATGTCCCAGCAGAAAAAAGAAACGAATTAATGTTTATTGAGAACTGACAGTGTGCTAAGCTGAGTGCATACATCTACACTAACGGAATTGATCCCCACCATAACTTTATGGGGAAGATTTATCATTTTTGTGTAAAGATAAATAGACAGGAGTTCAGAAAGTTTAGGCAACTTCTCTAATTGAAAGTGACCACAATGATCTGATTCCAGAGTTTATGGTCTCTGACAAATTAAGAAAAGTCCTGGGATGGGAATGTTTGGACACCAACCCACAGACTTCTGAACAAAACTCCATTCCCTAAAGGGCTTAGAAAGTGAGCTTACTCTAGCACCCTTACAACATGTTTTTAAATAGAATTCCGCTATATATAATCTTACCCACCTCTACAAATGAAGACATGCTTCTTTCCAAGCATGGACTTATTTTTAGGATTTATCATTTTATCCTATTTATGGTGCCACTCTGTGAACAAACATATACAACAAAAAAGAATCAAGAAGTCCTTATTCTCAAGAATGTTATAATCTTCTTGAAGATAAGAATATTCATGAAAGGGTTATTATTAACAGCAGATAGGATGTAATAGCTCTCAAGTCGTATGTCTCTGTGTTTGTAAGCATGTGAGATAGTTACAGCGGAATGAGTTTCCCAGAGGGCTCCTAATTTTGAAAAGGGGAGGGAAAGGCAAAAAGGAAGACCTTGTACAGTATGAGGATGTGGAGAAAGTGTGCACAGCTGGGGCACACTAGTTGGCATTTGGGGCCACTGGGATCCCTTTCACAGCTCAGATACCACAGATCAAATGTTTGATTTTTGAGATATAACTCACCTCACAGAAAAACTAAATATATTAATACAGTAACATATATAAGTAAAATGAACTATAAATTTCTGGGAAAATCTATATATTTTTTTCTTTTTCTTTTTTTTAAGTTGTTTGTTTTGGAACACTCCAGCAATGCTCAGAGTTTACTGCTGGCTCAGTGCTCAGGGATCACTCTGGGTGCTCATGTGACCACAGTGATGACTGTGATCAAAACAGTGGTCAGCCACATGCGAGGCAAGCACCTGCCTTCTGTACTTACTACCTTTCAGACCACTGCAGTCCGTTTTCATTTGGCTTTCTGTTCTAGCTGTTACAGAAAATGTTACCAATTCCTTCTGCTCTTAGGAATTTGTTCCCAATCTTTAATAAGATATAGCTAGTCTACTTGTTTCCCAGATTCTAATATGCTCAGTGGGAAGGGAAAGAATATGAGAATGCCAAAAGGAGAAATTTTTAAACTTGATTTTCTTTGAAGTTAAGTAACAATTTATTTAGGATTCCATTTTCTGTTCTATTTACTTGAAATAAAAAGCAGTGGAAACCAAAAACTTGTGTCAGAGATGACACACACATGTAGAGACAAATAGCTTAGTCTGAAGTGGAGGAACAGATAATAAGCCTTCATGGTTGAGCAGACTACCCTTTAAATTGCGTGCAGACTCCTGCATAGACTGGTTCCTCGTTCAATCAGAACTTCCCTTTACATTATTATTTGGGGAGTTGGAAACACTTTATAGTTGATCTTATCCCAAAGGTAAAGTTTTTAGAAGTTGAACATGATGTCCTTAGTTGCTTTAGAGTTACGCATGGATAATGGAAAAAGTCACGTTCCTTCCTTCACAACAATTAACGATAACTTTTTCTGTATGGATAACTCAAGTCCAGGCAAATTATAGAACTGAAATGTTCCATGTGTTTAATTCTCAAGGAAAGTAGATCCCTGGGATAATTTTAACCCATTCACTTAAGGTTGGAAATATATCAAAAAAAAAAAAAAACTCCAGGCCTCAGAGTCTTTATAAACAAATGTTTTAGCACTAACATTTTTCTATTTTAAAAATATTTACATACGATAATGTCCAAATATACTATAAAGAACAGTGGGGTAAGTCTCTTTGCTTAAATACAAGTATTATAAGTATGCCAAATTTGCTTTAGCCATGTTTGAGGAAAAAAATTAAAGAGAATAGACATGGAGTAGAGTTTCTCCCACGCCAGGTTCCCATCTTGCAAAGGTGATCTCCCTGAACTAACTAGTATCCGGCTGCAATTGGCATTCCCCCTTTATGCGTTTCAAAGATGTTTACCATATATACGTATATGCATCCATAAAATACATTCCAGTGTTTCGTATATTTTAAACATATATGTAAGTGGCAGCATATTGTACTTATCCTTTTGCAATCTGCTTTTTTCACTCAACATTTTGTTTTTGAGAATTATCCATGTTGATGCAGATAGAAAGTTAAATATTATTTCAGAGAGTGAAAACATCCCAGCACATTGAGGAAATCCCACAAAAATCCACATGGCATCTTGCGGACATCCCCTGAAGCTGCTTCCCACCCTGTGTCTCGGCCACTGTTCCCTCAGCTGCTGATTTCAGATTCTCAACGACATCTGCGCTGGTAAAACTGGGATGCCTGAATCCTGTCGCCCCTCTAGCTGCCATGCGCAGGGCGATCTGTGAATATCGAACACTTGCTCTCCATTCACATCTCCTCCCCAGGGCTAGACCTCACTAATGTTTCCTGGCACCAGAGTCCCTAACACTTGCGGCTCTGACAAATCATCAATGTTCTGTCCCATGAGAAAGGTCTCACACTTTTTAACTGGGTAAAGACTTGCAGGTCTTTTTTCTTCTCAGCTGTTTTGCAGTTTGAGTGAACCCAGCTAGCTTACAGGGTTGATGGCTTTCCAGCAGGCACATCTCCCCGCCGCCCCAGAGAGTCAGATGGGCCCAAGAACCAGTGACTGATTTTGTTGCTGTTCTATGGTAGGCCTGTGGTTGGGTTTTGAGTGATGCTTCTTGCTCTTAAGCACCACTTAAGGTTCTTCTTAAAATAAATGTTTTTACAATTTCCCACTCTCAACCATGTTCAGATGTTGCACATGTTTTATTTTTGTCTTTGGTGTCCATGTAGAGGTCTGTGTGCAAGTAGATTTTTGAGGACTTTCAGGAAAGGGGGATGTACCATTCCATTACACTCATCAGAAAAAAAAACTGATTCACGTAGAAATCAAACACATTCTAATATGCTTGACATGAAAACTATATATTTATGACATGAGGATGAAAGGAGATTACAAAGACATGATGACCTCATCCTTAGGAACACCATTTCCCTTCATTGAAGAAACACCCATGATTAGGATGGTAAGTGGAAATACAAAAGGCAATTTCTCTAATAATTAATCTAAAGCTCTCCAAAACATAGCAGATTAAACTTACGCAGGGCCTATGCAATTCCTTTTATAGATTATCTTATTGATTGAATATGCTTTTTTGTTGACATTTGAGCACTATTTCAGAATTTATGCTCACGGTGTTTGTATTTATCAAACTAATTTTTTTCATGTAAATTTTCTACTTGCTTATACCATGAACATCTATAGAAAATATCACCTGTGCAAAGAGAGGCATTAATTAGAGCATTAATCTTGGTCTCACTATCTTCCCGTTCATCATATATTTGCTAGAGCGGGCCCCAGTAATATCTCCATATGTTCTGTCTCATGCTAGTAGAACCCAAAGGCATCTTCTTGCTCCAGGAACATAAAGAGCCTCAAACCATTATATTAAGTCATGGGAATGACCTAATATAAATGTTACTGGCATTTGGCATATCAAATACAACATGAACAGCTTGCCAGGCTTGCCGTGTGGGTGGCATACTCTTGTAGTCACCTCTAAATAAAGCATTTATTGATGAACCGCCACGGCCGCTAGTGGCCGGGCGAGCCAGGCTGTGATAGTCTTGTCTGCTGGGTGGAGTTTTGACGAGAGGGAAGTCCGGACGTGGAAAATGGAAGCCCCCATGGAGTGAGGGGGGGGTCGTCTGGCTTGTTGTGAGGCTCTGCTGGAGTGGCAGGCCAGGGCTAGAACCCGCCATGCCTCCTGGGTGCCTCATGAGCAGCTGGGCACAGGGAGAGCAAGTAGCAGCTCTGCCCCATGTCTGAGAGTCTCTGGTTCAGCATACATGGGCCGGATTGAAAAAAAAAAAAACTACTGCAGGATGGGTGTCGATGATCCGGGCTGTGATAGTCTGATAATCTTGGTCTACCTTGAATTTTATTAATATATATTATTTCCTAGAAGTTTGAGTTTTCTGAAAGTAGAAATTACGCTCTTTTCATCTGCACACAAGTCATTGATCCAAACTCCATTTATTTCTTTTTAAAGATTGACTTTTGTGAGTAAATTAACATCTTAAAAATATTAGTTGTTTGAATTAATGGTATAATTTCAGAGTGAGGATTTACTTTGATAGAAAAGTCATTACATAATAAATATTAATTTCTTTGTTAATCCCAGAATAGTTTCAGGGAAAGCAGGGGATAATAAAATTTCCATTGAATTATTTTTTGAACAATCGTTTGAATTACATAACAAAATACAAGATACTTGGTAAAAAAAAATAAACAAAACTTAAAAAATGCTTTGCAAAAAGCTCCATTTCAGCTCCCAATTTTTTTTTCAATTACAACCATACCTGCTTGCTTCTAAAAGCAGAGGATATACTGTGATCCTCAAGCTGTGTATTTGCTGATCTGACATCGTAAGTATTTAACACAGCATTGACTCGGCATCTGCACAGGGCAGCTCAGACCAGCATGGGGATATGGCTGACTTTAATTTGGAACCAAGTGAGCCCCTCAGCAGGACGCCTGAATACACTTCACCTGCCCTTGTCCATCATTTTGCCTTTCCTCTCAATTCTATTTCAGATGAGACCCTCTCCAAGGGATGTTGGGAAATCATGCCCTCCTTAGAGGCCAGGAAAGTTCATCCTAATATAAAACCCAACTTATCCCAGCAACTTTTTATTTCAAAAGCAATTTTTAGGGACTCTTAATTTGTTTCTAAAGGTGTACTTTATAACAGGATGGCTATATAAACATAATGAACTTCCCACGCCAGGGTATTTTTTGTTTTTTTAAAGAGGGGGTCTTTCAAGTAAATTTAACTTATCTTGCAACCGGAAGTGTCCAGGGAAAATAGAGCACTGACAATGTGTTAGTTAGGGTGGCTCTAGGGAAGTTCAGACTGTGACAATCACCTGTCTGTTCATGAACTTTTTAAAACTCTTCTGAGTATCAAAGGAACACATAAGGTAACATGGCCAAGTTGGCAGCTGAGATGAGGCACAAACTTGTCCATTCTGCCTTGTAGCTTCCCTTCCCAGCAAATGAAATCCATATGATTTAATCTCTCCACCAGTGCTCCTTTGCTTTATGCCTTCTTTTACTTGTTTGACTCCCCAAATATCACCTTATTTTACTTAAACACAGGACCATTTATTAAGCATGTCCCATTTGCTACCATATATTTATTTAGATGTATCATCATGTTTGCTCAAATATCAGCCATCTGAGCTAGACCTCTTAATTCCTACTTTATAGCTGTAGTGGGAATACCTTAAGAGGGAAATCATTTGGCCTGTTCTACGCTAAGTGAGTGGTAAAAAGATTTCACGCCCTTAGCTGCCTGATTGCAGAAACTGTGTTCATAACTATGATCTCTCAATAGTAGATCCTCACTCTAGGTCATTGCCTTTTGTTTGTTTGTTTTGTTTTGGGGGACACACCTGTGTTGGCCCACACCAACATGTTCATGGATCCACAACTGGATCCATGAATCCAGTGTTCATGGATCACTCCTGTTGGGCTGGGGAATCAAACCAGGGTCAGCCTCATGTAAGGCAAGCATCTTTCCCCATTGTAATATTGTTCTGACCCATGGAGATTTGCCTTTAAAATTTCAAAATCTGAAAGTAATATTCCTTCCTTACTGAGAAAATAGGCAGGCATTTTCATTTCTCTTAAGAATTTTTAGGTACATAAAGAACTGAAAAAGACACTTCTGATTCTTATTTCATTCTCATTTTAAATAATATGAATACTTCAAGACATAATCCAGAATTACAAAACATAAAGCTTTTAGATTTTCAACATGGAGCAGGACATATTAAGCCTAGGAATTGTTCTAGAAGGACCAACATTTACCGCTCTCTTGTGGTAGTGAAGCATCAACAAGTCTGTTCAGCACTTAACTGCCTGACTCCTGTCAGAAGCACAGTCATGAAAAATAATATTCAGAATACACAATCTATCATTTTATTCCTAGATTAATACAAGCCCTAGAGAAACACATAGCAGTGGTTTTCTCTAGAATCAGTCTTACCAAATTATTTTTTTATCATTTTGATACTATTAGCAAACCCTACCAATGAGCTCAAGTTTAGTATCTGGGTACAATTTAATGGGATGCCCTCATATATACCAAGATGTGAACAGTGACTTCTCAGCTGTTCGACACATCTGAATGTCAGTATATGTCACTATTCTAGGAAGTGCTCTAGAATTATGTTATAAGACTACAGTGTGCCTCTTTACTCTTTTCTCTGTACCTTTGCCTAAAGAATTCAAAAATGAAAATTCTCAGGCTTGAATGCCCAAAGCAAAGAATTTTGTTACTGTTGTTAAGCTTTTATTCAAAATGGAATATTTCTTTGATTATTTTTGCATAGGTTTCCAGAGTTTATGATAAATATTATGGCTACCTTTAATTAATTCTGAACCTCATGACATATTTTAATGTTATTGTTTCCTTTGATGTTTCCTGTATCCTAATAATTTCATCTCTTAAAATATTATAGGAAGGGCAGGAGCAATATTACAGTGGGCAGCACATTTGCCTTACATGCAGCTGAACTGGAAATTCTCCGGCCTCAAATATGGATCCCTGAACACTGCCAGGAGTAATTCCTGAGTGCAGAGCCAGGAGTAACCCCTGAGCACCACAAATGTGACCCAAAAAAGTGAAAATAAATAAATAAATACACAAATAAATAGATAAATAAAAAGTCAAGAGAGAAAGTAAACATGATCAAAAAGAGTGAATAAAGTATTGATAGACCCTAATACAGACATATAATTATTGATAGATCGTGTATTTTCAATGGATAATCAACAAAACAAATTTTTATGACTTAATATGTGTCTGATAGTTGACACAAAATGCAATTTTGCATTGATTTGAGTCTTAAAATGCATCTAATTTTCACAGTTACAGTCAGGGTTCTAACTCCAATATTTAAAATCACCCTCAATTATTTCTTTAGTAAAACTCGATGAAGATACTGAGAATTCTGACATTAATAAAGCTAAACTTAGCCACGATCATGTATGTTTCTCTCTCTTACAGCCTTATCTCTGATTGTGTTCTTAACCATTGTTTCTTGAAGTTTCTTTAACTTGGAGAAAAAGTTATTGGTGATTTTAGGGCTCCAAGGTTATATTGAAAACATATGATTTATTGCATATTTATCACAATACAATCACGAATAAATCCCTGTTATAATTTTTAGATTTTTTTCAGAGCAAAAAAGATGTGCCCTTTTTAGTGAACTTTATAAAAACATAAAGGAATAAAGGTTTATAACCCTCCAAGGACCATATACATTCTATAACCTAAAAGTCCTTGCAGCCTTCCTTTAAAAAATTAAAAATACCAATATTTTTACTCAGCTGCTTACCATAGTTTTACACCCTCATGTTCTTCTGTGAACTGTGGGTACTAGACTGCCCCAACGCCCACCCAAAGTTATCACTTTCCTTCATCCCCTAAAGAGCTGAAGTCAACAGCGAAGTTCAAAGTACGTCTCTGATGTCGAAGAGGCTGTCGGTGTGCGAAACACGACCAAAAGTCCGTCAGTGCTCTGTGTACAAATGAAGGAAGCCTTGAGGCAGTGTGCTAAGAGTAATTGCTGTCATGGTGAGTAAGAGTTTGTTGGTCTGGTTTGTGGGGTGATTACTTGGATTTAATCTCTTTCTCATGGGTAAATCTGAAGCCTCAAGTTTACATCTGCTGAACTATAATTCAGGCAGAGCTCAACTGAAATTTCCCACAAGAAAAAAACATTGGCCTAGAATGGCTTGTGCCTCTTACTGTCTTCCTCGCCTCTCCTCACTTAAGCCCGCAGGCCTGGGGGTTGCAACTTGCCCACCTCCCACTCATGAAAGGGGATCTTCCTCCCATAGTTCTGTCTTGTATATTGTCTCCATATGCTGAGGGGAAACCCTCTTCTTGAAGTCAAGTGATAAAGTTGCACCTTCTGTTTCCAATGGCGCAAGTCCAGCCCTACTGAGCCTGCGGCTTTGTGAGAGGCTCCCGGCTGGGTCGCAGTACAGTAGTGCAGCTGGAACGCGTTTCCTCACTGTTGTGCCCCAAGACTGTGGTTAGTCTCAAATTCCTGTGAATGTGACTAAAAAATGTTTGCGTTTTAGCCACAATCACTAACAAATTACGTTGAGCTATTCAGTGCACAGACCCAAAGAGAGTCTGACCCCATTATCAAAACTCAAACCCAGATGGTGAGGAGTCCCAGTCTAATGAGGGGCTCTCCGTCATTTCAAACCAATTTCTTGTCAATCATGCTACATGGCATATGGGGTCTCTTTTCAAAGCCCTCAAAGTTGCAGGATTCAGAGGCCATCCAGAGTGAAGCAAGGCTTTCCTCCTAAAATTACTCAATTTTAAAGAGTCTTAAGAATACTTCCTCTTTTGCTCCTTTTCTTCCTCTCCTCCACAAAACAAAACAAAAAAAGATTCTAGCCCATCTGACCTAGATGACTTTATCTAACTCAAATCTCAAAATGAATCCAGGCAATTTCAAACATATTCCTGGCCCACCACTTAAATGGAGAAATGCACTCCTGAAGAGAAGCATATTCAAAAAGTTTTATAAAGTTGCCTGGGCCTTTTTATTTCAAAGCAAATTTAACAGAAAGCTTACCTCCAGCCTCTGATTTTCACTTTGAATGTAATGAAGAGCTTAAAAGCCACATTATGATCTGTAACTTGACAAAGAGAAAGTCTATTTTTTTCTATTTCCATCCTTGGAGGTGAGAGTCGGGTCTCTGCCCTGTGGTCCCAAAGGGTTTGGACACATAAATTCATCTTGACTGTTTGCTCCAACCAGATTTAGTTACTGCTTTTCTCCCAGTGAGCTGAAACCTGTCTCCCTCCCTCTTAGCTCTTTCTCCTCATACACCAAGCATGCTGCTTTGATTATGAAGTGTGACTCCCGATACTCTCTCTGGCCTCCCTTGCAGGCTGCCATGCTCTGTGGTGGATTCCTCCCCCATGAGGTAGCCTCAGCTGTGTGTCCTGTGAAACGGCTGCGCTGCTCACTGCATGAAAAGCAGAGGGAAACTGGTGCAAATCACAGTCCTAATTGCCCATATGGGAGATTTGCAAAGAAGGGAGTAAGTAAAATTAAAGAGCAGGGCGAGTTATGAGTGGAAGGCCAAGAATAGAGCAGTGAGGGGAAACCCAGGCACCATATCAGAAAATTCTAGAAAACTGTTGTTTCTGTCACTGCTGCTAGGGATTCATAGACGGTTTTCATGTAAAACAAAAAGTCTAGTGGTGTGAACACTAACTCCATTTTTTTTTTGTTCTGTGCAAGTCTGGGTAAAGAGTAAAATAAACAGAACCTTTCACCCATAGGCATATTTTAGAGTTCAAGTGTGCCTTGACGGGTCCAAAATAGATTCCACATGATTGGAGCGGATCCAGAATCCTAGTCCCTGAATAGCAATCAGCCTTGGAAGCTAAGAGCCGGCATCCACTATCATCACATAAAACATGGACGAAACGGCAAACCCTACACAGCTGTTAGTGAATAAGGTCCATCCATATGTAGAACTTTATGTTGTGGGCCCATTTTCTTAAATTACTCAGCTTAGTTTAAATTGAAGTTCTCTTCTGCTTTTTATGTCTTTAATGAATACCCAGAACCTTACAACAGCTCTCCTTTCATGAATTTTCCTTTCAAAGGAGGAGAGTTATGTTCTTTGCAATAGTCAACCCAGGCAGAACTAATGACCGCAGGGCTTCATGCTGGTTTATTTTCATGGAAAGCTCCTCATCATTTCAAACCACACAGGACCTCAAGCATCTCAGAAGATACAAACTAAAGTCCGGGATGCTATGACTTAATCATGGGAGCCACGTAGAGGTGCTGGGGGCTTCTCTTTGCAGGCAAGACTTTTTTTTATCATGTTATAGCTTGTCTTTTCTGATAATCTAGAGAGAGATGGGAAAAGGGGAGAAACTGAAAGAAGGAAAGGAGGATAAGGGAAGAACAGAGCACTATAAAAGACTCACAGTCTACGGTATCCAAATATTTCATCTTCTATTTATGAACAAACTTTAAAATAAGCGATTCCTTAAAACAAATCCTTAGTGATCAGATTCTCTCCGGCTTGACTGTCATTTGGCACATTTTAGAAAATATAAAACTTTCATAGTTTGATAAGATCAGGTATTGATCCTTCTTCAGCCCCAAGCTAATAAAACTGTGCCCTGTTCTTAATTCATCTTTTGAGAGAAATCATCAGCATTCCCTTCTGCCATTTTTGAGGCCACATATTGTGGTAAAATCTAAGCGAAGTGATAAATGGGGAATCACGAGCACTTATGGAGAGACAGCTGGTGCCGTGTGTTACAACTGCAGCCGACTGTCCAGGAAGTCAGCATCCTGCCTCAAATTAGTGACAGAAATGAGGCAAGGGGATGTTTCCCTTCATGTTGATAGTTCCTTCATTATTTCCACGCCTAATTTGCATACATCTTTGGAGTTTATCTCTTGCTTTGGCTTTGTTTGTTTTCAAATATTTCTCTTTGGTCACATTAGAAGAATTATTTTTTGGAAACAGATATAATGCAAGCTACAGATCAATAACTCAGAAATTCTATAGGTTTCATTTCCATTCTAAGACTGTAAAATATATATTGGGGGAAATGATGCATTTTTCTGTCATCTCATGCTATGACTAATATAGATCTTAACAACACAAAAGAAATTTTACTTCTAAAAAAAAAGCTTTTTCTTGGGGGGTTCTTTTTTTTCTATACTTCAGAGTATATGTGAGTACTATAGTATACTTGGGCAAACCTTCAATATTTATCACTAGGGTTTAATTTAGAAAGGTTGCAGACAAATAAAGCTTTCATTAGAGTGTACTGCAAAGCACTGATTCATGGTTTTCACAAATAACATGACCTTATATAATCATAAGCGTTGCAGTGAGTAAAACATCCGTGAGATGTTTTACTCATCAGATCTGACATTATACCTTTATAAAGATAGGTATTATTATGTTTTTAAAAATGAATGTTTAAAATGCAAACAATCTTGTTTAATTTCAGTGATCTAGCAAAAAAGTACTCTGAAACAAATCTGCTTTTCAGTACAACTCTTGGTTGTTGAACAAAAATCCTACAAGCCTTGAATTAATAGATTACCAGTAGGCTAGTGGTTTTCAAGAAGTGGGTGGCAGAGAGCATGGAAAGGATGAGAAAAAAACTGATTAATTAGTATATATATACTATACATATATTATATATGTATAGTATATATATACTATAGTATAGTATATATGTATATATATACTATATATACTCTACATACTGTATATACTATATATTTACTATATATGCAATACATATATATGTATATGTATATATTCATATACATATATTGTATATGTATATATATACATATATATTGTATATGTATGTATATATATATCCTCTGTGGTGATAAAACAGGTCTTGGAATTAGGCGGTGGGGGTGCTTTTATAGTACTGTTCAATATATTGTATACCACTGACTTGTGTACTCTGAAGTGGACTATAACGTGGGCTATAGTGTGAATTTTACCTCAGCAGTCTTGTGGGCCACAGAGATGGCTTAACAGTTTGGGCACATGCTCAGCATGCAAAAGTCTGTTTCATCCCTGGTATTGGATGGTTTCCTAGGCTCTGCCAGAAGCAACAACCAAGCAGGCTCTGTAGAAACCTGTGTTTTCTCCTGAACATTGCATTCCTCCTATCCCTTACATCTTTCTAAGTCAAAGCACACTCTGGGGAAGCCTGTTTCTCTCTTGAAGGTATAACTCCTCTCTCCCCTCACATCATTCAATAAAAATTACTCTGTTTTACGAGAAAAAAAAACAAGAAACAGAAAAAGTCTGTTTAACAAAAACTTTAACAAACAACTTGTTAAGCTGTTAATATTAAGGGAGAATAAGCTATTGAAGTTATCATAATAATATAACTATCATAAACTTTTACGACAATGGAAAACGTATAATATGTAAAATTATTATAAACCCCAAAATAAAGCAAAAGTAATGTTTAGAGGGCTTTATACAAATGTAGAACATTTAAAACATTTAACAAAATAATTCTGTTTTAATATTTTCTGGACACATTTTCATATTTTTGGATATGAATGTCGAAACCCTGGCCACAACATTGACTAAGAAGAAAGGTACAGTGAGTTCAAACATTAGAGTTATGAATTTTTTAAACCCTTTTGCACTTAATGTTAATTGTATGACCTTTGTTCTTTTCCTTGACTTTGCCACCAAATTTTCACAAATTTCTTGGCAGGAATGAGGATGTTATTTAGTGTGTTTTTCTATATAGTTCCTGAATGCTGAATGGAAGCCAACGAAACAGAATCAAGAGTCCTGGTTAAACTATCATCTTTATGGGCAGTTACTCTACGATAAAGTCACTGAGCATACAAAGAAGAGGAAACTGAAGAACACTTCCTTAGGAAGAAAAATGGATGTCTTAAATTAAGCATAAGAAAAAGTGTTCATGATCATTAATGATTAGAAAATGCAAATCAAACAACAATGAGATATCATCTCACACAGTGAGAATGGCATGTAACAAAATGCCTAGAAGCAGGCAGTATGGTTGATTGTGGTGAAAAGGAACCCTCACACACCTTTAGTGAAAATACCCTCTGTTGAATATCTAAGAGAAGGACCATGGCTATTCCACTAAAAAGTAGGAATAGAACTTCTTAATAACCTAACTATAACACCTTAGGCATCTATTCCCAAAATACAAAAATATTAGTTAATTCAAAATTACCCATGCATACCTATGTTCATTGCAGTGCTGAGTACAGTAGTCAAGACTTGGAAATAACTTAAATGCCCAACTACAAATGAATGGATTAAGAAATTGTAGTATACATACACAATGGAATACTATAAGGAAAGACAAAATTTCACAGTTACTATATGAACAGAACTAGAGGGCATCATGTGAGTAAAGCCAATCAGAAGAAAGAGGGTAGCTATATAATGATCTCTCTCACGTGTGGGGCTTAAAGATACACAGTAAAGTAGTAGGAAATGGACGGTCACAGCATAACAAGAGTGAATCCACAGAATTTGAATTTGGGGGTGTGGGGGAGACTTGAAGGGTGTGGTGGGGGATGCTGAGCTGAAGGTTGCTTTGTGACCTTGGTAGAGGTGCAAAGGTGATGGGCATGGTGTGGACGTGATTTGTGTATTACTAACGGTATTGTAACTGTAATACTAACAGTATTGTAAAGCAAAGTATCTCAATAAAGACTAAAATTCCTTTTTAAATCTTATAATTGATTACATACATGCAAATGGTATAACTAAAGACAAGTCAGGTAATACAATTAGCCAGATTTTTATTATAGCATATAGCAAGTTTATACTATACATTTCAAGTATTGAATTTTGAAAATCAAACTTGTTAGGTAACAAATAAAGGCTTAACAAACATCAAAAGGTATCAATATTAAAGCCACATTTTCCAATTAAAGCAAATTAACAAATCAAAGGAAAATAAATCTTAAGTTATTTACTGATCCAAGCTCAGCATATACCCTCTACTTTTCTTTCCCTATTGCCTCTGCACACACAACACTCTAATCACTAGGTCAAAGTACAATTAAATTTCACTTAGCACAAATAAATAGGAAATTTATAGTGAAAGAAAAAGAGCCAAAATTAAGTTCTCAAACCAAGAAGTTAAAAAAGTTCACCTAAGAAACTATGGAAAAAAAGGAAAAGAAAATTAAAGTAGAAAATAATATAATCAGATTAGAAATGGGGGTTCTGAAAGGAGCTTCAGAGAGACTTCAAGGGCCCTACAAACTCAGCCAGTGGGCTAGTAGCTCTGATTGAGTGCCTGTGATGCTGTTTTGCTTAGATCCTGTAGGGTCATGCCAGCAAATCAACACCACAACCTGGTGGTACTCAGTGACTCCAGAGCTACACCAAAACATGCTCAGGAATCCATGCAGTGACCAGTTTCATTCTAGAGTCAGAAGCATGCACGCATGTGCCTTAATCATTGTACTAACTCTTTGACTCCCAGATATTTTTTAAGTTGCAAAAAACAAAAATCTGCAAAAAGTGCAAATCTAATCTCCAGAGACATGGTCAGATATGGAAGTAGATGGAAGTAGAAGTAGATAGAGGTATTGAAAATATTTAAGAGACAGGAAAGATAGTACAGTACATAATGTGCCTACTTAATTAGGTTCCAGCCCCACACCACACATGGTTCCAAAGCCCACCCAGGAGTGATTCCGAGCAAAAAACCAGGACTTCTCTGTTGGCTTCAACAGAGAGAGAAAGAGAGAGAGAGAGAGAGAGAGATCTAAAATAATGAATTGGCCATTTGTATAGAGGTAAATTTTATTCAAATGAAGTCTAAATAGGTAAAGTGTGAAGAGAAAAACAACTTAGAAGAAAATGAAAATATTACTAAGAATTATCTTTGAAACAGTCCTAAAACAGATGTGTCATCCAATGAAACACTCCATATTTCAAGAGAAAGGTAATTTTCACACTGCACAAACCCTATTTCAGCTCACAGAAACAGATGGAAAGTTTTTAAATTAATTTCAAAACCAGTATAATGTTGAAAGCTCTGCACATGAGGAAAAGTAGAAACTAGCAAGACAAATTTTGATTTTAATCTAGAAGCATCCTAAGTAAAAAGAATATCTAATGAAATAATAGTTAAAGAATAACCTAGTGTGCTAATATTTAATACCAATATTAAAACACAGTATTAAAAGAGCCTGGCAAGCTAGCTGTGTAAAATTTGGTATGCCAAAAAACAGTAACAATTATAGACCTCATTCCCATGACCTGAAGGAATGGTTTGAGGCTCTTCGTGTTCCTGGTACTAGCAGATGCCCTTGGGCTACACTAGCACGCAACAAGAAGTATAGAGATGTTACTGGTGCCTACTCGAGTAAATCGATGAACAATGGGAAGACAAGTGACAAGACATTAAAAGACAGAAACATTTTCATAGGAAGATCACATAAACAGATCAGCCAAGTAGAAAATAAATGATGTCAGGCTCCGGGACTGGCTGCAAATCTACCCCACAGGTGTGTGTGTGTGACCCCGCCATCTCCAGCGGACCCAAGTTGCCCCAGGGAACAGCGGAAACTCCATCAACGGGAACCAAGGCAAACTGCCTTGGTTTCACTGTGGACCCCTTGGGCCCTGCGCTTCCTGGAACATCCCAAAACTCAAAACCACGAGGAAGCACTAGCGCGTCTGCACGACCCTCTTACTACCTATCTTGCATGAGGTACCAGTGAACCTTGGTTCCTACAACCTTGCTACCCACCCAAACTCTGAAAACAGACCAGACACCTACTAACTGTACTATCTAGTCCCCCAAGACCCCACATTTGCAACCTACAATAGTCATAATGGTAAAGCAACGCAAAAATTCCATCAAGCTCTGTGAGTGAAGTCACGAGTCCAGATGAGCCAAGCAATACCAATGAGTTGTATAACCTCTCTGATAAGGAATTTCGGAAAGAAATGTTAAGGATTTATAAGGAATTCAAAGAATCAATGGAATGCAAAATCAATAAAATACAAGAGTACATGATAGAAGAAGTGAGGAAAATGCAAATAGAAATGACAGATATTAAAAATGAGGTAAATGAAATGAAAAACACAGTGGAAAGCCATCATAGCAGAATAATAGCTACTGAAGAAAGAATTAGTGATCTCGAAGACGAGTTCCAAAGAATTTCTACACAACACCAGAAGATAGAAAAAAGACTCACAATTACCGAACAGACAATAAGAGATAATCGGGATGAGGCCAGAAGAAACAACATATGGATCATTGGGGTACCAGAAGGGCAAGAAAAAAACCCTGATGAAGAAGAAACTGTCAAAGCCATCATTGCTGAGAAGTTCCCGGAACTAAAGAACGCTTGCCTCAAGATCTAGGAGGCCCATAGGATACCAGCTAAAAGAAACCCCAACAAGAATACTCCAAGACACATCTTAATTAAAATGACAAAAACTATAGTAGAGATAGAATACTGAAAGCAGTAAGATAAAAGAAGGAAATCACATACAAAGGAACATCTCTAAGATTTACAGCAGAGATCTCTGATGAAACACTCCAAGTCCGAAAACAATGGTGGGATATTGTGAAAAGGCTCAAGAACTGCAGGCCTCACCAAGAATTCTTAACCCAGCCAGACTCACATTCAGATATGAAGGAAAGATACACAATTTCATGGATAAGCAACAACTCAGGAAATTCATGGACTCAAAACCAACTTTAAAAAAGGACTGAAGGGTCTGCTGTAATAATACCAAACCCATGAGCACAACAAGCACAAACAGAAAGATGACACAAAATCCAATGACAATAATCTCTCTAGTGTCAATGGTCTAAATGCACCAATTAAGAGACACAGAGTAACAAAATGGATTAAAAAATTGAACCCAACATCCTGCTGTCTACAAGAAACACATCTGAATAATCAGAACAAACACAGACTCAAAGTCAAAGGTTGGAAGACCATACTCCATGCAAACAACCCCTCCAAAAAGGCTGGTGTGGCCATATTAGTATCAGATAATATAGACTTCAGGCTGAAAAAGGTTAGAAGGGACAACGAAGGCCATTTCTTATTACTTAAGGGGTATGTACACCAGGAATAAATTACACTACTAAACATATATGCACCCAACGAGGGGCCAGCAAAATACATAAAACAACTGCTAAGGGACCTCAAAGAAAACATTAACAGTAGCACAATAATAGTTGGAGACTTCAACACTGCTCTGTCAACGATGGATAGATCAACAAGACTGAAACTCACCAAGGAAATATTGGCCCTGAAGGAAGACATGGAAGAAAGAGATCTAGTGGATATATACAGGGCTTTTCATGCCAAAAAAGCTGAATACACATTTTTCTCTAGTGCACATGGAACATTCTCCAAGATAGACCACATGCTGAGCCACAAAGCATACCTCAATAAAATAAAAAAGATAGAAATTGTGTCAGCTATCTTTTCAGACCATGATGCACTGAAAATGGAAGTTAACCGTACACAGGAACAGGGAGTCAAACCAAACACCTGGAAACTGAACAGCTCACTCCTGAACAACAAATGGGTCATAGAAGAAATCAAACAGGAAATCCAAAGATTTCTGGAAACAAATGAAAATGAAGACACCAACTATAAGAACTTGTGGGACATAGCAAAAGCCGTGTTAAGAGGGAAGTTTATAGCTCTGCAAGCATTCATCAGGAAACAAGAAAGGGCCCACATAAATAACCTGACTACACAGCTGAAGACATTAGAAAAGACCAACAAAAGGAGCCCAACCTAGGCAGAAAAAAAGGAAATGATAAAACTTAGAGAGGAAATCAATGAGTTGGAAACCAAAAAAAATTCCAAAAGATTAATGAAACCAAGAGCTGGTTCTTTGAAAAAATAAACAAGATTAACAAACCATTGGCAAGACTTGTAAGGACAGGGAAAGAGAGAAGCCAAATAAGCAGAATCAGAAATAAAAAGGGTGACATCACAACAGAAACCACAGAAATCCAAAAGATCATCAGAGATTACTTTGAGAGCCTGTATGCCGTGAAACATGAGAATCTAGAAGAAATGGATCAATTCCTGAAGTCCTATAACCTCCCACAGCTGAAACAAGAAGACCTCCAATACCTAGATAAGCCTATCACCATTGAGGAAATAGAAACAGTAATTAAAAATCTTCCCAAACACAAAAGCCCAGGTCCAGATGGACCCCCTAGTGAACTCTACCAAACCTTTAAGGAGGACCTACTGCCAGTCCTTTTCAAGCTCTTCCAGGAAATAGAAGAAATAGAAACACTCCCAAACAGCTTCTACGAGGCACATATCACCCTGATACCCAAAGCAGGGAGAGACAACACAAAAGAAAGAAAACTACAGACCAATATCCCTGATGAACACGGATGCTAAGATCTTCAACAAAATACTAGCAAAATGAATCCAAAGACTCATCAAGAAGATTATACATCATGACCAAGTAGGATTCATCCCGGGAATGCAAGGATGGTTCAACATTCGCAAGTCAATCAACATAATACATCATATCAATAAAAGAAAAAATAAAAACCATATGATCCTTTCAATAGACGCAGAAAAAGCATTTGACAAGACCAGCACCCGTTCATGAGTAAAACCCTCCAGAAAATGGGAATTGAAGGGACTTTCCTCAAGATAGTTACAGCCATCTACCAAAAGCCCACAGCAAGCATCATTCTAAATGGGGAAAAGTTGAAAGCCTTCCCCTGAGATCAGGGACAAGACAAGGTTGCCCCCTCTCACCTCTTTTATTCAATATAGTACTGGAAGTACTTGCCATAGCAATCAGAGAAGAAAAGGACATCAAGGGCATCCAGATAGGCAAGGAAGAAGTCAAGCTATCATTATTTGCAGATGACATGATATTATACCTAGAGAACCCTAAACTCTCTACCAAAAAACTCCTAGAAACAATAGACGCATATAGTAAAGTGGCAGGATACAAAATCAACACCCCAAACTCGGTGGCTTTCTTATATACAAATAACGAAAGAGAGGGAAAGGGATATTAAGGAAACGATTCCATTCACAATTGTGCCACAGAAAATCAAATACCTAGGAATCAACTTACCCAAATGTGTAAAGGACCTGTACAAAGAAAACTACAAGACATTGCTCCAAGAGATAAAAGAGGACACAAGGAAATGGAAACATATTCCCTGCTCATGGATGGGGAGAATCAACACTGTCAAAATGGTAATACTCCCTAGAGCTCTATACAGATTCAATGCAATCCCTATAAGGATATCCATGACATTCTTCAAAGAAATTGACCAAACGCGCCTGAAATTTGTGTGGAACAATAAACCCCCAAGGATAGCTAAAGCAATCCTCAGGAAAAAGAAGATGGGAGGCATCACCTTTCCCAACTTCAAACTGTACTACAAGGCAGTAGTAATTAAAACAGCATGGTATTGGAATAAAAACAGACCTGTGGACCTATGGAATAGAATTGAGTATCCTGACACTCAACCTCAAACACATGATCATTTAATCTTTGATAAAGGTGCAAAGAGTCCAAAGTGGAGTAAGAAAAGCCTCTTCAACAAGTGGTGTTGGGAAAACTGGGCAGCGACATGTAAAAAAATGAATTTGGACCTCTGTCTATCACCATGCACAAAAATCAGATCAAAATGGATTAAAGATCTCAATATCAGACTTGAATCCATAAAGTACATTGAAGAAAATATAGGAAAAACCCTCCACGACATTGAAGCTAAAGGCATCTTCATAGGTGAAACATCACTAACAAAGCAACTAGAAGAAAAGATAAACATATGGGACTACATGAAACTAAAAAGCTTCTGCATCTCAAAAAGAAACAGTGATTAAGATACAAAAGCAGTCCACAGAATGGGAAAGAATATTTACTCAATACCCTTCTGATAAGGGGTTAATATCCAGGATATATCAGGCACCTGAATTGATAATAATGGCATTCCTAGTAAATCATAAACATGAAACTTATAGCACATGATTGGTAATAGTCATTTCTAGCAACATTCAATTCTGATTTTACTAATGCTAATACTGCTCTGGATCTCAAAGTTGGGTTCCCAAACCTGTAACATCAGCATTCAATGGGAACTGGTCAGACCCAGCTCCAACACTGTGATTTAGAAATGGCAGCGGCCAGGCACTTCCATTTGCGCTTTGAGATTCCTTTCAGACTATGCTGATAGAATTAGCATATACTAACTCACAAGGGAAGCCAGTTTTCAAAATCTCAGCAGGTTGTAATCTAGCTTAAGATGTATCCTCTTTAAAATGAATGATATAACACTTATAATTAACATATATGGAATTAAAGATAATAAAAACTTAAATATATCGTAGATTCCTATTTATTTTCATCATGTTATTACCTTTGTTGTAGACACTTTTGTGGAGGGGTTGGAGGTGCCCCAAAAAATTGGAGGTGCCCAAAAAATTGGGGGGATTAAAGCTGGCGATTCTCAGTCACCTGGGCCACAAGATTATGAGCTCAAAGCTGGCTCTGGGATTCTGCTCAGGCAAGGTAGAGCCGGGGCCTCCATAGCTCTGCAAATCTTATTGTCCAATACTTTGTACTATTTTCCTATTCCCTGCAGTCCCTTCCTTCATCCTCTGGCTTTTGAGGCTACTGCACCAATGTGGCAGAAATATTTTATAATGGTGTTCTACTGTGAATTCCTTCTTAACTTCATTTTCTATGACTCTACATTAGTAGCTTAAAAATTGAGAGTGAGAATAATGAAATTATTTGCAGGGTTTGTCACATTGTAAAATGCTAATCATCAAATTTTTATTTCTTTTGATGATTGTCTAGATTAGAGTTTTGCGTTCATCGACCATATTTAGAGTTGGCGCCACAAGCAGTATAGAATAATTTATTCAATGTATGCTTAGGAGAGGCTCAAACAGATGTGGAGAGAAATTTGAAGTGTTGTCCATAGGTGCAGTGGTGGTGGGTTTGGTATTGACTAGTAGAAACCCGCTATGTTCAGAGACTCAGAACATGAATACAAGAACAGAAATTGGTCAGATTCTCACATAACAGCCCAGAGAGAATGGTCATGACTTTATCAATACCATTCCCATATGGCTAATTGTCAATATAATTAGTGCCGACTAAGGGAACAGACATGGGGATGGAGGGCTGGGAAATGAGGATCTTTGGTGGTGATGGGAGCACACTGGTGGGAGGACTGGTATAGAAAGATGAGTCTCTATGACAACTATATTGTGAAAAACTGTACTTTGTCATCATGGTGTCTAAATAAACTAAAAATGAGGTAAAAGAAAGCATAATATGTATATGTATATCTGTATCTTCATTATTCATCAATTTGGTTTTTGAGCCACAGTAGCTAAGCTCAGGCTAACTCCTTGCTTTGTGCTCAGGGATCACTCCCGGCAGGTCAGAACCCAGGTCAACTCAAACACTTGGTTTGCACAGCAAACCACTTTCCTCCTATACTATGACTTTGTCCCAGTGCATTTTAAAGCAAAATTGTAGTGGTCCATGTGTACTCCATGGTCTGTGGCATTGTGGTATGAAAGATATTACAAAATACTTAAGTATGAGTGTGAATATGACCCAATACATTTTGATTCACAAAAATAAGCATTAGGTCAGATTTTGCCAGTTTACAATGGCTTGATGACTAGACTAAGATTCTAAAAATATTGGCAATAATTTTCCAGAATTCCAAATTTAATCCAATTTAGTAATGACTTTTTCACAGTTGGCAACCAAGTAAAATTTAATATACATAGCTATTGTTAAGCTTCCATTTGTACAATAATAAATGTAAACAAAAGTAAGGATTTACATAAGAATATTCATTCATATGTTGAAACCTTGAGGTTGACAAGTAGTTTAGTTTTCTTTCTTCTTTGGTTTTGGGACCACACTCAGCAATGCTCAGGGGTTCCTCCTTACTCCTGGTTCTGCACTCAGGAATCGCTCCTGGCAGTGTTCAGGGGACCATATGGGATTCTAGAAACTGAACTGAGGTCAGCAGCATGCAAGGAAAATGCTATACCCACTGTCCCTGGAGTTTAGAGTTTCCTACGGGACTGAGGAGATAGACCGCTGGCCCACACACAGCTGACTGAATTTGATCTCTGGCACCACATATAGTCCCCCAAGCCCTGCTCTGACCACCACTACCTTGGTGTAAAAGCCAAAAAAAAGAGAGAGAGAGAGAAAGAAGTTTAGTAATCAGTTGTAGTCTTAGGTTGACTGGGGCATGAGTGTTCTGGTAGAGAGCTAGTATAGAGGGCAAGTCACTTGCCTTGCATTCTTCTGTGTCATCTGTGTCTGTGGTTTGAATCCCTGAGCACTGATCCCCTCATACAATCCTGTGAGCACTGTCAGGAGCCACTCCTGAGCATAGAGCCAGGGATAGTCCTTGAGCAGTGTGGATCTAAACAGTTCTTTTAAAGATTATTTTATTTAATTTTATTAGGTTTTTGAACCACAACCTGGCAGTATGCAGGAGTTACTATAGTAGTTCCTAACTACTATAGTTAGGAATCACTCTTGGCAGGTTTGCAGGACAATATAGGATGCCAGGGTCAAACAGTGATGACCCAAAATATATGATTTTCTGCTTCGATATTGACTGTCTATTTAGACAAGACTTCAAATCAATAAATTTTCATACAAATTGTCATTCTTGTTAGAAGTGGAAGGTATGTAGTGCTAAATAAAAACTTGTAACTTGGAGTTAAGAAATTATTCAAGGTAAAAATGTTTGAAAAACATTTAGAAGTAGAAAAAGACTGGGTCGCCTGGGATGAACCTAGAGCCACGACAGAGCCTGGCAGCTACCTGTGGTGTATTCGATATGCCAAAAAAAAAAAAATAACAATAATTGACTTCATTCCCAATGAATGGAGATGTTACTGGTGCCCACTCAAGCAAATTGATGATCAACTGGAAGACAAGTGGTACAAGTGAAGAATGTTTGAGCAGAAATTATAAAGAATATACTACAATTAGAAGTGCCTAACATATGATTTAGGAATTTTCCTCCATTCTAAAGTCATACCATGTGACCATCTTTACTCATTTTCTCCAGATTCTGAACCCTGCTTATGTTATTCCCTAAACTGAACTGATTCCACGATTTTGATATTTTTACATGACATATATAAGTCCAATCATACTAGAATTTTCTTATCTTTCAGACTAGTTTCAACTAGCATACTGTTTCAAGGTCCACTCTTATCTCACATGGTAGGAATTTGGCATAAAGACAATTTCCTTATTTAATGAATGAATAGCTTTCAATGTATGTTATGTTTGTATCACCTTTTTAATCAATGAACACTTAGTATGTTTCATCATCTTGGTTATTGTGAATAATACTGCATGCAATAAAATGTGGTATTTTATTTTATATATTTCTTCAGGGTAATGATATCATTCCTGTCAAAGATATGCACAGAAGGAAAATAGTTATAAAATAAAAATCAAATCACATTGTGATCTTATTTTTTAAATTTTATAAGTAACCTCCATAGTATAATCATCCTATCTGGTTTGTTAGGCATTCAAATGAATCAATGCTTATGGCCAGGTTTGTGTTGACAAGGACACCATATTACCGATGCCTCCTTGGCGCATGTTCCAAGGAACAGTTCTTCTACCGTGTCAAAAAAGGCATGATTCGACTGATGCCTTCTCGTCTTGGTCAGACCAATGATGTCGTACTTGATCTTTCACGCTTGCACCATCAGGTCCTTGATGTATGCTTCGATGCCAGCATATATGCATTAATAGTACAGACAGTTATTTTAGTCCTTCTTCGTTTGGCAGCCTAGTTTGTCTCTGAGATTTTATCAGCCTCCCCTTGCTCATCCTTCTTAGTGCTGCTGCATTTAGGGCTCGTCTCAGGGTCAAGGGAATAAACATTGTTTTTACTGGTTTTGGCATATTGAGTATGTATCAGACAGTTTGTCAGGTTCTGCCATGCTGGTGGTATAGTCTTGGTAGCTTGCCGGGCTCTCTGAGGGGGTGGGTAGAATATTCTTGGTAATTTACAGATGAAATACACGGACACTTTGCAAAGGGGAGAGCAGGTAGCAGCTCTGCCTGGAGTATCTGCGTCTGTGGTTCAAACATTCCTGGACTTTTCTCTGAGGGTGAGTCTCTGACAAGCTGGGCTTGAGATTGGCTTTCTCTCTTTAGTGGAGCTCTGACTAGCTGTGGAGTCTGGATGATAAAAAAAATGCTGCCAGCACAGTGTGGTGGTTCCTCTGGGTTCTTCTGAGGCTCTATTGGGATGGTGGGCTCGGGCCAGAAGTCGCTCTCCATCCCTGACCTCTCATAGTCAAAACAATATTCATGAAAAACAAACTAGTTCCAGAGGCCCCATTCACTCTCAAATGAACAAACATCTCTGAATGCAGCAGTTATGTGTACCTAGGTAGAGAACTCAACATGATGAACGACATAAAACCTGAGCTGCACAGGAGGAAGAGAGCAGTGTGGAACACCTACAAGAGGATGGAAGAAATAGCTAAAAGGTCAAAGAACCTCTGACTCCGGGCACATCTCTTTGACTCCACTGTTCTCCCTGCATTAACATACACCTCAGAAACCTGGGCCCTACAAAAGCAGGATGAGAATGCTATTCAGGTCTCCCAAAGAGGAATATAAAAGCAATACTTGGAATCTCATGCCTCACTCAAGTGAGAGAAGGAATCCCAAGTTCTGACTTCCATTGACGATTAAGAGTCAGGGATTCTGTCTCGCTTGCCAAGGTGCCGAAAATCAGATGGGCTGGACATATAATGCGATTTGGAGATGACCGCTGGACTAGAGCTGTTACCGACTGGATCCCACGAGATGTCAAAAGATCACATGGCCACCTACCTACAATATGGTCATGGTGGTATAGTAAAATATTAATTTAAATTAAAAAAATATGGTCAGACTTCTTGGGTCAAGACCCTGAAAGAACGGTTTGAGGCTCTTCAGATTCCTGCAGCAAGCAGATGCCATTGGGCTACACTGGCACGTGATAGGGTCAAATTAAATATTACTGGTGCCAGATATAGCAAACCTATAATTAATAGGATATAAAGTGATCAAGTGATCAAGTGAACCTCCATACTACTTTGCACAGTGACTGAATTAATTTACCTTACTACTGACATTGCACAAATGTTTCATTTATTTCCTTTCTTGCTAGCATATGCTAGTTTAGTCTTTTGATAATATTTATCTCAACACACTTGAATGATGTCTCATAGTGGCTGTGACTTGAATTTCCCTAAAAGTAACGATGTTGAGCATTGTTGTATGTACATATTGGTCATTTGAAGATTTTTTTTTAGAAAATCTTGCTATTCAGAATAAAAAATCCATTTTTTAAATTAAAATATTTGGTGATTTTGTAAATTAGTTGGATTTTCCTATTGATTTGCATGTGTTCTCTTTACACTTTGAATATTAACCCTTTATCAGATATGTATTTAGCAAGAACTTGTTTCATAATTGTAACATTAATAAGTCTTTGGGAAATTGTTTTTAAAATATCCAAAGATTCATCAAGAAGATTATACATCATGACCAAGTAGGATTCATCCCGAAATGCAAGGAGGGTTCAACATTTGCAAGTCGATCAACGTAATCCATCATATCAATAAGATAAAAAATAAAAACCATATGATCCTATCAATAGATGCAGAGAAAGCATTTGACAAGATCCAGTACCCGATCATGATTAAAACCCTTCAGAAAATGGGAATTGAAGGGACTTTCCTCAAGATAGTTACAGCCATCTACCAAAAGACCACAGCGAGCATCATTCTAAATGGGGAAAATTGAAAGCCTTCCCCTGAGATCAGGGACAAGACAAGGTTACCCACTCTCACCTCTTTTATTCAATATAGTACTGGAAGTACTTGCCATAGCAATCAGAGAAGAAAAGGACATCAAGGGCATCCAGATAGGCAAGCAAGAATTCAAGCTACCATTATTCGCAGATGACATGATATTATACCTAGAGAACCCTAAACTCTCTACCAAAAAACTCCTAGAAACAATAGACGCATATAATAGAGTGGCAGGATACAAAATCAACACCCAAAAAGTTGATGACTTTCCTATATACAAATAATAAAAGAGAAGAAAGGGATATTCAGGGAAACTATTCCATTCACAATTGTGCCACAGAAAATCAAATACCTAGGTATCAACTTAACCAAGTGTGTAAAGCACCTGTACAAAGAACAGTATAAGACACTGCTCCAAGAGATAAAAGAGGACACAAGGAAATGGAAACATATTCCATGCTCATGGATGGGGAGAATCAACATTGTCAAAAAGGTAATACTCCCTAGAGCTCTGTACAGATTCAATGCAGTTCCTATAAGGATACCCATGACGTTCTTCAAAGAAATTGACCAAACGCTCCTTAAATTTGTATGGAACAATAAACCCCCAAGGATAGCTAAAGCAATCCTTGGGAAAAAGAAGATGGGAGGCATCACCTTTCCCAACTTCAAACTGTACTATAAGGCAGTAGTAATTAAAACAGCATGGTATTGGAATAAAAACAGACCTGTGGACCTAAGGAATAGAATTGAGTATCATGACTCAACCTCAAACACAAGATCATTCAATCTTCGATAAAGGTGCAACGAGTCCAAAATGGAGTAAGGAAAGCCTCTTCAACAAGTGGTGTTAGGGGGCGGGTGATAGCCCAGCGGTAAGGCGCTTGCCTTGCACCCAGCTGGCCTGTGCTGGCCCGGGTTCAATCCCCGGCATCCCATATGGTCCCCTGAGCACCGCCAGGAGTAATTCCTGAGTGCAGAGTCAGGAGAATCCCCTGAGCATCGCCAGGAGTGACCCAAAAAGCAAAAAAAAAAAAAAAAATAATAATAATAAACAAGTGGTGTTGGGAAAACTGGGCAGCGACATATAAAAAAAAATGAATTTAGGCCTCTATCAGCATGCACAAAAATCAGATCAAAATGGATTAAAGATCTCAATATCTGACTTGAATCCATAAAGTACATTGAAGAAAATATAGGAAAAACCCGCCACGACATTGAAGCTAAAGGCATCTTCAAAGGTGAAACATCACTAACAAAGCAACTAGAAGAAAAGATAAACATATGGGACTACATGAAACTAAAAAGCTTCTGCACCTCAAAAGAAACAGTGACTAAGATACAAAAGCAGTCCACAGAATGGGAAAGAATATTCACCCAATACCTATCTGATAAGGGGTTAATATCCAGGATATATCAGGCACTGGTAGAACTTTACAAGAAGAAAACAAACAACCCCATCAAAAAATGGGGAGAAGAAATGAACAGAAACTTCAGCAAGGAAGAAATTCGAATGGCAAAAAAACATATGAAAAAATGCTCATCATCACTAATCATCAGAGAGATGCAAATCAAAACAACAGTGAGATACCAATTTACACCACAGAGACTGGCACATATTCAAAAGAGCAAGAACAACAAGTGCTGGAGTGGATGTGGGGAAAAGGGGACACTCATCCATTGTTGGTAGGAATGCCGGCTGGTACAGCCTTTCTGGAAAACAATATGGACTTTCCTCCAAACACTAGAAATTGAACTCCCATTTGACCCAGCCATACCACTCCTGGGAATCTACTCTGGGAAACCAAAAATACGCAGCAGAAACACCATCCCTACTTTTATGTTCATAGCAGCATTATTCACAATAGCCAGAATCTGGAAGCAACCAGAGTGCCCGAAAATCGATGACTGGATAAAGAAGCTTTGGTACATCTACACAATGGAATACTATGCAGCTGTTAGGAAAAATGAAGTCATAAAATTTGCCTATAAATGGATGGACATGGAGAAGATTATGTTGAGCAAAATTAGCCAGAAGGAGAGAGACAGATACAGAATGACTGCATTTATTTGCATGGCATAAATATATATATACATATTATGATACCAATATCCAAGGTCAAGTGAAACATATATCAGGAGGTCTTGTCAAAAGTGGAAATTATCACAAACGTGTGGGAGTCAGAGATTAGGTAAGACAGAAAATGGAACAGTGTGCTAATAATTGTCGAGGGTACTAATGCCAACCTAGAACTGAGCATTAAATAGAGGCAAAAGGATACACATGCCAACCTCTTAATGTATGTTCTGTAATCCATAGTCTGGAAGGGAAGGAAAAGAGAAAGAGAGAGGAAAGAAATAAAGAACCTGCCATGGAGGGGGCTGGGGAAGGGGGAGGGAACCGGGGACATTGGTGGTGGGAGATGGGCACTGGTGGAGGGATGGGTGTTGGAACACTGTATGACCAAAACCCAAATATGAACTTTTTAATTGTATATCTTTTTATTTGTATATCTCACGGTGGTATAATAAAATACTTAAAAATTTTTTAAAAATGGATTAAAGATCTTAATATCAGACTTGAATCCATAAAATACATTGAAGAATATATAGGAAAAACCCGCCACGACATTGAAGCTAAAGGCATCTTTAAAGGTGAAACATCACTAACAAAGCAACTAGAACAAAAGATAAACATATGGAACTACATGAAAGTAAAAAGCTTCTGCACCTCAAAAGAAACAGTGACTAAGATACAAAGGCAGTCCACAGAATGGGAAAGGATATTCACCCAATACCCTTCTGATAAGGGGTTAATATCCAGCATCTATCAGACACTGGTAGAACTTTACAAGAAGAAAACAAACAACCCCATCAAAAATGGGGAGAAGAAATGAACAGAAATTTCAGCAAGGGAAGAAATTTGAATGGCAAAAAAAATATGAAAAAAATGCTCACCATCACTAATCATCAGAGAGATGCAAATCAAAACAACAATGAGATATCACTTTACACCACAGAGACTGGCACATATTCAAAAGAGCAAGAACAACAAGTGCTGGCATGGATGTGGTAAAAAGGGGGACACTCATCCATTGTTGGTAGGAATGCCGGCTGGTACAGCCTTTCTGGAAAACAATATGGACTTTCCTCCAAAGACTAGAACTCCGAACCCCCATTTGACCCAGCCATAATACTCCTGGGAATTTACTCTGGGAAGCCAAAAATATGCAGTGGAAACACCATCCCTACTTTTATGTTCATAGCAGCATTATTCACAATAGCCAGAATCTGGAAACAACCAGAGTGCCCAAAAATCGATGACTGGATAAAGAAGCTTTGGTACATCTACACAATGGAATACTATGCAGCTGTTAGGAAAAATGAAGTTATAAAATTTGCCTATAAATGGATGGGCATGGAGAAGATTATGTTGAGTGAAATTAGCCAGAAGGGGAGAGACAGAAACAGAATGACTGCATCTATTTGCATGACATAAATATATATGTACATATTATGATACCAATATCCAAGGTCAAGTGAAACATGTGTCAGGAGGTATTGTCAAAGGTGGAAATTATCACAAACGTGTGGGAATCAGAGGCTAGGCAAGACAAAAAATGGAACAGTGTGCTAACTATTGTCGAGGGTACTAATACCAACCTGCACGGCAGAGCCTGGCAAGCTACCCATGTTGTATTTAATATGCCAAATACCAGTAAAAATTATAAACCTCATTCTAGAATGGATTGAGGCTCTTTATTTTCCTGGAGCAAGCAGATGCCCTTGGGCTCTACTAGCATGAGACAGGATATATGGAGATATTACTGGGGCCCACTCGAGCAAATCGATGATGAACAGGAAGACAGTGATACAGTGATACTAATACCAACCTAGAACTGAGCATTAAATAGAGGCAAAAAGATACACATGACAACCCTTTAATATATGTTCTGTAATCCATAGTCTGGAAGGGAAGGAAAAGAGAAAGAGAGAGAAAGGGAAAGAAATAAAGAACCTGCCATGGAGGAGGGCTGGTGGGAAGGGAACCAGGGACGTTGGTGGTGGGAGATGGGCACTGGTGGAGGGATGGGTGCTGGAACACTGTATGACCAAAACCCAAATATGAACTTTTTAATTGTATATCTTTGTAATTGTAATAAAAAAAAAAAAAAAAAAATATATGTAATTATTTGAAATATGCTGAGATTAAAATATGGAGAAAAGGCTTGTTCCAGACTTGCTCTTTAAGACCTTGTTCTGTCTTGAGCGAGTATTGTTCCTCTTCTTTATGTATCTTTGCTGACCTATTTCCTCTCTGCAGAAGCCTTTGCTATCTCTTGAACACATATTTCCCTATATCCCCTCACATATTTCTAAACAAATTTCAGTAAACATTATTTTACTTCACCATAAAATAAAATCCACCCAGCAGACCAGCCTATCACAGCCCGGCTTGCGCTACCACTTGTGACAGTGTGGTTCATCAATAAATGCTGGATTTAGAGGTGACTACAAGTGTATGCCACCCACATAGCAGAGCCTGGCAAGCTCCCTGTGTCGTATTTGATATGGCAAATACCAGTAACAATTTTAGACCTCATTCCCATGACCTGATGGAATGGTTTGAGGCTCTTTATGTTCCTGGAGCAAGCAGGTGCCCTTGGGATCTACTAGCATGAGACAGGACATAAGCAGATGTTACTGGTGCCTGCTCAAGCCAATCGATGATGAACGGGAATACAGTGATACAGTGATAAAATAAAATAAGAATAACAAAGTATATATTCTATGATAATGTTGTATTTTTATGACTGGAATAATACATATCCAGTGCTTTACTCATAATTGTGAAGGTAGAAACATTTTTCCTTTTTTATTTTTTTAATTTCATGTATTTTAAATGTTACTGAATCATTTATATATATATATATATATATTTATTTATGTAGGGATTATCACATACCAGAATCTTAATCTCACCTCTAAAAAATCACCTAATCATGTTCCAAAGAATTTTTTCTTACAGAAACAACATTTTTCAGGAATAGAAAAAAGGAGACCTGACAGTATCTCCCAGAGAACCATCAAGAGCTGCCTCCACTCTGCTTCTAAACAGAAGGTTTTGCAAAAAGTAAAACTTTAACCCTGGGTGCTTATACTTGCACTCATTCACTGTGGATCTACCTCTCTAGAAACTTCTTCCATCTTTTTCTTTATCAGTCCTCCAGGCTAAGTAGTTGTTTGTTTCACCCACTTTCGCCCTCAGGCTCATTTCTATACCTCCGAAAACATGCCCCTTCTCGGTGATAAAGAAGATAGAGCCCCAGACTGGCAGACAGCCATCTTCCTGCCTAATAATCAGATCATCTCATGCCGAAGGTCTGCACCTTCCTGTCCTCTAATTTAACTGTATTTTACCTGCTACCTGTATAATGTAACAGAAAAATCTATCCAATACTGAGTACCCATTAAATGCCAAAAAGTTTACAGGAATTATTTCATTCTCCATAATCACCACACACGTTCATCATTTAGTATCTTACTTTAGGCTAAGTGAGAATACACTGAGACAAGGATATTGAAGTACAATGCATCTTTCAGAAAAAAAAAGTTCAGTGAGTGTTACAGTGCATCCAGCACCCTTTAACCAGTGTGAATCAGGGACAATGCAACTTATTTCTCTTGTTCTTCCAAACTTACATATTTTTTTCATATATATATGTGCTAAAACCTTATCCAGCCTTATTCCAGCCATATTCCAGCCGGTAGGTAGGAGAGTATGGAGAAAACAGGACAGATGAGAATTGCATGCAGTCCTTCTGTATATTCTGATAATGTAAATTTCTTAGACAACATGACTTACTACAGTACTAATATTGATGTTTTAGAAATACAGTGTCCATGTGTAACACCACCACCAGTGTGTCAACATTCCTTTGACAGTGAATTTACAGCTTTGACACCCAGCACTCCATGTAGTTACTCTTAGTTAACTCAGTTCCGTAAGCAGATTCTCAGGGTCTGTTATCATTGACTATAATTTATTCCTTACTGTGTTTCTTTGTACTCCACATGAAATTGAGATGAAATTATTTGTTATTTGGGGTGGAGCAATGGTAAAGTGGGTAGGGCATTTGCCTTCCCTACAGCCAACCTGGGTTAGTCCCTGGCATCATATGTGGTCCCATAAGCACCATCAGGAGTAATTCCTAAGTGCAGATTCAGGAGTAACCCCTGGTCATCACCAGGTGTGACAAATTACACAAAATGTGGCAAATGCCATAAAGAGAAATTATTTGTTATTTGTTCTTCTCCATGTGACTCGCTGTCTTTAGCATGACATTATACAACTCCATCTGAGCTGTAATGAAATGCACAATTTTATTTTTAATAGCTGAGTAGTATTTCACTATGTATGATATTCCAAAACAGTAACAATAATGCACCTCATTCCCAAAAAATGGAGACATTACTGGTGCCCGCTAAAGCAAATCAATCAACAATGGGAAGAAAAGTGACAAGTGACATGTAAACCACAATTTCTTTAACCATTCATCTATTGTTGGGAACATCTGTTATTGGAGATTTTGATGACTGTAAATAGTCTGCAAGCAATACAGACATGTCAATATCTATTTGAATTAATATCTTTAGGCTCTCTGTGTAGATAAACATGAGCTAAATGACTGAATAATATTGAAGTTCTAGCCTTATTTTTTTGAGACATCACTCTACATTTTCCCCTAAAGACTCCACAGGACAATAGTCCCATCATCAGTTAATAAGATTTCTTTCACTAAATGCGAAATGATTTTTATCACAAGGAATCTTTTCTTTGCTAGGAATGCTGAGGTATTAATGTAGTTCAGCTATGAGTCCAGAAGTAAAAACAGTGAAGACAGGGATGTGTGAAATTGTAACAGTCTCTGCTCTAGACAGTCTCATTTTAAGTATGAGAAAAGCTATTTCAGGGAAGTTGATAATATTCAGAAAAGAAAAATATGATGAACCAAAATTCTCTCATTAATCTATCTTCTTCACGTTCTTTATCTATTTGCTATGCTATAGTACTTCCTGTGTACTAACATTTCTGTCCTCATAGTCCCTTCTCAATTCTTAAAAAATTACAAAGAAAAGGCACAGAATTGGCAAATTGGGGTCACTCCCCTTGGGCTCAGGTTCTCTCTCCCATAGCTTGCCAAACTATGGTTTGGCCAGTCCAACTCATTGTAGTACCAATTTTTTGGAAGTCAATTATTTTAGAACATAGACTAACTCAGCATTTTAAATATTGTCTTTAATTAATTTTATCCATGACAAAAGAATTGGGTATTGAGAGAGGACCTCAAAGTCTATTTATTACTTGAATGTTTCAAGAAAAAAGTCCATTTGTCCCAGTATTGACCATTTTGGTTCATCAAAAGTACTTTCCTCACATGAAAAAAAGTTGTTAAACAAATATTCTATAAAGCCGTATAAGAGGAATCGGAAATCATGCGATTTATACCTGCTCAGCAAAGAAATAGAATTGCTTCCTACTAGATAAAATTTGTACAATTTTATCTTACACCCTACTAGACAAAGAATTCCACAATGAAGACTTTAAAGAAGAGAAATAAATGTTCCAATAAGCTTTTCAAACAGGACCTAGGAGAGGCAGTAGCAGTGCCATGCGGAACGGCAACAGAGTGGCTGTAAGAATAACAGGAACACATTCTGGGAGCTGTTCCCTTTATACAGTGTTGATAAAATTTGTTAATACCATATGTTAGTTGTATTGAGGAAGGCATGGTCTGACTATGAGTTCTGGAATTTTACCAGCAAACTTGTAAGATCTGAAGTCACAGATTTGTTGAACTGCTCATCTCTGTATAGGCGGTGGCTAGAGGGCAGAGGAGGAGAGCAAGAGGGAAAAAGTAAAGCTGTTCTGTGTGCAACTTGAGTTGAGTGAGGCTGGAGAAGTCAGTTTCTTGTCAATCTCACTCAAATCTATGTGTCAACATCATAGTGTTGGAAGAATGCTGCTTCTGTAGATAGTTTATGATTGAGTTAGATTATTAGTAAGCAATCTAATGTAATCAGTTAACCCAGCTGTACAATTAAAAGCGCCATGTCCACTAATTGGAACTCAGGTACATCATCATTCATCAACATACATATAAAATGGAAGAAAAGACGACAGTCTTGTGATGATAAAGCATCTATTTTATGGGCCAGAGCAATAGCACAGCAAGGAGAGTGTTTGCTTGCATGTGGCTGACCTGGGTTCCATCCCCAGCATCCCATATGATCCCCTGAGCACTGCCAGGATTATTTCCTGAGTGCAGAGCCAGGAGTAACCCCTGAGCATTGCCGGGTGTGACCCAAAAAAAAAAAGAAAAAAAAAGAAGGCATCTACTTTTTATAAACAATCCTATATAGGTTTACTAAACTTAAGTGTTTGTTTTTTCTGTATCATATGTCTTTAACTTTTCAGATCACCTCAACATTCAGAACCTCTATTACAGTTCCTTAGTTATTTTTTTAGGGTTAAGAGTTTGGGCCCACACCTAGTGGTACTCGGATGCTATTCTTGATCCTCTGATTGAGAGTCACTTCTGGCAGGACTTGTGGGACCATATGTGGTCTTCAAGATCAAACCAATGATGGATGCATGCAAGACACATGCATTAATCTTGTAATTGTCTCTCCAGTCTCTCGGTGCTTTAGTTCTGATCCCCAAACCAATTTCAATTTAGTGTGTGAATCAGAGAATCAAGGGAAATATGCTTTCATTTTACAGGAATCTTGAATAACTAGAAGAGGAAATAAACAAAACTATAAAGGTAAGTTACTCTCACCTTTGCTTGAAAAGTGAACATTGAAACAGTGTGTTGAAATTGATGGATTCTCAGGTGTCTATGTTTTTTATAGAATTTTCTATAGCACGTTGCACCAAGACCTAATTTGGAAGGTTTTGAGATCTTTTTAGCATTTGAAGCAATAAGAATCTCTTCTAATTCACAGGAACTACACCCTCAAAATCTTGTCACAAACTTATTGCTTTATGAAAGAATATATAGTTTTAAACAATGACTATTTCATCTGTTTTATTGCTAGAAATTAATTTTTGACCTTGATTTTCTTAGCTCCCCCTGCTTCATTGGAAAACTCTAGGACTTGAGTTATTGTAGCATAATTCATGCCTATCTACTATAGGGGTACTTGGCCTTCAGGGTTGTGCCTAGCTACACTGAAAGCATGAGTTATTACATAATAACTCATGTCATGTCATGTCTTATTGCTTAATTAACTTTCCTATCAGACTAACGCATTTTTGCATCAGCAAATGTGGTGCCCTCATATAACTTAAAAGTGTTCCTTTATTTTATACCATTGGGTCAAGAATACGATGGGACAATTTATTAAAGGTAAGTTGAAACTCAAGACTGGAATTAAACCCATCATTTTGTCACATGAATAATCTCTCAAAACTGACCTTCAGAGAAAGGGAAACAGAAAAGTCAATCTTTTTCTGCTAGTCTGCTTTATCATGGTAAAAGAGGAGTTACTTTCTAACATGTGTCCTAATAAAGGAATAGTGATTTTAATTTTTTTTCTCTATTCAATCATATAACTGTTCCATTTTCAAAACATCTGCTATTATGTTGTGTGTGTGCATTTTTTTAAACTGGTTTTAGGTCTGCAGGTGTGATTGCAAAGGATAAAACATCTGCGGCTTGCCTTAGAAAATGAAGAGGAATATATGCAAAATTGGCAGATGATATCAGCTGCCGCTAAGTAACAACCGTCACAGTATTTATTATAAAGCCTCACAAATTCACAAATTGAGACTGTGTAGTTCGGGGACTAGCACATTTTCCCAGCTGTACACCCCAAGCTTATGTTCTGTCCATGGCTGTGAGTAAACTATAGTGTTACTTTTAACTTCAACTCACTTCACCCTTTTCTTATCAGATAAACAATTTATTCCTGGAACAAAGAAAATACAAGTTACATACTGATTTCTGTGGGAAATGTAGATATAAAAGCCAATTGCTGTGAATAAAGTAGGGTTGTCCCACTTATCGGTGACCAGCAGAAAAAACTGAGGACTGAGGTGAGCCAGCTGGTCAGTCATAATGGGATCATGGCAATCTCAAGGGTCTTTACTTTGTAATCTCTGAGGAATGTTGTGAATGAGGAATAAAGTTCCTATTAGACATTAGAATGGCTTTTAACTTTGGGAGGAGAAAACCATCAAAATTTATTCATCACAGCCCATTATTCCTAGTCAGATTGGCTTAGTGGAAGAGCATGGAATTTGGACTTAGAATTTGATCCTAAACTAAAATAACCATTTTCTGGCTATACAATACCAGGAAAATTATTTTTTGCACCATAATGGCAGTTTTTTCACCATAATAGAAGTAAAAGTAATTATTATCTCAAAATTCAAGATGACAGGTGAGATAGGTATGAAAAGCAGAACAAGGTAAGAAGTTCTGATTATTATAATAATCTCAGATCTTCAATTAGCGAGTATAAACCATGGTTCTTTACATTCTTTATTTGGGTTCATGCAAAAATAAGTGAGCTATGGAAAATGCTTCTAACAAACTTTGATAATTATGAACATAGGTCTCACTCTAAGAACAAATACCGACTGTATGAACCAGGAAGAGTTGGTTATAAAGAATTCTACCTCAACAAATCAATAAATTGATAAATTAGGGCTATCAGAGATTAAGTGAGGTGAGAAAAGAGTCTATGGAAAGAGATAGATCTCATCCTGAAAAGGAGGATGAGGAGAATAATTTCCATTAAATTAGTCTTAGTACTAGGAAGAATAATTGTCCATTATTCTTTCATCCAGAAAGGTATGAAAAGGAGACTAGAAATATTTTGAAGCGGAATTCTTTGAGATTGAGAACAATGTTGAAGGGTCTCATTTAATAGACAAATCAGAGAAAAAAACTCCTCTTCTTTTGAAATACTGATTTTAGAGAGTTATGAATGTAATTACCTTGTAGACATGCATACTTTAGTATAAATTTTTCCATTTGTATAGCATCCTCAAAATATTACATTGAAATAAAAATTGTTATAGAAGCCATTCAAGGAAAAGATCCGTTTTTTAATAAAAAAGACCAATTGTTAAGCTCTATTATCCATTCCTTCCCCCAAAAAGGGAGTGAGATGGTGGGAGATGAGGGTTTCCAGCTGCTTGGCGCAGATGCATTCAGCTTATGGATTTATCCATAGTGAGTATGAAGGTTGAAGTCAAGCTGAGAAGGCAGCTGTTGCTGAAGAGATGGCCAAGAAGAAGGGAAACCAGAGATGAGTCCAATTCTAATGACTGAACCAAATAGAGAAATTAGGGTAGGGTAGAATAAAGAATGCGTACAAAGGGGCTAAGATGGAGAAATATCTGCAAAGACAGATTTGTTGCTCAGCAGCTGATTTTTAAATTACTAAGTCATGTTCTTTTGCAACTACAAGTCAAAACATAGTGTTACCGGTGCTAACTTTGTGTCTGGAACATTGCAAGGATAAGATTGTTCTATAAGGAGTTTAATGGAGGGTTGTCTGACAGAGACGCTTCAGAAACACTCATTGTGTAGAAAAAGGGAGGAGGGAAATTAAATAGTCAGTAGTAAATAGAGAAATACATTAAAATAATCAATGTGGGAGTTATGAAAGTGGCAAAAACTATTAAGTTAATCTATTAGAATCAACATCTGTGAGTCTTTGGTTTAAAAACATTAACCTGGGCTGTAGCCATAGCACAGCAGGTAGGGCATTTGCCTTGCATATGGTCAAACCAGGTTCAATCCCCAGTATCCAGTGGTCTGCCGCACACCACCATGAATAATTTCTAAGTGCAGATCCAGGAGTAACCTCTGAGCATTGCCAGGTGTGACCCAAAAAAGTCAAGAAAAAGAAAAGGAAAGAAAACCATTGATCTGGGCAGGAGAGATATTACAGCAGGTGACATGGTTGCTTCAAGTGTGATCAACCGAATTCTATTCTCAGTATCGCATAAGGAGGGATTCATGAGTACAGAGCTATGAGAAAGCCCTGAGCACCACAAGGTGTATTCCCCAACTCCAAAATAATATAAAATAGAACAATGATCCTGGGACTTATGATTGCAAATAGTACTTTAAATACCAAGTCTTACTTACTTAAAACCTCCATGCATCAAATGCTACCTCAAAGTATGGGAGTGATGGCCCCACTTGCACCCTTTGTTCTGTAATAATTTCCAGTAAGGAGATAGAGTATGAATGAGAATATTCAACGGATCGAGTGGTCATATTTCTCAATATGGCGTTAGCACTAAAGACATAGACAGGGAAGTCTGCATATGGATACACAAGAGATTGATACTGCCCATTTATCCGACTCAGCTTTTCCAGCTGATCAGAAATCTTTATTTTTTTTTTTTTTGCTTTTTGGGCCACACCCAGCGGTGCTCAGGGGTTACTCCTGGCTCTGCACTCAGGAATTACTCCTGGCGGTGCTTGGGGACCATATGGGATGCCGGGGATCGAACCCAGGCCAGCACAGGCCGACCGCATGCAAGGCAAACGCCCTTCCCGCTGGGCTATCGCCTCCGGCCCCCAGATCAGAAATCTTTAAAATTACCCTTAAGTTAATTGTTTCTATATGCCTGGATAAATATGCTTGCATAAGCAAATGAATAATTTCACAAATGTGATCACCTGCCTTTATTGAATAAATACTAAACATTCTTTGCCAGAGCTGTTTGCCCAATCCTTACAAAGAGGTGTGAGAGTCAATACCTCCTATCATTAAATACAGGCATCGGAGCAAGGTCCACACTCTACTAATGACCTAGTGGTGCCTTCCAGACCACAGCAGTTGCGACTCTGAAGCGAAGCTCTCCCATCCACTTTCCTTGCATCAGTAACACACAGCTGGCTGTGGTCCTCCCTCTGGGAAGGGAGGGAAGCTTCCCACCTTCTTCCTCAAGTGGCATCAACTGTGCCTTTGCTCCATTGACTCCACCCACATTCCACAGTTATACTCAATAGCTTCTCATTCAGTTCCTCTAATCCTCTCTTGGCAAAATCTTGGGTGAGTTCTTTTCCCACAGCTGTTCCACGAAAGCATAGCTGGTCGATCAGAGAATGGTCTAAGACAGCTGCTTGATTCAGGGTAAACTGGAAACAAGTGCATAGGACCCTAAGAAAGTATCAATATATGTATTCATGCATGTATATTCATTTGCAAGGATAGATTGGCTGGGGCTATATGTGGTAAGGTACCCAGAGGGCAAGTATGTGCAAAGCTGATGAGGAAAACATTAGCTGTGGGAGACTGCTCAGAGTATATGTGGTTGGTATAAAAATTGTATACAATATTTAATGTGTGTACTTCATTTATCTGTGGCTTTCTAAATTTGATAAGCCAAATGAAATTTAGTTATATCAAGATGCTCTTCTAAATACATGCAAGATATATATTTCCATATATATATTTCCCAAAATATTTCCCAATTTATATATGCAGACATACAATCCAGCATGTAATATACAAATACATACATCTTTGTTGCTCCTATTCCTTTATAGGGTTCACTCATGTGAAGTGAGATACTTAAAAAATGTCTAAGCATTCAGTAGTTTTAGTTTAGCCAATGCTTGCAGCTGTAGCTCAAATTTCCAAAGTCCTCATTAAAACGCTTTATCTGTAGCAGAGCTCAGGATTAGGGAGTTACAAGTCTGATGTGCTCAAAAAAGTGAGTCTATGCCTCCACTGGAAATGGCACCCACCACGACCTGAGCACCACCACAGAGGCTCCAGGAGTTTATACTGGGGTCGCTCTCATGGTTACAGAGCACCAGGGAACCCAACCAGCACCCCATCATCTGGTTCGATCTTTACAGAACCCATAAATGACCTCTGGGCCTCTGAGCTATATATGGGAGGCAACCTGGTCCCAGAAGAAAAGAATCTGGAAAAATTCACACAATCCATTCTTTTGCCTCTTAGATATGGGGAAAATATTAATGTTTACCAGTGAGGAAAGGGGTAGGGGCTGGATAAAGTGGGTAATAGTGTCAACTGTATGTTGAAAGACTTTGGGTGGTAACCATGATTCAGTGCTTATTTAAACCCAATATGTTTATGAAAATATGTCTGCATCACTGATAAGCATGAAAATGCAATCAAAACAATGAGATATCACCTCACACTTGTGAGACTGCCACATGTCACAAATAACAAAAACAACTGGAGTTGGTATAGATAAGGGGAAAATGGGAAACATCTACTGGAAGGTTGGCAGCTTCAAGATTTTTTGGAGCATAATATAGATACTTCTCAAAAGACAGGATAAAACCTCCATATAACACAGTAGGTACACTTCTTGGCCTCTATCTAATGAATGAAATTTATTCCAAAAATTATTTGAGCTACTATATTCATTGTGACACTATTCACGATTGCCAATATCTGGAAATAATCCAAGCGTCCAAAAGAGAAAACTGGATTAAAAAAAAAACCTGGTATACACAATAGTATACCAGGATTACCAACGGAATACTACTTGGCTATAAGAAAGTATATAAAGACTATAAGTAGTATACACAATGGAATATTACTTGGCTATGAGAAAAGATGAAATCATTCCATATTATGCTCAGCCAATGAACTGGAGAGTATAACTCTGAATTAAGTTAGTCATAGGAGAGAGGCATATATGGAAAGATCTCGCTCATAGTGGATACAAAGAAGCATATTAAGGGAATAGCAAACGACCAAGGCAACAGAACCTAAGAACTGATCCACAGAACTGAATTTACTGTGGTGGGGTATTGGGGAGGAGAAGGATGGTGGGGGGGCACTGAGATAAGGGTGGGCGCTGGTGGAGGGTGTGGTATTGGGACACTGTGTGTGTGAACACTAACATTAGCAGTGTTCTGTAGAGATCACAGTGACTAAAATTGAAAACTTTTAATTAAAAACAAATTTAATTTTTATTTTTGTTTTGGGAATCACACCCAACAGTGCTCTGTTCTAACTCCTGACTCTGTGCAAAGGGATCACACCTGACAAGGCTTGAGTGTTTAGGATATCAAGGATTGAATCTGGTCAGCTGAGTCAAGGCAAGGGTCCTACATGCTGTACGATATCTCTGCCTTCAAGTCCCATCCCCAAAAAAAGCCATTTTATTTATTTTGCTTATATTTAGTTTTTTTTTATTAAATAGCCATGCCATTTCAAAGCATGGTGTTTTGCTTTATAAAATGATTGGGTTTCAATCATACAGTGTTCCAGCACCCATCCCTTCACATTTCCCAACATCAGTGTGTCCATTTCCCTCCCACTCCCCTGCCTACAACCTAACTCTCCAGCAGGTCCTTCCACCCCCTCTCTCTCTCTCACTCTCCCTCTCTCTATATATCTCTTTCTGTCTCTCCTTTTTGTGCATTGTTATTTGCAATACAGGCACTGAAGGGTTATCATGTATATCCCTTTATTTCAATACTCAGTTCTAATCTAGCATTACTATTTTTAACTATTATTGTCAAGCTGGTCCCTTCTCTATCTTTCCTACCTTCTTCCCCACACACATCTGTGGTGGATTTTAAGGCATTTTAATACTTAAGCTCATTCTATAGATGTCATGGTCCTTAGCATGAAATCCACATCACCTATACATGGTAGTTCCCAAACTGGCCTCTGTGTTTAATTATCCTATATCTTTTCCCCCTCTACACAAATCAGTTAAAATGCACACTTATTTTTCCTTAAAGCAATAGTATTTCATCATCAGATTGTTTATTCTTTTACCAGATTGCTTACCCCTTACTTGTAAACACTTAATCTGGTTTACTTCTAGCTATATTGAAGGTTATAAGTGTCCAGAGTCACTTTCTTAGGAAGCCTTTATTCCTAAGGGTTGGGGAGGTATGTTGGGCCACAGCTGGTGTGCTCAGGTGTATTCCTGACTCTGCTGAGGAGTGATGGCTGGCAGTGCTCAGGGAACTATATGTGGTGCTAGAGATTTAAACCTGGGTCATGACTGGTGCAGTCATGTGAAAAGCAAGTGTCTACTTCCTGTACTATCTCTCCACTACAGGAAACCATTTTTAACCTCTCATCTCTATATTAGATCTTTCTTCTTATTCTTTCATAGCACCCTAGGATTACTCTTCAGCACAATAACACCTTGATTGTAACTGCATATTTTGCAATCTACATCTATCTGGAGACCATCCGTTCCATGAGAGCAAGTGCGGGTATTGTGTTCATCATCCTAACTCTAAATCAAATGCACTTTCTGGGACAGAGTAGAATGGAACAGTCTTTGGTTAATGAGTAAATTTAAATAGGAAAGTGGGTGAGTATTAAGAAGAGGGAACAAACTTAGGGAAAATTTATTTTCTATTTTCTTTATCTTGGCAAACACTGGCACCTCATTATTATCTCCACGCCTTTGTTCCTGCCACTTCTTCCACTTGGAAAGGCTTTTTCCTCCTGCCCTTCCCATGTTCATACATTCCTCCAAGACTTGCCCAACTCTTAAACGCCCACATCACTTTCTTGCTTTTCTAAACACCTTTGGAACCTATTACCTATAAAATGATTACACACTGTCTTGTAATTTCTCTAATTGTTTCATTTGAATATTTTTTCTCCACACTGAGATAAGATTTACTTCATTTCTAAGAGTTACTTTTTTTTTTAATGAAACCTACCACAGACCCAGGTCCTTAGTCACATGCTCAGAAAAGCTGGTGCTTTAATGTACCATGTTTATGAATCAACACCATCAACATCCATCAATTCCTTCTGTTCAGCAATAAGCCTTAGGAAATTTTCCTCACCCTTTTGTTTTCAGTTCAGAAGTGAATAAGAGAGCCTGGCCTGGCTTAGGAAACAGATTTTTTGGATGATATCTGTGCTATTTTCAATCCAAGCACCAAGCCTGAAAAATCCATTCATTTAGAAAGCAGTTATTAGTGTAAATTAAGTGCTAAGTCCTCTCCTATCCAACTACCCTCCCCAGACTCCTCCCTACCATCATAGACATTTACAATGATAGAGAGAGTCTGCTTCCCTTGAAGTAGAGTTTGAGAGAAGGATTCTGGTGTTCTCAACAGACTTGAAAGAAGCAGGATAAACCAGGGAGATTAAAGTAAGGATGTACATGGCCTTAGTTGATATTTGTTCTCGGCCTTGTTGCTTGCTAAACTCTAGACCATTGTTTGGCCTACAGTGTAGTCAACCAACCATGTCCCTTTCTGATCTTTTACTTTTCCTGTGGCCTCCCTTTTCCTACAGGTTGTCCCGTAATCTTGTGTTATGCCTTCTGGCTCATTAATGCCTTTTATGCCACCTGCAGCCCCACTGGACTATCCTGAGGTTTTCCACAGGGCCAGATGATGACCTCTGGTTGAGAGATTCTCTTCTAAAGCAGAAATTTTGTTTAAGAATTGCCCTGCTTGGTTTGGAGCAATAGTACAGTGGATACGGTGCTTGTCTAGCACTCAGCCTAGGTTCTACCTAGATTTCAACTAAATGCCAACCTGGATTCAATCCCCAGAACCACATTTGTTCCTCCAGGAGTTATTCATGAGCTCAAAGCCAGGAAGAGGCCCTGAACACCACTGGGCGTGGCTCAGAAACCAAAATTTTAAAAAAAATATTTAAAAATAGTGGCATTTTTGAAGTAGAAATGACTTTTCTACTTCTTTAGCAACTGGCTATAGGCTGGTATTAGGGCATTTCATCCTAGATACTTAAGCTAAAACCTAGTCAAGGATTATTCAACAAGAAGTAGCAGTTATAAACAACAACAAACATTCTCTGGAACTGGAGAATTCAGGCAGAGTTTAGTAAAAAAGGATCAGGATGGGACAAAATTGTCCTTATTAAAATTATACTCTATCTGGTAACTCTGGAGAATAATTTAGAAAAACCTTTAACAAGAAACCAGGGAGAGTCTACCTTCACCAGAAGATAGTTACAGGCTGTAGAGATAAAAGATATCATTAGAAAGGTTATATATATTGTTACAGAACTAGCCCTCTCAACAGATATCTTTCTAGAGAGTAATCATAAAACTGTGCATAAAACAATTCATCAAGAAATATATTCTGTTTTTAATTTAAAAAAGAAAAGTGTGGAGATTTGGAGAGGTGATTTAGGATTGTCAAGGCCATACAAACTAAAACAGTTCCAGATTCATAAGCGTCAAACTTGATTCTTTACTTTCTCTGATGCCAGCCCAGTTTTTCTCAGCCATCGATCAGAATCTATATATGAGCAATGGGAACATTTGAAGCAAGAATTCATTATGACTTAATGCCTGATATTTTTCTATTAGTCTATCCATTACTGAGTTTCATTTACCAGGACAATAGAAAGTCATAATCATTTCTGTTATCATCTTTATTTATTTATTTATTTATTTTTTATTTTTTAATTTTTTTATTCTTTATTATACCACCGTGAGACATACAATTACAAAGGTGCAATTGGTTCTTGGTAATGCAGTATTCCAGCACCCATCCCTCCACCAGTACCCCATTTCCACCACCAATGTACTCCACCCCCTCTCACTCACCCCCAGGCTGCCTTAATAGCAGGTAGCCCTGCTTCCTCTCTTTCTCTCTATCTCTGCATCTCTCTCCCTCTTCTTTTACACATTGTGGCTAGCCCTGCAGATATTTATTTATTTATTTATTTATTCCACCTTTTCTCCTTTTTTTTTTTTAATTGAAGGATGCTCATGTGGAGTCCTGGCTCCACAGGGTTCCAAGATGCACCCTCCACCCGAACCCATCTCCCATCACCAACTTCCTATCTCCCCCCCCCTCCCGAATCCCAACCACCCGGCGGGCCTCTATATGTCATCTCCTTCCTCTGTATATCTCCCTCTCAGCAAACCCTCCTGCTGTTCGCGGAATGCAGTGTGCCAAAAAACATCATTGTTTCACCACCCTAGTGGCCGCAAGCGACCTGGGCTCGAACCGGCTTTGCTGGTCCTCTGGTCGTGGGACATTTTCCCAGCGTCTGGACAACGAAAATGGTGGCTAGTGTGGTGGGCGGAGTCCCCATCCGGCTGCTTCTGGGACACCCCGGAGGCGACGGGCCCCACTCCCAAAGCCCATCTGCCCTCCTCGGGGTTCCATAGTCAGCTGAGGCCCGGCGCGAGCCAGGCTCCCGCCTCCCGAGCCGTCTGCAAGACCTCTGGATGCCGGGCCCGTCAGCGGCTTCCTGGGCGGGAAACCGGGCTAGTCACGATGGAGGGGAAGGGGTAACCACGCCTCCGTCTGGCGACTTCCCAGTGCTTCCCGCCTCTTGGAGCTGCCTACCTGGGCTCCAACCGGCTTTGCTGGTCCTCTGGTCATGGGACATTTTCCCAGCGTCTGGACAACGAAAATGGTGGCTGGTGTGGTGGGCGGAGTCCCATCCGGCTGCTTCTGGGACACCCCAGAGGCGACGGGCCCACTCCCAAAGCCCATCTGCCCTCCTCGGGGTTCCATAGTCAGCTGAGGCCCGGCGCGAGCCAGCTTCCGCCTCCCGAGCCGTCTGCAAGACTCTGGATGCCGGGCTGTTATCATCTTTTAAATATTTCTTTAGAGTTCCTTGCAGAGAGTCTCTCTGATTCAGATAATTCTGGAACTCAAAATGTGCACCAAGACATTGGGCAGGAAAACCTTTATTCATTGCTGTGTGCTTTGCTTCAGTTTCGATTTTTAATGCTCAAAACACACTATGACAGAAGATTGTCATGACCCTTCACTAGTGTGGCCTTGGCAGGGCTTTCTTCTTTAGTGGAATCAACTAACTTCGGCAATTCTGGTTGAAAGTTCCCCACAATTCTGGTTGAAAGTCCCCCACTTGCCAGACCCTGTGTGCCTGCTGGCATGACACAACCATCTATCCATTGCAGGGTGTGGCAGGATTATGTTTCATGGGACCAGGTTTCTCCTAAGCTCACTCAGGTCTCTGCATGCCAGCCAAAGACTCTGAGGCTCAGAAAGAAATGTTTCAAACTACAAAGAAAGAGACAGCAGTCCTTGCCCCTAAATTATAACAAAGAGCATGCCATTTAAAATGTTTGTAATGGCTTATGGATAATGCAGAGCAATTAGCAATCAATTGGCATTTTGATGGCACAGGATACAAAGAACTGTAGAAGTCAACTTTGCCATTTGCTAGCTAAAATAGCTTGTTTTTATAAAGTGTTTCTTGAGCTGTTCTCTGAAGCTGAAGTTTTTAATTGTCCCTCTGTTGTAAAGGAAAGAACAAACAATCCCATCCATTTCCATCTACCTACCTGGAAATGCACAAGGAAAATGTAGAGATTAAATAAATGCTAGGTTCACTTGATTAGTAGGAGCACATCTTATTTGGTTCAGTTAATTAAATATTTGTGTAGCCTAGAGACAGGTATATAAGTAGATACTCAATAAATACATGATAAATTGAACAATTCACTTTTTAAACAAGTCCACTTAAATATATTTCCAGTATTGAAATGAATTAGCTCATTCATTTCATTAAATTTAAATAAAAGTTAAATTTATGAAATGTACAAAATTAAACTGGGGGAAATGTTCATTTTAATCAACATTGCAAGTGTTATATGATTATTTTTAGCAAAGTTACTAGCAATTGATGTCAAAGGGTTTTTATTGACATTTTGAAGTTCAAGATGGTGGCATCAGGAGACAGGTCAAAGTTGAGACCCAATCCCTAGCCACTGCATGTATGCTCGTCCATTGCTCCATCTATATAGACTCAAGATTAAATCTCAGAAAACATCACCAAGCTGCAAAAAATCCACAGGTACACTCGTCTCTCAGCTGAAAACTCAGAGGTGCCTTTGGTTGCTGTTGGGCTGAATCTCCTTCCTGTCTAGACCCTGGCAGCCATCCACATCCCCACACCTGCCGCCATGCCAATGGTCCAGCTCTACTGCCACACAACTAAGCTCAGCAGTGATGCCAAATGGTGGAAATTCTAGGTACACCTGTCTACAGGTTGAGAATTATGGGATCTTCTCAGAGTGGATGGTCTCCCCCATAATTCCAGAAGCCTTATCAGCTACACCGCATCCCATAAACACCACAATATGAACTCATGGCCCAGTCAAATATTTCGGAGTGTGCAGCCACAAAGGTAGCCTTACAATGCAGCCCTGGAATACTGCTAAGTCCTATTTAACTGACATCCTGGTAGGACTAAAGTAAAGTAGGTGGGAAAGTAACACAGAAAACAACTAAGATAAATAAAAACATTGAACAGTTAGTTAGCTGTTCAACTAACAATGAACAGCTTAGTAAACCTTCAGACAAGGAATTAATAAACCCATGGTGAGAAACAACAATTTTCACACCTTCTTATACTGAAGTATTTTTGAATAATTCCACTAGTTTTTAGCTGTAAGAAGCCTGTAAATAAGTTTTGCCTTCTTAAGAAAAAAATTAAAAAGATGCATGCACCTTGCGAGCACGAAACTCTGAGTTTGATCTGTGGAACAGTAATCTCACTCTCCACCAGCAGCTCAGAATATTCCCAGGACCACAAGGTGCTCCCCAGCTCTGGCATGTGTGAGCAGCTCCATCAAGCAGGATCAGAGGACTGAGCTATCGGTTTGCTGAGTATTGATTGCTAGGAGTGTTCTCCACCCCTGACACTCCCCATCATATCCGATGGCCCAGCCCCAATGTTAGCTCTTCCTTGCAGTTGATAACTGGTAGTAAGTCAAAGGGAAATTTACTTACACTTATCCTACGAATTAAAGAAATACTTTTAAAAGTTCTTGGACTTAATTCATAAGAACCAACACAAAATAAAAATGACAAGAACAAACATTGCCCAATGCTTGCTACAGAGCATAGCAACAAGATTTTTTTTAGAAATTGAAAACCACAAAAACTGACTTCAAAAAAAGTGATATCTCATAGGGAAAAAAGCAATAGAATGCAAAATGGAAATCATATCTAGTAAATCTGTCTCTAACTATAGGAAGCATGAAATGATTATAAGCACATCCACATATACCGTCCAATGATGCAAAATACAAGTGCTATGTCTGAATGTGTATGCATCTTAAATTTTAATCAATGCAGATAAATTTCCTTTAAGAATTGAGCCAATTTATTTCTTCACTAGTGTATGAAGGAGTTTCCACGTTTTCTTCTTTCTAGGCTTATATGTAAAAATGTTTTAAACACGTTAAAAAAATAACAAAAAAGTCATTTATGTCACAAATTTAAATGTTATCTTTATCATATATTATTTTATTCATTTGAGTTTTTGTTTGTGTTTCCCTATTGACTGATTCAGAGTCATATTTTTTGGATTACACTGTTTTAGGTTTTCTACATATAATATATTTTAAGATCTAAATATTCTAGTACCCCCTCATTGTCATTTTTAGCACTCTCCCAGTTACTAATATTTATTTATTTCCAGGAACTGTAGAAACTGGTTGTCTAAATTAAAAACAAAAAAACCTCTTATAAGTATTTCTATGGGTAAATATATTTTTCTTTTTTTAAGTATTTTATTATACCACCGTGAGATATACAAATAAAAAAGATATACAATTAAAAAGTTCATATTTTGGTTTTGGTCATACAGTGTTCCAGCACCCGTCCCTCCACCAGTGCCCATCTCCCACCACCAATGTCCCCGGTTCCCTCCCCTTCCCTAGCCCACCTCCATGGCAGGTTCTTTATTTCTTTCCCTTTCTCTCTCTTTCTCTTTTCCTTCCCTTCTAGACTATGGATTACAGAACATACATTAAAAGGTTGTCATGTGTATCCTTTCGCCTCTATATAATGCTCAGTTCTAGGTTGGCATTAGTACCCTCGACAAGAAATCATAACTGCAGAGGCTAAATTATGACTGACTATACCTGATTTTTTAAATGTCATCAGACCTGTTCTTGTAAAACACCCTTGAAGTTATCTCAATTAACTGGGGCTGGAGAATAGTAAAGGATTGAGGTATGTTCCCTGCATCCCTAGGATCAGGATTCAAATCCCTCACACCATAAGCAGCCCTTTACATGTTCCCAAAGCACCACCAGGGGGTCACTCCTGAGCACAAGGTCTTGATTAGCACATGAGCACATAGGATGTGGTAGCTCCTTCCCAAATTAATTTTTTAGATTATAAAAATAAGTTATCTTTCCAGCAAAGGCATAAAAGTTGAAATTTGGACATTGATTAATGGCACTTAAAGATCAAGTTATTTTATTAGAAAAGTGAGGTTTCTTTAATCAAAAAAGTTGATCATTATTATAATTCTTGTAAAAATAATTTATAAAACGATCCTTGAGTTAAATAGGTGTGGAAACTAATTGTTTGCCACTTCACAATGCTATTATCTCTCAAAAAGTTAGGACTATATTTTTGATACTACTTAGGGACAAAACGAAAATGCCATTATATTAATTGGGGGTTTAGATTTTCCTAATTGATGTAGAGAAAATTTTAAAACTATTAGTAATTATAAATACAAAATATACATATAATCATGTACATCAGTAAAATGACTAGTGACTTTTTACTATCTTTTCTGAATTTAAATCTCATAAAAGAGCTAATATTTTATGAGATATTGATGCAATACTTTATGAAAAAACTGAAAAGAAATTCATTTAAATTCAATTTAAATGAAAAGAGAATGTTTCTATTTTGTATATGAAACCAATTTTCCCTTATAAGGAAAAATGTGATATTATGTCATCAGAAATGATATTAACATACCAAAATTTTTATAAATGAATGAACAAAATATTAACTTTTTATTGCAGAATAAATACTGCTCAGCGACAAGCCTACATCATTCACTTCAATACTGAACGCCAATGCTTTCAGACTGACCCTAAATCTCAGGACTCCAGATTAGTCCTGCAGTTTATGAAATATTAATAACGTATTTCAGAGAAATTTATACAAAGTTTTAATTTTCTAGCCTTGGGATGAGGCATACTCTAGCAAATCTCTGAGCTCTTTAGCTTTTTGACTTCCAGTGCTTTTTAAGGGTCTTTTATGCCCCTCTCAGTGTGGCAACAGAGATCGCCGTTGAACTCATTCTGTTTCTTTGGCAAAATCCAGGTCTGAACCGAAGATAACTTCAATGGCTTTCACCAAATGAATAGTGTGTATTTGCTACCGTAGACCAGAGGCTCAATCTGAGTCATGGGGGAAGAAAGATGGAACAATGAGACCAGGAGCATAAGAGGTAACTTCGGCATGGGGTTGTTTCCCGGGAATAACTGGAGACTAATAACATTGTTCTTCAGCAAAGTCAGCCTGGGATGACCCTGCTACCTGCAGGGCGTGAAGCTAGAGGAGGTCACTCAGAGAAGCACCTCTAAGCATCAGAGGAAGACTTAGTACTTGGCTTCCAAACGCTACTTCCCAGGTTCTGTGTGTTTGCAAACATGTTGCTTCTCTGTAGTTTAAAATGTGGGGAGTTTCCTCTAGTCATTTAAAATGTGGTGGGAGGGTGCCACTTGGAGACCTGGAGTCTATGCCTGTAATGACAGAAATATAATGATGTACTGTTGTCATCACACTAAGTAGGTCGCAGCATCATGCTTCCAAAGATAGTGACTGAAAAGAATCCGGCCAGAGCTGAGGCAAGGGGGAGTGAGGAGCCCCGCTGTCAGAGGATGGGAGACTGGTGTTAGTTCAGCCAAATTCCCAACCCAGTAGAGGAGGGCAACTCAAACCGAGGCCCACCAGTTCAACCCCACATATTTGTGTCTCTGAGAAATCATGATGGAGAATAAGGGTGGGCATGTCTGAAGTTTTGTCCCCGTACATAGGACAAGTGAAGTCCCCATGAAATGGAATTAATCTCTAAAAGACCAACGGAGGGGCCGGAGCGATAGCCCAGCGGGTAGGGCGTTTGCCTTGCACGTGGCCGGCCTGTGCTGGCCCGGGTTCGATTCCCCGGCATCCCATATGGTCCCCCAAGCACCTCCAGGAGTAATTCCTGAGTGCAGAGCCAGGAGTAACCCCTGAGCATCGCCGGGTGTGACCCAAAAAGCAAAATAATAATAATAATAATAATAAAGAAAAAATAAAAGACCAACGGAAAGTTGAACATTTTCTAAAATAAATTATTTCTTTCTGAAAATATTTGTATTTAGGAGAAGCTAAAAGATCAAAGATAAACGAAGAGTACTCAAGACATGTCGGAATTCTTTCCTGGGATCTGGTTCCCAGACCACCTCCATTTCTTCTCACCCTACCTTTGTATGAGCTATTGAGGAGTTCACATGATTCCCTGTTGACCTCTAACCCTTCCATTCAGTGCTGCCTTGTAGATACTTAGTTTCCCTCTCTATCCATACCCAGCAAGGTGGCCTATTCTCGGGGTGAGGCAAGGGCTAAGTCCACACAAGAAACCACACAGCCTCAGCATGAAACTGGGCACCAGCTGGCATAGAAAGTCTGGAGTCTTGGGATCCTGGGTTATGGGCCGAGGTTGATGTGCCATAGTTAGAATTTGACTAGGATTTGTGATCTTGACTCTGAAGACATGACCCGGGAGGCAGGGAGACCCTCTGTCTAGAGCCCAAGACTGACAATACCCACATATTTCGGCGTTGAATACCCTAAGTCTTTCGGAGGTTACCACTTGAGGGGGTTGACCAAATTGGGTGGTTCCAGACCTGACCATGAACCAGGAGCACATGAGCTGTGGAAACTGTAATGAGATTTACCCGGGAAGAAAGGACTGGACTACTGAATCTCTCCCCCTCCCAAATATTTTATCCCTTGTGCTTTACTGTAAATCCATATGTTGTCTCACACTATGCCCTATTGCACATAGCAATTTTTAAGTGGATAATAAAAGGCAGTTATTATTCAATGTTAATAGAAAATACCTGAGATCTTCTATGCTAAGATTCAGTCTGAAATATGTATCTGTTTACTTCATCGTAAATACCACTAAACCTTCACTGAGGAAGTTTTTAAACAACAGACCTCAAGGATGGAAGAACATGAAAAGATACAGAGCAGCCAAGGTTTGGAAGTAGAAGTCAGGTGACTTAGCTAACACAGCGAGTAGACTCTGGAGCTGGTGGCGGAAAATAATCTGAGGAACTAGTCTAGTGTCAAGTCCCCTTTTCTGGTAGCAGTAGGACAATTCTAAAGCTATTAGTGAACAATGGAGGAGCTAATAGTAAGATCTTTCTAGATACTGTTTGGAAACAAATAAGATGTGAGCAGAACTAGATGAGCAAGAATTAAGCCTTCATGGGAATGCTTTAAAAGACACCACCTCCTTAGGTAAACAAAGATGATGTCCTTTCAGGTAGGTAAATACATCTACAAGGTGAAAGTTTTAAACAGCTAACCCAGGATCTAATTCTTCTGAGACAGAACATAACTTTACTGTTACCTTGGTCTGGCAGCCACCTAACCAGGTGGCTTGGGTGGTATAAAACCTGCACTGTCTAATGCAAAGACTTTGAATCTCTGCAATTTTTTCTCCAATTAGCTGGCTAATCACCTTTGCTCCTCCATTCTGGCAGGGACATTTTCTTCATCAAATCCCCCACAAGCAGGGCCAGAGAGATTGTACAGTGGGTAGGGGGTTGCCTTCCCCAGAGCTGAGACAGCATTGTCGTCCCTTGACACACGATTTGGTTTCCCGAGTGTGCCAGGAGTGATCCCTGAGTACAGAGTCAGGACTAAGCCCTCAGCACTGAGCACTATCACACAAGCAAATTCCCCCTGCAAGAGGATTTTACAATTTCTCAGTGAATTGCTCTGTTCAACTAATTTTTTTCCTTGGGAGCCATCATAATATGATAGCAATTGGCCCTTTGTACTCTAATTTAATTTTGTTCCACTAAATACTTAAATGTGTTTACTAAGATCAAGGACTTTGTATTACTCAATCATAGGGATTCATTTAACAAATTCAGGAATTCATTATTGCAGATACAGTACTTTTATCTAATATCCATCCCACATTCAAAACACGCTTGCTATTTTGAATATGAAATTTGAATACACTCAAAACATTACCTGAAAAAATTCTTTTCTAGGAAAGGGTCCAATGTAGAATTAGGCATTATATTTGATTCTAAAAAGTAAAGTGTCTTGTTTGGGATATGCTCACAGGTAGTAGAGAAATATGAAAAGACATTCAGTATAAATATCGGCAAGGTGGATGCTTGGGGCACTCCTGGGGTCTGGGATGAAGGTAATTTCAGCTTCTTTTAAGGCACAAAAGAATTCCTTTCATAACTTGGGTGGGGGCTGACAAATTTTAATATTTATTGTTATCTTTTAACAGTATATATTGATTTTATATACTTAAAATATATTTTTGTAGTATAGTAACATGGGAACAACTTATCACTTTGATATCCATAATTACTGTACCTTCGCCACCAAGGAAGTGCCCAAGACTCTCTACTGCTGTCCTCATATCACTTCTAGACAGCCTTAACTATCTCTGCACTCCTGTCCACCAGGCTTGGGAAGTTTAGTTGTGTAATAAGAGGCCAAGGGTTCATCATCATTTGGTACAAATGATATAAATGTCTTTGAATGAGAGAATCTATTCATTTCTATACTATATATATTTAATTTAATATTTGTTCCAGAGCTACTTATTAGATTTTCAATACTCTACTCTTCTAATAATAAAAGAAGGTGAGGGAGGTATCCCAGGTTTTCCATCTTTGGAAGTATGTATAAAAGATTGTAGTGATTGGCTTCTTGAAAATCCTCTTGATTTTCTATAACTTGCCATGGATGTGTGTGTGTATTAGGGTGACAGAGTTTTACAGATTTAGTTACTTTAAAAATTATTATTATTTAATCATTCTAGATTGTATGAATATTTCCATTTCATCTCATTTTCAGATTGACATAAAAATTAAGTATAATCTCAATAATATTGCATGACTATACAATCCTGTTGTATCAGTTTTCATTTATTCTATTTAGAATTATTACCATTCCTTTATTCAATATTGAGAGGTTTATTAAAGAAATTTTCTCAAGGAAGCCACTCAATTTTTAATATTAGCTATTATTTTTATTTTCTATTAATTTCTGCTTTTAATATTTCAGCCATGCTCCTCTGTGTGAAAATATTATACATTTTAACTACTCAAGGTGAAATTTCATTTCCTTCAGAGTAATAATTAAAATACATAGCACAAGTTATGTATATATTTACCCCTTGTCATACTATTTTAACATATTCTCATTTCATTTGTTCTTTCCTCCTGAAACTTTTTGTGTGACTTTTAAATATTATTTTTCTATATGTTAGTCTACATGTTAGTCTTTCTATATGTTAGTCTTTCTATATGTTAGTCTTTTATTAGTCTTCCAGTCACATATTTTTAAATTTATGTTGTGACAGAATGCAAATTGTATGCCAGTATTTTGATGCCTGCCTTATGACACAGAAATACATAAGGTATTTCTTATGTCACTGAGAAAAATATTTATTCCTATACTTTTTGTGGTTTTTAGATCATATTTAATCATAAATTGCAGACACATATTAAATTTGTTCTGTTTAATCCTTTTTTATTTTATCTATCTGTTAAGATGTTGCAAGCTCTATTTTAGTATAGAATTATTGAATTGCATGGGAAACAACCAGAGTGTTCTAGAATCAATGACTGGATAAAGAAGCTTTGGTACATCTACACAATGGAATACTATGCAGCTGTTAGGAAAAATGAAGTTATGAAATTTGCCTATAAATGGAAGGACATGGAGAGGATCATGTTGAGTGAAATTAGCCCGAAAGAGAGATAATATAATATATATATATATTTTTTTTTATGTCATGCAAATAAATGCAGACATTCTATATATGTCTCTCTCCTTTGGGTCACAGTGATCCAAAGGAGACATTCTATATTATTCAGTGTTCTAAATTTATAGAACACTAAATTCAGTGTTCTATATTTTTCTTTACTTTTATATATCTACATATTTCTTTCATATATATTATTGTTTGATAATATTTATATTATACTATTTTATAATACCTTTATTTTATAATCACGATCACGATCCACGATCTTCCCGTTGATCATCTATTTGCTAGAGCGGGCACCAGTAATATCTCCATATGTCCTGTCTCATGCAAGTAGAGCCAGGAGCATCAGCTTGCTACAAGAACATAAAGAGCCTCAAACAATTATATTAGGTCATGGGAATTATATTAGGTCATGGGAATGACCTAATATAATTGTTACTGGAATTTGGCATATCATATACAACACGAGAAGCTTGCCAGGCTTGCCGAGCGGGAGGCAAACTCTTTTAAACACCTCCAAATAAGGCATTTATTGATGAACCACGCGCAGGCGACCCGGCGCAAGCCGGGCTGTGATCAGCTGGTCTGCTGGGTGGAGTTCTGACGAGACGGAAGTCCAAAAGTGGAAAATGGCAGCGCCCGTGGAGTGAGGAGGGGGTGGTCTGGCTTGTTGTGAGGCTCTGCCGAGGTGGTGGGCCAGGGCTAGAACCCGCCATGCCTCCCGACTGCCTCATGAATGGCTGTGCACAGGGAGAGCAAGGAACAGCTCTGCCCCCATGTGTGAGTCTCTGGACCAGCATACCTGGGCGGGTTGAGAAAAAAGCATTATTTTATAATGCCATATTAATTTTCATGTTAATTCTTATTAAAATTTATGAAATTCTGTATATGTGTATCTCTCTCTATATATAGATATACATAGATATATATATGAATTCTCTAGGGCCTGTAGGGATGGCTCAAGGAACTTGAAAACTTTTATTAGACCATAAATTAATAATTTCTTTATTGATACTGGTTCTTCTGACTCTTGTTCACAATGTTTCTTCTTGTGTAATATTAATATCTGTTTGTCAATTGTGTGGATACTGCTTTATCTAAGATGGTCTTTGCCATCCTGCACTAAATTGTATTTATAGAAGGATTTGCTTTTCAGTTATCTAGAATTTTCTTCTGTGAGGACTGGAGAAATAGTACAGCAGTTAAGGTTTGTACTTGACTGACCCAGGTCCAATCCCTGGTCACCCAAGCTGGCCAGAAGTGATCTCTGAGCTCAGAGCCAGAAGGAAGCCCAGAGCATGGCCAGGTGTGGCTCAAAAACCTCCCTCCACCCCCATATTTTGTCATCTTTTCAAGCTTAGCTATGTAATAGAGGGAGGGGCTCTCATATTTTATCATTTGTTATATCATACTTCCAGATACTTCATTTGCCATACTGCAGAAAATAGAAAAGTTCACACATTTTCTTAACTCTACATCCTATACTTGGGTTATCTGTTCCTTCTCTTGCCTCACTAACTTAGCCCTAAACGGAGCATCAACTCAGAGGCAAGGTCATCTTCTACTCCAGACTCAAAGGGTCCACTTTTCTAGGTTCTTATCTAAATGGTTTTGTTTAAGTAGTAGCCTTGGCAATAGAATAGCTAAAACTTATCTGCATTTCATTTATTGCCCTTGTCAGCTTAAACACTTTTGTAAATCACAGAAGAATAGAGGAGATAAAGGGAAGGCATGACTGTCAATAAGTTTTAGAAGAGAATTTAGTAGCAAGTATTTTTATAATACCTATTAAAATAAATGAACTTAAGACTGAAGAAATTTAGTAAATGCCTTAAATTTGGCTGAAAGAGAACATAGTGTATAATAAAATTTGCAGTTCAAAAAGACATTTTGACTTATGATATGAATGAATAACATATGAGATGGAATTTTTAAATAAGCAAATATATGTTCTAAAATGTTACCCCAAACCTCCAGGAGATCTTGAAGAATAGAAAAAGAAAAATCTCATGGCAGGGTGTAGGGTGGATTATGGTTTTCATGACAGCTTGTCTCAAAATTCACATTTAGTAGTCAATCAATATCCTCTTAAAATTTTGATTATGAAAACTGGGGAAGATAGAATGATTTACAGTATACCATTAGCTTAAAGCACACATAAAATTTCCATTATACACATAAATGTCTATGAATACCACCAACATATGAGTAGCTTTACTAGAGGTACTTCATTGCTCAGTGATAAAATTAGTGTATGTCATTTCATAACAACAGCAGTCATATCTGAGTTTCTCATAGTTACTCAAATTATTAAAAAATCTGTTATATAAATTTACCACGAATGTCTAGTTAATGAATTTTTTATCAATAGGACTAAAAGATATTCATATTAATCTAACATGACACAATAACCCTTCACACCTGTCATGAGAAATAAGAGGCCTTGCCAGAGGAAAGAAAAAGTAGATATTTAGTTATGTATCACACCATTGTGCTAAGGGCAGCCTGTACTTTCTAGGGCCAGAAAGAGGTAGGGCACTTGGCTTGCACGAGGTGAGCACTGGTCAATCCCCAAGGTACCATGTGGTTCCCCCAGCTCGCCAGTCGTGATTCCAGAGTGCAGAGTCAGAATGAACCCATGAACACCACTAGGTATGGCCACCACAAGAAAACCAAACAATCCCCACTCCTTAACTTTATATTAGAAACATTGTTCTAATATCTTATCCCAGTCCAAAGGTACTGAAGGGAAACATAAAACCCTAATCATGGAGAAATATAAAGGGCTCCTGACAGCTAGAATAGGCTCACAGTAGTGATTGGTCAGTATCCACCAAGTTTTCCTTTGCTTCTTTCAAACTCATTCTTCAACCCGACATTATCATCTCCATTTTCAATATTCAAGAGCTTATGGACATGGTCAATATTAACCTTTATTTTGCCTAATCCAGGGACCATGCCGCCATCCCAATTTGTGACAAATTGACCACTTCCTTTTTGTCAGCTTTACACCATACTCACACCATCTTCTCTCCAGATTTCATTTGTGTCCCATCCTTAACATGTTTAAGCAGGCGCTGCAATTTGTGTTAAACTACATTCAAATGTGAGCCACCAGTGGTAAGTGTCAAGGTTAGCATGTTAAATTTCACTCCTTTCCTGGGTTCTGACTGTTTGCATTCTCACTTAGATAATCTATCTCATTAGATCATCTTAACTTGCATTGTTAAGATGCAACAGTTTAACTTGCATTTCCTATCACTTCTCTAATTAACATTTTCACCTTAAGCTAGACCCTGCTCCAGAAAATTATTTTATTAAGTCCCCCAAATACCTTTACTACGTAAGATCCAAAGTGAGTCACATTATTCTACCACCTATCAAGTCACATATGTAAAGGAGAATGCTCTTGTTCTCTGCAGACAATTATTTATGGAAGCCTACCTACCAAGCCACTTAATGACCACTCCACTCAATCACCATTGCTACTGTCACGACTTAGAATATCATTATACCTCCTAAAGAACTTTGCAGTAGAGATCTGATTTATCTGTCTGACGAAAGCTCCTTGTATCTACCCTTTGCCCATCTAACTTTTAGCCTGCTGCTGCCAAGGTGGTCTTTTTAACATGCAAATCTGATTAAGTAGCTTCTTAGACTAAAATGCTTCACTAACTCCCATAATCATGTTTCCCAAAGTGGCCTCTTGCCTAGAGAGTCTGAATCAGTAGATCAGAACTTTGACTTAAGGTTCTGCATTTTAATGAGAGCCCTAGGTGATTCTTATAATTAGGAAAAGTGACACTGATCTTCAGAATTCCAGCTTTATGTAGGCTATATAAACCCTTTCTCAGCTCTCCTGTCCTCATGCCCTGGAATCTTCAATACACACGTACTGTAGTTATCCTTTAACTATATGTCACAGATCATCTTCTCAAATGCCACACCATAATTTATTACACCTACACCTTTGAATCTGCTGCCCCTCCTACTTAAAATGCATCAGAATTATTCATCTAGTTCTGCAGACTGCAGCCCAATTTTCAACTCATCCATGGAGACTTCTTCAATTCTCTCAATCTGATTTATTAAAACCTCCTAAAAAGCCTCATGATGTTTCTATATTATCCATTGCACAATTGCATTCTATTTAAGTGTACATTGACTCGCTCTGCTAAGGAGTTTGAGAGAAGTAAATAACTTTATCTTTCTACTCACAACACCTAACACATGCCTTTATATTAAATAAACAAAAATACTCAAGGAAATACCATAAATTACTGAAAGTCACACTAACTGGAAAGGGCTGTATTTTAAAAATATTTTAAGTTGAATCTTCATGATATATACAGACACCAAGATATTCATGATTGAGTTTCAGTCATACAATGTTCCAACACTTATCCCTTTGCCCAGAGCACATTTACTGCAACCAATATCCCCACCTCCCCTCCCACTCCATCCCTGTAGCCTGCCACACACTTTCCCCTCTCCCCTTTCCTATTTTCCTTTTAGATACTGTGGTTTTGCAATATTCTCACTGAAAGGGCATCATGTATATCATTCTACTCTGGAAAGGGTTATCTTTCATCCTCATCCTATTCAGTCATTTGTCTCATCATGGAAAAAGCAAGACACCATGTCATGACTGGTTCCTCACATATGAAAGTTATACATATTCATCTAGTACCTTCTTCGACCACTTCCTCAGCTTATAACTGAAGTTGAGGAACTGTATCATTCTATCCATAAATACAGTATCTCTAAAGATTTTTTGAAATTCTTTGATCCCTTACTACAGTCTCATGACTAATCTTGGTAAATTGAATTTATGGTTATGACTCTCTAAATACATCATATTCTTAGTTATTCATCCATATACTTCTATTGACCTCATCTATTTCCTCTACTTAAATTGGGGTTCAACCATATGGATACTTCACTGAAAGAAACTAAGTATATATGATTCAATAAAATCTAGAAACATACTTGCTTGTTGGAGTTTGTTCTACATATTATCATTCTAGGTGGTACTTGGTGCTCAAGGGATCATATTAGTTAAAAGTATTTGACACATGTTTTATCCATATTATGAGAACATTTATAGTACAATAATAAAATAATTCCAAGGTGGTTTTTAACAGACCAACAATTTGAACATATGCTTCACAAAAGCAGGTAAACAGTTTGACATAAACATATGAAAGTATAGTTGATATAAAATGCATTAGAGAAATACAAATTGAAACCACAACAAAATACACTCACTGAAATAGTCATTAAAAGATAGACAACACCAGGTGTTGGCAATGATATAAAACAACGGGTACTGTCATACTCATGATTTTACTTACACAGTGATATGCTGTCACTTACAAAAACAGTTTGCTGTGTCTTATAAAGTTAAATATATTCTTACCTTATGATCCAGGGCCCCCTTGATGTCTATACAAGATAAATCATCACACTTTTCTTGCTAATTATGTGACTACCAAAGGAAGCATTGTTAATGACCCAACGTAAAAAGAACTCATACTGTTTAAGTGATGTATGAACAAATAAATTAGAGCATATTTGTATTAGGAAATACATCTGAAGCACATAAGCATTAAACTAAGTGTAAGAAATCATAGATACAGTTGAGCATATAATAAAGATTAGTGCTTACCTGGTGTCAGGAGTTGAAGCAGAATTGAATCCAATGAGGACTCTGTAGAAAGAGACAATGAAGCCACTTTAAGATAAAAGAAGTTACTTCATTTTGATATTGATTAGACAAGTGTACACATGGTGAGTATCATCAAGCTGCATATTATTACCCAGTGGGGGCCATATCTCATGTGGTTTACTAGGTTTACTCCTAGTTTTATGCTTAGGGATCACTTCTGGTGCGATTGAATTACCAGCTATGGTGCTGGTGGTTAACCAGATTTGGCCTTGTGCAAGACAAATTCTTTAACCCTTTTATTATCTCCCCTATCCCCCAAGATGCACATTTAAATGCAAGAAATTTGCTGCACATAAATAGTACCTCAAAAAATGTAGAAAAAAATATAATAAATCGCAAAAGAACACTCAAGTTGTCTAATTCGGAAACTATTTTGTTTTTGATGATAAGTCAGAAAATAATGAATAAATGAGCGGGAGCCCCACCCATTTATTTTCTGTACCAGAAATCAGTGAATCAGCCGGATGAGGCATCCACCAATAATGACACCATGCTAAAATGGAGCAGACATGGAATTCAAATTAAAGCTATTTATTTCAGAGTATCTTCCAATGTTTCAAGTGATTCAGAATGAAAGAAAATGTTAATATAATCATGTGAAATTCAAATAGCTTTTCTAGGACTATAGAGAAAATTGCCCTCTGGATTTGTTTACTGAAGCGTTGGTCACTCTCAAACATAGAACACACTCTCTTCCTTCAGGTCCAGCGTAGCCTCATAATGTTGAGTCATCAACAGCAAGGAGAAACATATTTTCTTCATTTTCCTCTTTTCTTCCTTTTCTTTGGTCATATTAGTGCAATGTTCAGAGGTTGCTCCCATTACTGCTTGAGGGATTATGTGATATTGGGGATCAAATATGAGTCCCCTGTCTTCATGCAAAACACGTACTCCAACCCTTTAAACAATAAACGTCTTTATACATATTATTACTATGTCTTTGCTTAATTAATTTGAAAAAACATTATTTCTAGATTGTCAGGGTAATAATGTGATGAGGAACGTTGTTATTTGGGAGGGCTAGTCATGTAAGTAACCATTCATACATTGAAACTTAAGAATATTTGCCATATTCTCATACAATGCTTTCAACCGCCATAAATATTGGTTTCTATTATTCCAAATTTACCTTTGAGGAAACAGAGATTCAATAAAATTAAGATATTTGACTGAACCATGCATCAATCCTGTGTTCTTACCATTATGCTACATGCTTCTATTCTGCATAATAAGGAATGTGAAAAATAAGAGATACCATTCCGCTATTAAGCAGCTTATCACATATGAACACAAAGCAGGCACAGAGTCAGATATGAAAGTAAACTTTACACTGAGTATTTGTGTATGGTTGTGTGTTTATATGTGTGTTTGTACATGTGTATATGTATGTATGCGTGTGTGTGTGCATACGTGTATGTAACAAAGAAGTAAACTTGTATGTAATGATGCCATTATAAACACAATGCCTAAAAAGTCAAACCTTGATACTCCAATTAGAGCTGTCTCTCTTCTCTAGGACTCTTTCTGGGTTTCCTAGTACATACAAAATCCTGAATTTATATGACTGAGCTTTATTGTTTTCTAATTTCTACATTATTTCTTCCAAACTCATTAAAGCCAGGTACAATGCTATAGAATGCTTTGAAGTCCTTCAATGTCTTTTAAAGCTAAGAAGGCAACAGTGTTTAAAAGCTAATTGAGTTCATGGGCATGTTTAAGAGTTTGGTTTGGACCACACCCAGTGTGGCTCTCTGAATAGTGATTCCTCCAGTCATGCTCAGTGGTCATGCTTGGCAGTGCTCAGGGAACCATAGGTAGTAGTGGGGAATGAGTTCAGGAAGCAGGTGCTTTAACTTAGCTGCTATATCTCCAACCCCATGTTTTTGTTTCTAAGAAAAATATATTTCATGGGTATATGTGTTCTGATCTAAGCCATCTATTCGTATCAACCTCTTTTGTGTTCTCCTGTCCCTTAACACCTATATTCTGCTTAAATTCACGCTACAGTTTCACATTCATAAATCAGAGTATAGAAAATGTATAGTGTACTCGCCACACAGGTAGCTGCAGGGAGAACCATTTCAACCTTAACACCAATAGACTGGTCAAAATTAAAAACAAAAATTGACTCCACTTCTCCAAATTGATGTTCTCTGGGCCAGGGGCACCTCCAACTCCATTTTCTTTCTTTCTTTTTATTTTTTTTTTTGGGTCACACCTGGTAATGCTCAGGGGTTACTCCTGGCTCTGCACTCAGGAATTAAGGGGGACCATATGGGATGCCAGGGATCGAACCCAGGTCAGCTGCATGCAAGGCAAACACTCTATCCACTGTGCTATCACTCGGCCCCTCCAACTCCATTTTAGAAAAGCCTTCTTTACTACAACCTGAATATAAACTCTAGTCAACTCATTAACCTGAGTCCTAATATTTTCATCTGAAAAACTGTAGACAATTGCAATAATCCCAAAGTTTCTGGGCTATTACAAGGCTTAACCATGACAACACAAATAAAGGCAAGTGAAAACCTCAAAAATATCTTCCACATCTTCATCTATTCAACAAATGAGTGTTGAAACAATACTGCCAACAGAGAGACTGTTGGGGTATAGAAATAGAACTTTATCCTCTGTGAAACAACCTTCCCTGATTTCTCTCTCTCAAAAAAAGAAGCTGAATGGGTGATCCAGCAGGGAAGGAAAATGACCCTCGAATCAGGATGGAATGAGATGCCAAGGACAGGAGGAAAGTGGGAACAGGGAGAGCGAGCGAGCGAGTGAGCAGAGCGAGAGAGAGAGAGAGAGAGAGAGAGAGAGAGAGAGAGAGAGACTGTTGGCCCTTTGAAACCCGTGCCAAGCTAAATTAGAAACATGAGTCTGCATACCTGCAACTTACCTCATCGGTATATAATCTGTAACCTGAGATCCCCTAGCAGAGAAGTAAAAATAGCAAAGGCTCTTCAGCAGCCTGGAACTGGGAGGCTCGGGGAGGGCGAGCAAGGGAAAGAATAAAGGCTGCAGGCAGAAAATGACCAGCTGTGGTCTGCCCAAACCTCCTCCTCCTCCTCTATTCCCTGGGCCATGCAACACAGAGGTGGAACCTCGCCAAGGCAGGGGGCTTCACGGGACAGAACAAGACACCATTCTGAGATGAGGAAACCCTACTGCTTAAGAGTCGTCCCTTCTATTTGAGGTCCCGTGACATTTCCTCAGAGTAAATCAGCCTTGAGAACGGAGCCTGTGTGCTCCTGTCAGGATCAAAAAAATAAAAATAAAAGGAAGCCGGTCTGTGAGGAGCCTGGCCTGGCGCAGGTGCAGAGCAGATGAGGCCCGGGGAAGGCTCCCTCCGGCGTAGTGGCAGCCATTTGTTAAATGGTGCTTCACTCTGCAAAGCATGTTTGTTTGGGGGCCACGTTGTGTGGCGCAGGGGCTACTCTAAGTGTATTGCTGGGCTGGTAGCAGTGGGTACCACTCCCGGGAGGGCTCAGGGAACCATATGGTACTTATAATGGCATTCAGGCCTTTTTGAGCTATCCCCCTCCATCTCTGTGAAGACATTGTTCCTCACTGGGGGACGTCTTCCGTTTCCAGCTTGGCCCTCTCACACCGACACTGGGCCACGTTCTGTTGTCCACGTAAGCTATTGAGGAATGCCTTGTCCTTGCTCTCATTCTTACACGTAGGGAAGCGTTCAAGGAGATGGGAACGAAGCTGGTTTTTAATTAATCACATACAAAATGAACAAACATCTGGGAATGTTCTCACATCCTCTGAGCTGATGATCTATTGGATGTTATGAGCATAAGCAACACAAACTCGAGAATTCTAGTATTGAATCACCCCTGTACTAGCCAAGCATACCTGAGTTGCATTAAAATAACATACTATCAGGGAAGATGCCAGATCTCAGTATATAGTCTGAGAATTTCAAACTCTTTTTTAAAAAATAAGGAGAAGCAAACTACACACTCGAGGCCTTGTGGCTCAACACATTTTATTCTGATATTTCAAATATGTTTTAGGCTTACTTGTAACCTTAATACTGCATTTGTTCCTGTAAATGGAATGTGTTTGATCACTTTACAGAAACTAGAATTTCTTTTGGGAGAAACTGATAAATAGTCCTCTGGAGGCAAAATTCAGCCAAGCAGGCCAGTGGTTCTCACTCGGAATCTGAGGATGTTGTGCTGTTCTTGGGGTCCCTAAGGACCCTTCCAGAGCCGCTCAGGAGGTCACGTGGTGCCAGGGGTCAAACCCAGGTAGGAAACTAGCCTTGCAGTGGTATTCTTTTCTGGCCCCAAGATTTAAATATTCCTCCTTTTGTATTTTTAAAGAGAAATTAGAGATTTTTTGTTTTAAACTCCCTTGTCATAAATAGGATTATTAGTGCTTTATTGACTAGGATGAAGCAGGAGACAAGGCTTATGAGTTCTTTCTGGTTTCCTTAAAAGTAACAGGGAACAGATCAACAGAGTGGAAACAGGAAGAGATGGAGCCACACAGACTGGATGTAATCCTGGCTCTGCCTCATAATCGCTACAGCCCCGGAGAGATTTAAATAACGTTCTGGACTTCAATCAACTGCCTTTTCTGTGAACGCAGGAAGGCATCATTGACTTCTAGTAACAATGCCATAAAATGGGATATATAAAAGACCCTGAACTCTTCTGTCCACAACTACCTGGACTCTTTTAAAGTTTTTAGTAACTACATTTTAAAAAGTGATTTTTTATATACATAACAGCACATTTTATTCAATCCAGCAGATCAAAAATGTTATCATTTCAAGACCCAAGTAGTAGAGGAACTCATCAGTGAAATTATTTGCAGCCGGTTTTTCCTGTGAAGTCTTCAAAAGCCAGTTTGTATTTTCACTAACTAAACACATCTCAATTCAGATATTAAATAAATTTTTTGTAGAAAATGATTGATATATATTCTCAAATTTTACATTTGAAATTACAGATTCACATACCCAATCCCAAAGACATTTTAAAAAACGAAAATGAATCTATGGGGGATGGAGCAACAATATAGCTGTACACAACAGCACTCATAAGTTTGCCTGTATGCAACAACCCAACTTCAATAATTAGTATACCCCGTATGGTTCACTCAGGTACAAGAAGTGACTCTGGAGTGCAGAGACAGGAGTAAGCCGTCCAGCATTTCCAGGGCTTTAAAATTCATTTTTTTATTTTTTAAAAAAATTAAAAATGAATCAAGTAACAATGTTTTCCATGTAAGATCATTCAAATTTTAAAAGTCAGTCCCTCAGTCATATCAATCTTATTTTTAGTGCTGTCTCTACAAGTGATTATTGGCTACAAGCTTGAATCAAGCTGTGTTGAGCAACAGTGTTTAGTAGGTAATAGGTGAATGAAATTTCTATTTTTCCACTGGTATCTAAATTACTGATGCCCCCACGCTTTCAACAGAGAAATCAGTGTACTTTACCTTTATAAATATCTGGCGCTTAAGTTGAAAGCCACAAACTAAGAATAATATTTGTTAAAAATCCCATATACTACACAAATAGTCTTTAAGAACTAGAATCCCCCACTCTACTACCCCCGATAAGAACTACAGCTTGAAGTTGTGTTATTTATTTTTAATGTATTCCAGTTAGCCTTATAGCTTATACTAAATCCTCCTAACTTCCTAGTGCATATGAAAAGCTTCTGTTGTGTGTAAAATATGAGCATGCGAGAGAGAATTAGGTTCACCAAATCAAGTGCCACTACTCTGGAACTTCATGAATCTAAGTTGAACAAAAAATACAGATATGTGCCATTTTGGAGAACAATATGGGCATTCCTCGGAAGCTAGAAATTGAGCTACCATTGGAACCAGCAATGCCCCTTCTAGAAATATACCCCCAGGGGTCCAAAAGCACACCATAGAAAGGCCATCCTCATTTCTATATTTATTGTCACAATAATCACATCAGCCAGAATCCAATAACTCACACTTTTTAAAGCATCCCAAAGACCTTAACTTCAACAGCTGTTACTCTAAAGCAGAGGTGAGGAATGTCTGGCCAGGATAATACCAGGCCCTGGCAAATCATGTGTCCTGGACTTGGTATAGGACAATACATAGACTTCTCACCAATTGCCCTGTCAAACTGTATTGTCTCATCTGTAAATGACATTATCTCCAAATGACCCTTGACAAAAATAGCTTTAAACCCTGGTCTAAAGCTCAAGCTGTGCATCCCATGAGTACATGACCTGACTTTAGGATGGCAGGCTGCAAGCCCTGGGGATAGCCCACTGGCTTAGAGCACTTGCTCTGCAAGCATGAGATCACAAATTCAAACCCAAAGTGCTGTCAAATGTGCTGAGTGTGACCCTGAATTGCAAGCACTTTGCAGCAAGATGTGTATATAAACAACTAAGGGGTAAGCCCAGAGTAATGTCACAACTAAAAGATTGTGACAAACACCACAGCACAGAAATGTGATGCCAGGGAAGTACCTGTGTGAGTACCACAGCACCTCTTGACAAGCACCAAAATATGCAGGAGTACCATAAGTAAGATTATGACTGCTACAAGCACAAGTATAAACACCACAAATAAAGGAATGAAGCCAGTAGGTAGTACAGCAGCTGTGTAAAAGTACAACAGTCTGATGAGAGACCCCATAAACACCCAGACTAAGTATGTGTTAGTGTGGACATCTCAGCAATAACAATGGTAGGGTAAAACAGGATGAGGAAAAACATTTTTTCAAGAAGCCAGTTGCTAAATATAAATATATATAAATGTACATAAATATATAAATTTGTTGCCAAATATAAAGATATATATATATAATATATATATATATCTGACCTCTGTCGAGGATCCAGAATCAGGGACACTGTCTCATTTGCCAAGATGTTGAAAATCAGATAGGCTAGACATGTAATACGATTTGGAGATGACCGCTCTACTAGAGCTGTTACCGACTGGATCCCAAGGGAAGTCAAAAGATCACCTACAAGATGGTCAGAATTCTTCGTCAAGACCCTGAGGGAACATTTTTAGGCTCCCTCGTATTCCTGAAGCAAGCAGATGCTATTGGGCTACACTGGCTCACGATAGGGTCAAATGGAAATGTTACTGGCGCCCACTCGAGCAAATCAATGAATAACGGGATGTCAAGTGGTCAAGTGATATATCTCTGAACTACAGTCAACAACGCTGAAATCATGAGACCCAAACGTAACAACCAAAAGGAAAAAAAAGCCTGTCGAGAGGGCAGGCTGGGTGTGGAGTGCGGGGGTTAGAAGAAGGAACCTAAGAACATTGGTGGAGGGAAGTAGAAACTGGTGACAGGATCAGTGATGAAACATTGCATGCCCAAAACCCAAATATGATTAACTTTGTAAACCACAGTGCTTTAATAAAATAAAATTCTTATCCATTTCATTATTTTTGTTCCTTAAGAATGTAGAAACCTGAAATAGAATAAAAACCTCAAAATTTTGAAGCTTTACTCAAGTTGGAATTATTAGATCATTTCAATCATTTGACTCTAATCACAGTTTGTCGCTCCTGTGACTTATCCCTAAGTTATTGCAAATCCTGACTATTTCCTTAGATGCCCTGAGATGGGTTGGTATCTCAGCTCATGCTTTGATTTTCCAAAATCCTTAGCATCTTGGTTAATATATTCCTAGGTGTAATAGATGCTTTTTTTTGTTGCCCATTCAGCACCCTTTCTCCCCGCTTTTGGTGACATTTCCCTGGGAGTGAGCCTTTCATTGCACAGAACCCCTTTGGTCCCCCCAGTTAGGTTCTTGTTTTTCTTATCAAAAGCATGTCTTTTTTAATTGAAGAAAAGAGCTTTTATTAAAAAAGAGAGGGTGAGAGCTTGAGAGTTGTACAATGGTAAATAAGTTGCCTTTGCATGCTACCAAGCTCATTTTGATCCCCATAACTCTATATGATGTTCGGACCATACCAGGAACAATCCCTGAGCACAGAGCTAGGAGTTTTGGTTTACAACAAAGCTTTGGTATACAAGAAAATAAATAAACCAACAATAACAACAAACAGGGAAGGCACAAAGGAAAGGAAGCACATTTAAGAGAGAACCAAGTTTGTTTGGAGAGAGGAGTAAGCCGTGAACACCCTTAGGAAAAGGGTTATGTATGGGTTTTTCTCCAAATGGCTTTGACTGGAAATCTGTATGCAAATAAGCACTTTTGCCAAGGTGCTGTCAAAGGAGAAGGACTTTGATCTTTTTAGGGATCTCATTCATATTTGTAAGCATTTGTTTGTTTTGGGATGGGGTGGAACACATTCAGCAGTTCTCAGGGACCACTACTGGCAGTGCAAAAAACATGTTTTACTCCCACTAAGCCAACCAGTTTCTCTCTCCTGGAAATCTAAATCTTGAACAAAATTGTTACCCAAAACATCAGAAATTGTGTCTAAGTACTGCCACTAGCCTACTTTGCTCTTTAGATTTCCAAGGAGCAGTCTTAATGTTGGACTTTTCTTTATTCCCACAGTTCTGTCATCTTCTATTTACTCCCTCTCTACAAAATTATCCAGAGTCTGTGTGTTGCTTAAACCTCATTTTCTTAACTGAAAATAACAGGTAACATTTTGTTATCAAATATGAGGTCTCTCAGGCCCAGGCCTGCTTGGCCAAAATGAACTAGCTGCTCTTTCTCCAATCAAGCAGACAGAGAGATGCTGTTTAATGAGCTCGTGAAGTTGAGTAACAGACGCAGACAATTGCTCTTCAGTTTCCCCAGAGCCCTAATTAGAATCCTTTATTTGTCTCCAACTAAGACAACCTTTTCTGTGGAGGTGAGGATGCTTGAAGAACATATAGAGAATCTTCAAATTATTCTGACCTGAGAAAAAACTCTTTCAGAGTCATTTAAACTGATATTACTGTAAAAGAAAACAAGAAAACGCCATTTTCAAATTAAAGTAAAACTGACCTAGAACTCAAGGAAAAAGTTTTATAATTTCAGAATAGTCCTCAAATGAAATTTCCTAGACGTGTTTTGTATCCTTGATAAATATTTGTTTTCATTTCAAACTTATGTGATCGTTTTCTTTCTTTCTTCTCCTTCTCCTTCTCCTTCTTCTGCTTCTGTTTCTTCTTTCTTTTTTTGCTTTTTTGGGTAACACACAACCATGCAGGGGTTATTCCTCCACATAGAAATTACTCCTGGAAGTGCTTGAGGAATCATTTGGAATGCCAGGAATTGATCCTGGGTCGGCCAAGTGCAAAATAAACACCCTACCCATGATACTATTACTCTGGCCCTTTATGTTTCTCCCTCAAATTTTTCTGAAAGCCACACAAGCTTTAAGCTGTCAATACTACTATATAAACAAAAAGTGTGCAATAAAATGGAAATATTGAAAATTGGGAAAAGAGAAATCTCAACTTCTTTCCCCCCTAAGATAACTTCTGTTATTGAGGGAAATGTGGGAGAAGAGATATTGCTACAAATAAATTTGAATAGCATTTTGCCTATATCCTTTTTTGTTAATACCATGGAAATTTTTTATAAGTACTACACTGAAACTGTGTAGCACTTTAGGTAGGGTTGTCATTTTGATTATATTAATGCTTCCATGAACAAAAGATATGTTTCCATTTTCTTGTATCCTATTTAATTTAATTCAGTAGTGATTTATGGACCCCAGCTCCATCTCCAGGAACACCCGGTGACTTCCGCCTCCGAGAGCCTCCTACCTGGGCACAAGTTCAGGATTCTTAACTGTACTCCTTTGACCATTCAGGGGAATCAAAGTCCACCAGGTCTGTTGAGTAGGCAACATGAAAAAGGGATAAGAAGATGTTCCTTTTCTCTCCCCTTTCTTCTCATGTTTCAGTAGCTAGATCAGCTTGCTGCAATGATGGCAGAAATCTGTGAGCAGTGAAAAAGGCTAATTTCTTTACTGCCCCTGTTTGGTTTTATGTTATCTTTAAGTATTACTTGTCATCTTTTTCAGACAAGTATCAATGAAAATAAATTATGTTACTGATTCCCTAGAGTTATTTGAATACCACTCATCTTTAAAATGAGCCATGACATCCTAGACTCCAAAATACTAAACAAAATAAAAGCAAGTAGGGGCCCAAGAGATAGTACAGTAGGTAAGTGCTTACCTTGCATGCAGCCAACTTGGGTTCCATCCCCAGAATCCCTTATAGTCCCCCAAGCAATGCCAGGAGAAATCCCAGAGAACAGGGCCAGAATAACTCCTTGAACATCGTGCCTGTGTATGACCCAAAACAACCAAAAACAGGGAAGTAGCTATAGTGATAGAATAAGACTTTCAGGGGCCAGAGCGATAGCAAAGTGGGTAGGGTGTTTGCCTTGCACCACGGCCGACCCGAGTTCGATCCCGGCATCCCAGATGGTCTCCCAAGCACTGCCAAAAGTAATTCCTGAGGAAGAGCCAGGAGCATTTCTGGGTGTGACCCAAAAATAAAAAAAAAAAATACCTTTCAATTAGTGAGATAGCCTGCTGTATAAATGGTCTCTCTGCAGCATGTTTGCATGTGAGATTAACAGTGAGATGGAAGAGACTCATAATTAAGTCTCATATTAATCACATCGTGTTGCAGAAGTTTAGGTTAAAGAGTTAAGGAAGGCGAGAACCACCTGTTGTCTTACTGAATTAAGACAACAGTAAACTGACCCTGAGAAAAATTATTTTATTTTATTATCATTTGGGGGGTTGTCCTGTCGACAGGACATTGGAGATGTTACTGGTGGTGCAGTTGCCGGCTATCTTCTCTCCCACCTGCTGAACCCCTCTTTTGAGGACTATTTTTGACAGAATGGTGAGATCCTGGTGGTGAATCCATAGTACAGCTCACGAAGGTGTTGGTACCACACCTACTGGAGTTGAGGACTATTTTTGGCTCTGCTTGGAGTAACCTGTGCCTGCACTTGACACTTGGGGACCATATGAGGTGGCAGGGATTGAGCCAGAAACTAGTGGAACCAATCATGTTCTAGTATATATTACAATCTACAATGTGTAAGAAAGGGAAGCAAGAAGGAGAGTGCATGCAAGGCAAGAACCTTACCAAGAATGAATTTTATTATTGCTATGTTTTGTTTCGGCAGAGCCTGGCAAGCTACCCGTGTCTTATTTGATATGCCAAATACCAGTAACAATTATAGACCTCATTCCCATGACCTGATGGAATGGTTTGAGGCTCTTTATGTTTCTGGAGCAAGCAGGTACCCTTGGGCTCTACTTATATGTGACAGGACATATGGAGATGTTACTGGTGCCCGCTCGAGCAAATCGATGATGAGCGGAAGACAGTGATACAGTGATACAGTGATTTATAATTGTATTTGTGCAAATCTTTCAGCTCTTTTATTAAGTAGATTCCCAAGTATTGATTGGGTGTGGGAGGAGGAAGGGGTGAACATTTTGAAAGGGATTCTAAAAAAAACTTTTGCTCTTCCTTCTATTTCACTGTTTTCATATAGAGATGTCATGGAACTTCTGCATGTTGGTTTTTTAGCCTGCCACTTATTCTAGAAAGCATTTTTATAGAATTTTTCATAATTTTCTATGTATAGTATCATAATATTGGCAAATCATTTTCCAATGTGTATGTGCTTAATAATAATTTTCTTATCTAATCACTATGGAAAAGACTTTCAGTACTTCATTTCATACTACTGGTGAGGGTGGGCAACCTCTCACCAGTCAGGCAAAAGCTCTTTGTGCTGGTCTTAGAGGGAAAGCATTCAGTGTTTCACCATTGACTATGATATTCACTATGGGTTCATGAAAAATGACTATTTTGTAAAGACTTCACTACCACTTGATCACTTGATCACTTGAACTTGAACCCCGTTATTCATCGATTTGCTTAAGTGGGCACCAATAACATTTCCATTGGACCCTATCACGTGCCAATGTAGCCCAATGGCATCTGGTTAATTCAGGAATGTGAAGAGCCTCAAACCATTCCTTCAGGGTCTTGACAAGGAACTCTGACCATCTTGTAGGTGGGCGGCCACGTGATCTTTTGACATCCTATGGGATCCAGTCGGTAACGGCTCTAGTATAGCAGTTGTCTCCAAATCGCATTACATGTCCAGCACCTCTGATTTTCGATGCCTTGGCAAATGAGACAGCATCCCTGATTCTGGAATAGCAATGGAGGTCAGAACTCCGGATTCCTTCTCTCACTTGAGTGAGGCGTGATATTCCAAGCATAGCTCTTTCGATTCCTCTCTGAGAGACACGAATAGCATTCTCATCCTGCTTTCGTATGGCCCAGGTCTCTGAGGCGTATGTTAATGCAGGGAAAATGGTAGAGTCAAAGAGATGTGCCTGGAGCTGGAGGTTCTTTGTCCTTTTAGCTATTTCTTCGATGCCTTTGAAGGCATTCCATGCCGCTCTCTGCCAGCGGCAGCTCAGGTTTTAGGTCGTTAATCATGTTGATTTCTCGACCTAGGTACACATAACTGCTGCATTCAGAGATGTTTGTTCCATTAAGAGTGAATGGGGCCTCTGGAACTAGTTCATTTTTCATAAACATGTTTTTCTTTAGATTCAGGTGTAGACCTATCTTTCCACATTCTCAGTCGAAGTCAGCCAGCATTTGTGCCACTTGGCTAATGTTGGGTTGAACGATGTCATCAGTGAAGCGGAAGGTGGTGTAGCTGCCAACCATCTATCTTCACTCCTATTCCTTCCCATTCTAATTGTCGCATGATGTTCTCGAGGGTGGCGCTGAAGAGTTTTGGTGAAATGGTATCATCCTGTCGAACCCCTCTTTTGACATCAATGATCACTTCTTTGTAGAATGGTGAGATCCTGGTGGTGAATCCGTAATACAGCTCACGAAGGATCTTGATGTAATTGGGTTTGAACACCCTGTTTGGCTAGGGCTTCGATGACTGCTTCAGTCTCCACAGAATCAAAGGCTTTCTGTAAATCAATGAACATGAGACAGAGGGGCATCTTGTACTCACTACAAACCTCAATGAGCTTGGTTACTGTGTGGATATGGTCGATTGTGCTGAATCCTTTCCGGAAGCCTGCTTGCTCGCATGGTTGTCCTTCATCTAGTGTTGTGCTAATCCTGTTCAGGATGACTCGTGTAAACAGCTTGTAGATGACAGACAACAGGCAGATGGGGCAATATTTGCCAATGTCGTGAATGTCTCCCTTCTTGAACAGTAGAACTGTCCTGCTGGTTTTCCATTGGGAGGGCACCTTGCATTCAGACAGGTAGCGTGTGAAGAGCCGAGCTAGTGTATTGATGAGTACCGAAGGCAGGTTCTTCAGGTGTTCGGGTCTGACTTTGTCTGGGCCTGGTGCTGTTCCCTCTTTACCGACGAGATGGCATGTCGAATTTCAGAAGTGAGAACGTTGGGAATGACATATCCATCCTGTGGAATTTGGTACGTGGGCAGGTGGATGTGGCTAACAAAGAGATTTGAGTAGAAGTCCTGGATAATCTTCTCCATTGCCTTTCTGGAAGATGTGATAGATCCATCAGGGTTTCGGAGGGCAGTCATCTTGGTCTTATAGTTGGTGAAGGACAGGCGGGCTGTGCAAATGCTTTTCCAGGCTTCTGCTGCATCTTCTAGTATTTCTGCTCTTCTGTCTTTGAGGTCTTCTTTTATGGCTTCTCTGCATCGTTTAGCAAGCTTGGACATTAGCATTTGGTCTCCTGAGGCTCTCGCCTTGCCACGTTAGAGAATGAGCTCAAGAGTTTCTGAAAACAAGCATCCTTTTGTGTCTTTCTCTCTCTCGGCAGTCTTCGCACAATCAAGGAGGTGCTGAACCATTCAGTTGTATTCTTCATCGATGTTGTCAATGATGGTATCTTCCCATGTTGCTGCAATGGTGCCAAAGAGTTCCCAGTTGGTGGTCATTCTGGGAGCTCTCTTCTTAAACTTTGCAGCCTTTTCTCCCGTTGCGGGAAGTAGAATTTTACATGAAGGAGGCGGTGGTCCAATCCTGTTTGCAATTTGGGGACAACAGCAACATCGGTCAGACAAAACCGTCGATTGAAGATGATGTGGTCTATTTCATTGTGGAACTGTCCGCCAGGAGATTCCCATGTCCAACGTTTCGCTTCAGCCTTCTGGAACTGTGAGTTCCCATGAATGGTCTAGGTAGACAAGATGAACACAGATAGTCTTTCACCCTGTTCGTTCCATTCTAGGCCATGGGTCTCGATGTGGAGTTCTTCAGCCGATCTTCTCAGTCCTATCTTGGCATTAAAATCACAGACTATGATCTTGTAGAAGGTGTGATCTTTTTTATAGAACTCCTCCAATTCCATGTAGAATTTCTCAATTTCATCTTCTTTGTATGTGGATGTTGGTGCGTAGACAATGAAGATAGAAGTTGCTGGCAGTGGGCCACATCTCTTCAAGTGTAATCATCCTATCCGGTTTGTTAGGCATTCAAATGAATCAATGTTGACGGCCATGTTTGTGCTGACAAGGACACCGACGCCACCGATGCCTCTTTTCGTCGCATGTTCCAAGGAACAATTCTTCTCCAGTGTCAAATACAGCATGATGCGACTGACACCTCCTCGTCTCAGTCAGACCAATGATGTCGTACTTGATCTTTTGCGCTTGCACCACCAGATCCTCAATATATGCTTCTGATGCCAGTGTACGTGCATTGAAAGTACAGACAGTCATTTTAGTCCTTCTTTGTTTTGGCTGCCTAGGATAGCTGTGAAATTTTATCAGGCACTGCTTGTTTGCCTTTCTTACTGTTGCCTTATTAAGGGCTCTTTCGGGTCAGGAAAATAAACATTTCTGTTACTGGTTTTGGCATATCGAACACTCATCGGACAGCTTGCTAGGCTTTGCTGTGCGGGCACTATATTCTCATTACTTTGTGGGGCTCTATCAGAGGGGTGGGTAGAATATTCACGGTAATTTGGAAGTAAATTGCGCGGCCACACAGCAGCTGCTCGCAAACAGGGAAAGCTGGTTTCTGCTCTGCTGGGTGTATCTGTGTCACTACCACATTTATTGAAAAATGTTATATTAATGTTGTTGGATCATGTGAAATTCTTCCTCTACATATACTGATTTGATTAATTTGGCATGATTCTATAAAAGCTATATGAATCAAAATAGTTTGGTACTGGGATTTAAAAAAAAATTCTAGACAAATGTTACAGAATTGAGGGCCCATGGAGTAAGATTCTCAGGTATATGGACAACTAATCTTCAGCAAAGGATCCAAGAGTGTTAAGTGGAAGCAAGGAAAGCCTCTTAAATAAATGGAGTTGGGAAAACTGTTCAGTCATTTGTAAAAATATTTTTTTAAAAAGTCCCTACCTTGGGCCAGAGCGATAGCCCAGTGGGTAGGGTGTTTGCCTTGCATGCAGCCGGCCTGTGCTGGCCTGGGTTCGATCCCCAGCATCCCATATGGTTCTCCGAGCACTGCCAGGAGTAATTCCTGAGTGCAGAGCCAGGAGTAGCCCCTGAGCATTGCCGGGTGTGACCCAAAAAAAAAAAAAAAAAAAAAAAAAAAAGTCCCTACCTCAAATCCTTTTTTCATGCCTTGCACAAAAGGCAATTTAAAATAAAGATATCAATATCATACCTAAATCCACAACTTACATTGAGGAAAACATATACAGAAAACTTTGTGTTAAATATATTGTTTTCAATGATTTAATGTCATTAGTCAACTAGACGCTAGGACTACAAATGGGACTACATCAACTAAATCACTTCTGCTTGTGAAACAAGAAGTGAGCAGAATAAAAGATACCACACACACACACACACACACACACACACACACACACACACACTGTTAGAAACTATTTTTCACCACACATCTGACAAAGGGTTAACATTCAAAATATATTAAACATTTGTAAAATTTGATCACTTGATCACTTGAATCCCGTTATTCATCGATTTGCTCGAGCGGGCGCCAGTAACATTTCAATTGGACCCTATCACGTACCAATGTAGCCCAATGGCATCTGGTTGGTTCAGGAATATGAAGAGCCTCAAACCGTTCGTTCAGGGTCTTAACAAGGAACTCTGACCATCTTGTAGGTGGGCGGCCACGTGATCTTCTGACATCCCTTGGGATCCAGTCGGTAACAGCTCTAGTCCAGCAGTTGTCTCCAAATCGCATTACATGTCCAGCCCATCTGATTTTCGATGCCTTGGCAAACGAGACAGCATCCCTGATTCTGGAATAGCAACGGAGGTCAGAACTCCGGATTCCTTCACTCACTTGAGTGAGACGTGATATTCCAAGCATAGCTCTTTGATGTCTCTCTGGGAGACCCGAATAGCACTCTCATCCTGCTTTCGTAGGGCCCAGGTCTCTGAGGCGTATGTTAATGCAGGGAGAATGGTGGAGTCAAAGAGTTGTGCCCGGAGCCGGAGGTTCTTTGTCCTTTTAGCTATTTCTTCAATGCCTTTGAAGGCATTCCATGCCGCCTCTCTTCCTCCTGCGCAGCTCAGGTTTTAGGTTGTTCATCATGTTGACTTCTTGACCTAGGTACACATAACTGCTGCATTCAGAGATGTTTGTTCCATTGAGAGTGAATGGGGCCTCAGGAACTAGTTCATTTCTCATGAACATAGTTTTCTTCAGATTCAGCTGTAACACCTACCTTTCCACATTCTCGGTTAAAGTCAGCCAGCATTTGTGCCGCTTGGCTAATGTGAAAACCAGCAGGACAGTTCTACTGTTCAAGAAGGGAGACATTCACGACATCGGCAACTATCGCCCCATCTGCCTGTTGTCTGTCATCTACAAGCTGTTTACAGGAGTCATCCTGAACAGGACTAGCAGAACACTAAATGAAGGACAACCATGCGAGCAAGCAGGTTTCCGGAAAGGATTCAGCACAATTGACCATATCCACACAGTAACCAAGCTCATTGAGGTTTGTAGGGAGTACAAGATGCCGCTCTGACTCACGTTCGTTGATTTACAGAAAGCCTTTGATTCTGTGGAGACTGAAGCAGTCATCGAAGCCCTAGCCAAACAGGGTGTTCAAACCCAATGCATCAAGATCCTTCGTGAGCTGTATTACGGATTCACCACCAGGATCTCACCATTCTACAAAGAAGTGATAATTGATGTCAAAAGAGGGGGTTTGACAGGGTGATACCCTTACAGTGACAGTTCAGAGACATTTTTCTGGTATTCAGTGAATAAAACCCTTTTTGTGTAAATTTACTCATCACTGTATCACTGTCTTCCCATTCATCGTCGATATGCTCGAGCGGGCACCAGTAACATCTCCATATGACCTGTCTCATGCAAGTAGAACCCAAGGGCACCTGCTTGCTCCAGGAACATAAAGAGCCTCAAACCATTCCATCACGTAATGGAAATGAGGTCTATAACTGTTACTGGTATTTGGCATATCAAATACGACACGGGTAGCTTGCCAGGCTCTGCCGTGCGGGTAGCATACTCTTGTAGTCATCTCAAAATCCAGCATTTATTGATGAACTGGCCGCACGAGCCGGGCTGTGATAGGCTGGTCTGCTGGGTGGAGTTCTGACGAGGGTAAGTCGGATGTGGAAAATGGAGGTCCTCATGGAGTGGGGGGGTCATTTGACTTGGTGTGAGGCTCTGCTGGGGTGGCGGGTCAGGGCTAGAACCTGCCATCCCTCCCAGGTACCTCATGAGCGGCTGAGAACAGTGAGAGCCAGTAGCAGCTCTGCCCTATGTCTGTCTCTGGATCAGCATACCTGGGCCGGATTAAAAAGACTGCAGCAGGGTGGATCTGGATGAGCCGGGCTGTGATAGGCTGGTCTGCTGGGTGGAGTTCTGACGAGGGGGAAGTCCTAATGTGGAAAATGGAGGTCCTCATGGAGTGGGAGTGGAGTGGGGGTCCGAATGTGGAACTTTGGACCCCCACTCATGCTAACAATTTACTCATGCTAACAAAAAATAAAAAGAATTCCCTTACATTGGTGAATGAAATCAATAGCCCTGGAAGACAGGCCAGTGAGGTTAAAAAATTGCAAGATCTCTCTCCTAGAATGAACTGCAGTCCTAATAGTTTAAATCCTGGTACCACATATGCTTCCTAGAGCACCATCAGGTAGATCACTGGGTATGGTGACCCACCCACCAATAAAAAGTCTGGAAAAAATCCTAGTACATAGTATCTATGTAAGTCACTAGAAGACAAAGCATCAAATCTACTGATGATCCTTTAGTGAGAAGATCAATGGAAAAGTATTTCAAGATATAAAGAAATACAAGACAAATTGAAATAGAAGTCATAGAGCTAAATAAAATAGCTGTAGAATAAATAATTTAAAAAGTCTGTCTATACATCAGAATGAGCTAAAAAAGATCAAATCAGCAAATTCAAGCACAGGATAAAAACATTTTTTAAAAACCACAAGAAATGAATTTAAATAAATGAAGATAGCATATGAGATTTGTGGGATAACATCTAGAGGAACAAAATTCACATTGTAGAAGTTCCTTTCGAAGAGAGAAAAAGGCAAAAGTCTAATTGAAAGACATAAAAGCACCATAGTCTCCCTACCTTAAAAAAAGACACATACCCTAACCCAGAAGGGTCATAGAGTTCCAAATACAATTATCTTTGGAAGACCAACACACATTATATTTAAAGTGACTAAATGTAAGGTAACTATGGCCAGGGATGTGATTCAGTGTTAAAATGCATCCTTGACATACATGAGACCTGAATTTGATCCCATACAACGTAAACACACATGTGCACACGCCCAAAAAAATCAAAGATAAATACAGAATTCTAAAAACAGCATCAGAAAATCAAATATTAACATATAACGAAGCCTCCTAGTAATATTAATATAATTCTTAATAGAAATTCTATTAGTCTTAAGAGAATGGTATCAAATATTCAAAGCGTTGGTAAGATTTCCAACCAAGAATATTCTACCCAGCTGGATTATTACTCAGAAATGGAGAGTGATCTAAAATACTTTCAGACAAAGAAGTGATGAGTATTTATCACCAGTAAATACACTATGCAAGAAGCACTAAAGGATATCCTATTAAAGGAAAGACACTCTCTAGAAGTAACAAGACCCTCAGAAAATAACAAATGTGAGGAAGTAATACATATTCTGAATTCAAAGGAAGAGCTCAGAATTACTTGTCTAATTAAAAATTGGATACAATTGATAACTCGAAAATGTAAAGCTCATATGAATCTCAAAAGAAGAAATTAACAAGGAGAGGCAAATAGAACGCAATCTCAGAAGACAGATCCCTAAGTAGAAAGGGTTAAAATAAGGGGAAAAGGGGAAAAGAGACTATTGCAGTATCAACCAACTTTCACTAAAATGAATAGAAATATGTTCTTTTAGTTCAATAATTTCATTAAACATTAATTATGTCAGTAAACTTGCAGCCTACAAAAAAAATTCATGTTATTGCTACTTGCAAACAACAAACCAGACAAGAAAAATAATCAAGAACACAATTCTATTTACAGTTGCAAAGCAAGTTACTTGTGAAGTCAGAATTTACAATAAAGAAACCTGCAGCCTTAATGAGAACAAGAAAAAAAAATCACATTTCTCAATAAATAGGAATGAGAAAATTGGTAGCCACGTGCAAAATAATAAAATAGGAAAGTTCTCTCATATCATGTACAGAAGTTGACTCAAACTCTATTGAGTATTAGCTATGAAATTATAAAATACATTGATGCAAACGTAGGGAAAACATACCATAATTTTGGCTTAACAGTATCTCTAGCAATTTATTGGGAAAAGAAAAGAAACAAACAAACTAAAATGAATTAAATTTGAAAGCTTCTGCACATTAAACTACAGGTAAAAATACTTCCTACTAAATAGAGGAAAATAGTTGCATGCCATACCGCTAATATAGAATTAATATCTAATTCACTTTCAAAGCTAGAATATTAAATACAATACCCCATTAAAAACTGGGATGAAAAGTTCAGTAGACACTTCAGACAAATTTCCTCTGGCACCCTTACCAAAATAAGACTTTTGCTTCTGAAAATAATTCTGTAATTTTAGTGAGAGAACAAGATCCTTTGATTCACATGATTAGATGCTCTTGTCTTAAAAGAAAAAATTTACCTTTGAGAAAATATTTAATTATTTTACTAGTAAAGGAATTGGCATACCATAATTTGAAAGTCTAAAGATAAAACTTGAATTTGTCTCCATGAAAATTGAATTTTCCTTGATGTTGAAATTTACTCTTTTCTGGCCTCCTCCTTCTTAGGTTATAATATGAATTAATGCCCTCTTGGCCAAAGTCCTTTGTATTCAGAAAGAGGCTAGACTCTTTGAAGGAAGAAGTAGGTGAGAAGATGTAGCATTAATGCTATCGGAGAGACCTGAAAAGACATAAGGAAAGTGAGTGCAGCCTTAAGGTACAGCAGTGCTGTTGGAAACGTGGAGGTCTCACCGAGGCAATCTTCCTGAACAAGCGTAAGAGTTAGGGAGACTTGATCTTTAGGTAAAAGAGTAGATTGAATGAACTAGATATATGAAGTTGGTTTCTTGTAAAACTTCTAAAATTGTCACTTATATCACGTTGCACAGGCCTGTGAATTCCTGTGGGTGAAGAAACTTTTTGAAAACTGAAGTATTGTGATGCATTCTCTACTAGTCTTGAAAACAGCAGTTAACCTTAAGTTTCAGATAACTCAGAATCACCAACATCAGTAATAACTGGTTCTTGCAGCCATGTGCTCCCCACGAACACCATAGGATTATTCCCAAGTTAAGAAGACCTGTATGCTATACCTGCAAAGCTTAAAATGCTGTTGGTGGTAAAAGGATTGGTGTTGGAACATTGTGTGACTGAACAAATTTGAAGTTGTATCTCACAGTTCAAATCTGCATCTTCAATTCAAAAAAAGTTCTGTTGGAAAGTATATTGTGTTGTGGTAGTTTTGTTTGTCTCTGCATTAATTTATGCTAGTACCTGACTTGAAAATGGAAGTTAACAGTCAGAAATGGAAAACAAATGTCATTCATACTGATTGAAACATTTCATAGATTCATTGACAGTACCTAAATGGCTTTTAGTAAGAGTCCTTCATTCTCATTGATATTTTGTTCAACTGCTCATTATTACTTTTGGCCACATGTATTTATTTTACGAAAGGAGTGAGAATCAATGAATGCATAGATTGCAAACTTAATATTGAATATTTTTATTTCTCTTGTATATAATTCCAACTTTCATTAACTGATATAACATTAAACATCTATTAATACCTCAACTGAGACATAAATAATACAAGGACTCTGTTGTATTAAATGATATGCTCAAAAATATAACTGAATAGAGAAAACCTAGCACATAAGAATTTATTCCAAACCCTATACTATTTCTACAATTTCAAGTGTATGCTTCTTAAACTATACATATAAAGTATCCCCCCAAAAGACAGGTTATCATGAATATATCTTTGGAGAGTTTTCAGAAAAGGGAGGGGAAAATTTTGGATCTGGCTTAGGGGAAAATTGCTATGATAAATACATAGTTAACTACAGTTAAGTGGAAATTTCTACTCCAAAGCAAATACCTTTAGTAAAAGTATTCAATGTCAAACAACTCTTCCTTTAAGCAAACCTATTCTTACTAAAATCACCCTAAGGCCTCTCAGATGTCCTAAAATTTTTAACCCAGAACAAATATAGTTTGCAGAACCCAAGGCTAGAGAAAGGTGAGTCTGGAATATTCCCAGGTCTGGAGTAGTATTATTTCCACAGCCTTTCACCAGTCGCTGAAGGTGTCACACAACCCCAGAGTTAACAATATTTAATTACTATCTAGCACGTTGCTGGGGATCATTAACAGACAAATAATTGTTCAAATGTTCACATCAGCAGCAAAGCAGTGAAAACCAGAAATGATAGGAAACAAGAAGACAATGAAGGAAGATTCTAAAGAAAAGTGTGGGGAGGTGTGTGGGAGTGGGTTGGGTAGACAGCAGGGAAAAGAAGCCAGGGATTATGCATTTTCTTTTTCCCAGAGAGCAATTTAACATGCCAGCAGAACTCTTCCCAAGATCCTTGCATCTCTGCTCAGTTCACTGTGGACTTTCTACAAGGAGGTTATTTGGTAAAAAATGAAAAGAAAATGTGATAGTTACCACACCAAAGCTATAAGTTAGTATGAGAAACAATTTAAGAGATTTTTACTCCAATTGTTCCACAGAATAATTATGGATCTCTAATGTGTAAGTTTGGGGAAAAGAGTGAAATAGGAGAAAACTTGCATGCCAGGAAATGCTTGCCCTAATTTTAATATTCTAGCTGAAGATACTCAAATGTGCATCTACCAAATGCTTTTTCTACCACATATGAACATTACCATATCAAATAAGAAACTTAAAAAGTATTACTATTCCCATTCTTCAGGTAAGGTAATGAGTCTCAAAGTGCATAAGACCAGTATAAACAATAAGTTAGTACTATAGCTGGGTCAGACTCAGGTTAGTTTAATCCCAAAGTGCATATTCTATTAAAGCCATAAAACCAATAACTTCCTGCCAATTGGGTTAAGAAAAATAAGGAAAAGAGGATTCTAGAATTATATTCATGACTAGCATTAAAATTCTTTAAAGAAATTTATGAATTCATCCATATTGATGCAATTTTAAGTATCAGAGTTTAATCAGAATACTTACAAGAACATGGAAGGATCTTTGAAATAGCCTGGGGTGTGAAAACAGCTAGGTCTGGGAACTGACCTCTTGTAATATATATGTTATATACAAAAACCAAAGAGCTATGAGGCAAAATTTCACACACTAAGAACAAACCACATATTTCCCTTAAAAGTCTTCTTCATAACATTAGGAAATGAACATCAGCTCTCTCCAAAGAGGGTGGCAAGGATTCCCCTCCAGGGATCTTTGATGTGCCTTTGCTGAGTTGCTTTGGGCTTCCCTGGGGCAAGTTGTCCTCCAACCATATAGGTTTCCTCTCCACCACCAGTGGAGTTTATGATAATGGCCTCAGGAGGCCCACCCACTCGGCTGTCCTATATCCTGGATGCAACCGTGTTTCAAAGAGATCCCATAATAATTGTCCTAGAGAGTATTTGTTCTCTTCTTCCTAGAGCGCTCATCACATAAGGAGTCAGAGTCTTAGAAACAATTTTGGCTTGTCCTTGACTCTGTCACTTCTCAGCGGAACCCAAACAAACCTTATATTTATGATTCTTCTGCACACAGTGTCCATCAAGTGCCTAAATATTATCTCTGCTAGACAAAAGGCCAACAAGTTTTCTTCTGAGCACCAAACCTGCTGTCTTACTCTAAACATTGGGTTGAAGATCCTTAGTTCTTAGTTCACAACCCAATCCTGGCTTTTGTAATTTAGCCTAGAAGTGGGTCAGATAAAGCTCTCGACAATTGCAATTAAATTGGATGAAAACCATAAAGAAAACTTAAATATATTATTACACATCACAGTGGGAAAAATGAGATTATTTATTTATGCATTTATGTATTTATCTATTTATTTATTCATTTAGTCATTCATTTGTTCATTTATTTGTTTGTTTGTTTGTTTGTTTGTTTATTTTCTTTCTGGGTCACACCCGGCAATGCTCAGGGGTTACTCCTGGCTCTTCGCTCAGTAATTACTCCTGGCGGTGCTAAGGGGACCATATAGGTTGCCAGGGATAGAACTCAGGTTGGCCACGTGCAAGGCAAATGCCCTATCTGCCAGGCTATCTCTCTGGCCCAATTTTGAAATTGAATTTTCACTGATAGCTAGATAAGATCACTCTCAGACAGGTTTCATGAATGTTCCTTCATGACCAGTTTTATGACTCTTAGGAACATTACATTTAAGTCTTCTTTTAAATTTATATATGTTTTATTATAAATTTTAACCTTTATTACTTTCATCACTTGTCTTCCTGTTGTTCATTGATTTGCTCAAGTGGGCACCAGTAACGTCTCCATTTGTTGGGAATGAGGTCCATTACTGTTACTGTTATTGGCATATTGAATACACCACAGGTTTTTTGCCAGCCTCTGTCATGGCTCTGGGTTCATCCCAGGGGGCCCAGTCCTTTTCTATGTCAGACCATCAACCATACAGGGTCTATGGGGCAGAGCCCTGGGTGTAGACAAGCCTGTCTCCTGTCTGCCACATTCTGACACAGCCAAGCACCACAGCCACACCTGCAACACCTCGGTGGGCAGTGTCACATTACTTTTATAGCCTTAATTTTTTTAGGAATAATATCTGAAAAACTGCATGAATTATGTAGTGGGTGACTAGAACACAAAACATCATGTAAAAATATTTGAATAATATTTTTTTACTTACTACATTCACGATGCTGTTACATTGCACTTCTAAGAGAATAAGTCACATGATCTGACCACCAACCTTGGTACTTGCCCAGGTACTTATCTCTTTTGTTAAAGCTTAAGGACTTGAGGGACAGAAAGGTGAAATGCAATGGCAAGGACATGTGATCCTGCATGTGTAATCCAAGCCTTCTAATTCTAATTGTGTGTGTGTGTGTGCATGGGCATGTGTGTGTGCATGAGTGAGAGAGCGAAGAGAGGGAAAGAGAGAGACAGAGACAGAGATTATGTGTATTGACAGGGATGGAATCCAGGATTTCACACATGCAATGTATGTGCTTCTCAGTGAGAGTTATTCTTATACACACACACACACACATACACATATACACACATGCAAACATGATTAGTACAAAAGCATGGCATTTTCCTTGCATATTAACCCTGGTTGTATCTCCAGAGAATCCTGCAGTATTCTGAATACTGTTCAGAGGAGTCACTGAGCACAGAGCCAAGTGTAAGCATGATGTCTGCAGAATGTGGCCCTCTCAAACAAAACGAATGAAAGAAAGTGGGAAGGAGCTGGTAATGAATCAAGGAGAATGAATGAAGCAATTGGTTATAAATTTCTAGCTTCTTAAAGCATCAGAACTTGCCTGAGCTTCTTGAAACTGAAACTCTTACCCATTTTTTTGGTCTCATAATTACTATAGAAAACATTCCAGCAATGTAATGTATCCCATATCGGACCCTACTGACTTGGACGGAAATTAAAAGTTTGTTTTGTGAACACCCATCTTCAATCTGAGGGAAAGCAAGCAAACACTTCCTCCTCCCATTAGAGGTCAACACTGTACTACCACCACTAACACCTTAAGATCTCTAGAGCTAAATACACTGCTTATGCATATACAACTTCAGAGAAAACAGCCTGTGTTAAGAGCATGCATGTTTGAGTAGAAGAACAATCCTGGAACAAGGTTTGCTCTTATATCTTTTCAAATATGCACAGCCAAGAAAGCTCCCGAATTATTCTGCTTCCCCCCCCCCGACCCCCACTGAATATCTTGTATATTCCACCCTCCCTCCTTGAAGAGGCCAGGACAGATGGTCAACAACCACACCCACTTCCCCCCTGAGGTACAATAACAGTCTGGCTCCCCTTCCCTTGGCTTCTCACTACAAATGGCCATGTCATTTCCTTTCTTCAGCAACTTTTATCCAAGCTTGTAATGCAGTCAGAAATGTTGTCCTTGTTCAAACTTTCCATTTCATTATGGGAGAACTGGACTAACTCTCGAGTTAAAGTTTCTCAACCACATCTTCAATGCTCTGCAACCCAATGAGAAATACAAATAATAAGGCCAAAATCACAAGAGTTTAATGCTGGAGAGTAGAAATGACTCACTGCCTTTAAGAAGGACAAAGAGAAAAGTCACTTAGTGGAGACTAAGGAACGACTATTATACCATAGCTGGGACTTGGATCCTGAATCCTGAATTCTGCTTTTCCCTCTGACTCGAGTCTCCATCGGAAAGCCTCTGTATTTCAGAATACATTAATGTGCCTTTGCTCTTTGTGAGCTTGTGCTTATTCATACAAACACCCATCCCTAATTTCTATTCATTCAAGAATTTAATTTCTTATTCTTTATATTTTAAGTGTACGTGATTGTGTTCAGTGCTGTCTGTATTTTACTCAATGCATTTTCTAGTGACATAATTATCCCCAGATGAAAAATATGAAATTTGCACCTCAGAAAGGTCAAATAAGCTGGCAGTGACACAAACACATGAATACAAACTAAGAGTCAAGGCAGGGAATTTACTAGTACAAAGGAGAAAGGTATAAGGGAATTGGCCTTGGTCAAGAACCTACTACGCAGTAGGCAACATTCGGTATGCTTCAAATAATTCAAGGTTGTAGAATAAAGTTCTATGCAGTTGGTTGGCAGATGCCCCTGGGGCTTTGTCATATGCTACAAAAAGGAAAGATTTAGGATCAAACCTGGTCCAACTGACTACCAATTCATCCCTCGTGACAATGGATGCTGTGACTAATTTCAAAGTCAGTTTTAGGGTTAGGCACTTTATTAGGTGTTCAGTCTCTCTCCTCCCATATTTCTTCCTAACTGACCTTTGGGAATCTCATGATTCAATGAGCAGATTTGGCTTGTGATTTCTATGACAAATGACTAAATTATGAATTTCCTGAAGCATCATCTCCTCAACAAATTCTAGTCTGTTGTTTGAAATTGAAATGAGCTCAATTAAACGTGTTATGGTGAATGAATGAACACACATTCTAGAATTATAAACCATCCCATTCCAATATTTTAATGTGATTTTCTAATGGTGCCCTGATTACCTATATCAAATTCATCCCTCATACTTGTTCAAATCAATTCACAGCACAATCAGACCTCCTGAATCAATCTTCGAAATGAATCTCAGAGGTCTCTATTTTAAGAAGGCATCGATAGTGAAAATAAAAGGTTTGTGACCTTTACTATGAAACAAATCAGCTTAGAAAACAAATTTCCTTAGGGAAACGAAAGAATGGTATAAGGCTGGATTTTTTCAGACTTTAGAAAATTTTCTCCAAAAGTTAAAGGATATTTAATGCAGTATTACTTTTTTATCTTTGTTTCTGCTTCCATGGCTAACGCTTTTGACTTTTGAAAGATTCCTCTGGCTTCACTGTCATGAAGATTTCTGCCTAAATTATCCTCAATGTTATGGGTTCAGGTATGATATTGAGATATTTCATCCATTTTATTTGACTTTTGTAAATGATGTTAAAAGGATTTTATTTTTGGCATGTGGCCAACCATTTTTAAGAAGCACCTGTACCTTAAAGGAAGCGGTGACCAAAATTCATCAACCCCCTACCCCCACATATTGAGATAAATTATTTTCCCATAACTCAACTGATCACTTGATCACCTGACATTCTGATTCATCGGTTTGCTTGAGTGGACACCAGTAATGTTTCCATTTGTCCCTATCATGTGCCAGTGTAGCCCAATGGCATCTGCTTGCTCCAGGAACACAAAGAGTCTCAAACCATTCATTCAGGGACTTGATGAAGAAGTCTGACCATCTTGAAGTGGGCAGCCAAATGATCTCTTGATGTCCGTGGGATCCAGTCAAAATGGTTTAGTCCAGCGGTCATCTCCAACTCGCATTACATGTGCAGTCCATCTGATTTTTGATGCCTTGGAAAACGAGACAGCATCCCTGACTCTCAATCATTGACAGAGTTCAGAACTCAAGATTCCTTCTCTCACTTGAGTAAGGTGTGATATTCCAAGCATAGGTCTTTCAATTCCTCTTTGGGGAGACCAGAAAAGCGTTCTCATCCTGCTTTTTTTTAGGGCCCAGGTCCTAAGAGGCGTTTGTTAATGCAGGGAAAACAGTGGAGTCGAAGAGATGTGCCCTGAGTTGGAGGTTCTTTGCCCTTTTAGCTATTTCTTCTGTGCTTGTGAAGGTATTCCACGCTGCACTCTTCCTTCTGCGCAGCTAAGGTGCTAGGTCATTTATCATCTCGACCTAGGTACACATAAATGCTGCATTCAGGGATGTTTGTTCTGTTGAGACTGAATGGGGCCTCTGGAACTAGTTTGTTTTTCATGAACATTGTTTTGTTGAGATTCAGCTGTAGACCTATCTTTCCACATTCTCGGTCAAAGTCAGCCAGCATTTTTGCTGCTTGGCTAGTGTTTGGTGTTATTAAAACAATGCCATGAGCGAAGCAGAGGTGGTGTAATTGCTGACCATCTATCTTCACTCCCATTCCCTCCTATTCTAATTGTCGCATGATGTTCTCAAGGGTGGCACTGAAGAGTTTCGGTGAAATGGTGTCACCCTGTCGAACCCCCACTTTTTACATTAATGATCATTTCCTTGTAGAATGGTGAGATCCTGGTGTGAATCCGTAATACAGCTCATGAATGATCTTGATGTATTGAGTTGGAATGCCCTGTTTGGCTAGGGTTTTGATGACCGCTTCAGTCTCCACAGAATCAAAGGCTTTCTTTAAATCAATGAATGTGAGACAGAGCAGCATCCTGAACTCCCTACAAACTTCAATGAGCTTGGTTACTGTGTGGATATGGTCGATTGTGCTGAATCCTTTTCGGAAGCCAGCTTGCTCACATGGTTGTCCTTCATCTAATGTTCTGCCAATCATGTTAAGGATGACTTGAGTGACCAGCTTGTAGATGACGGACAATAGGAAGATGGGGTGATAGTTGTCAATGTCGTGGATTTTTCCCTTCTTGAACAGTAGAACTGTCCTGACGGTTTTCTATTGGGAGGGCACCTTGCATTCAGAGAGGTAGTATGTGAAGAGCCGAGCCAGTGTATTGATGAGTACTGACAGCAGATTCTTCAGGTGTTCAAGTCTGACTTTTTCTGGGCTGAGTGCTATTCGCTTCTTTACCAACGAAATGGCATGTTGGATTTCAGAAGGGAGAATTTTGGGAGCGACATATCCATCCTGCAGAATTTGTTATGTAGGCAGTTAAATGTGGTTATCAAAGAGATCCAAGTAGAAGTTATGGATACTCTTCTCCATTGCCTTTCTGGAAGATGTGATTGACTCATCAGGACGTCAGAGTCATATTGGTCTTATAGTTGGTGAAGGATAGGCAGGCATGGAGAATGCTTTTCCCAGCTTCTGCTTTTCATCGGCCGAGTTATTTCTGCTCTTCTATCTTTGAGGTCTTCCTTTATCGCTTCTCTGCACTGCATTGTGAGCTTGGACATTAGCTTATGGTTGCCTGAGGCTCTTGTCTTGACACGTTGGCAAATGAGCTCAAGAGTTTTTGAAGACAGGCATTCTTTTGTGGCTTTCTCTCTTTCTCGGCATTTTTGCACAATCATGGAGGTGCTGAACCAGTGTATTCTTTGTCAATGTCATCAATGATGGCATCTTCCCATGTTGCAGCAAAATGCCAAAGAGCTCCCAGTTGGTGGTCATACTGGGAGTTCTTTTCTTAAACTCTGCATTCTTTCTCTCAATCTGTGAAGTAGAATTTTTCACGATGGAGATGGTGGTCTGATCCTGTTTGGAATTTTGAGACAACAGCAACATTGTCAGGCAAAACCAGCGATTGAATGTGGTAAATTTGATTGTGGAACTGTCCACCAGAAGATTCCCATGTCCAACATTTAGATTCAGCCTTCTGGAACTGTGAGTTACTATGAATGGTCTTGATCAACCAAGACCAACGGTCTTGATGAACTCAGACAGTCCCTCACCCTGTTTGTTCCATTCTAGGCCATGGGTTGGAGTTCTTCGGCCAATTTTCTTGATTCTGTCTTGGCATTAAAATCACTGATATGATCTTCCAGAAGGTGTGGTCTTCTTTATAGAACTCCTTTTGTTTCTGTTGGCCTGGGGCAGGGGTTGTGGGGGTGGGGGATCCCAGCAGCCAGCAGCGGCCTCAGGCCTGGGGAGCACGACCATTGAACTGCAGCCAAACTCTTGTGTGTGTGCATTTCAAATTGCACCCAAGATGGCAGCCAAAGTGGGATTGATGTTTCAATATTGGAAGCGATTTGATCTACTATGACTCCAACCCAGGTATGCTTGAACTAGAGACACAGAATCATAGGGCAGAGTTGCTACCAGCTCTCCCGTTGTGCTCCCTATGCTTCACTGATCATGAGATGTCAAGGACAGAGTACAACTTTCAGTCCATGCTCACTATCCCAACAGAGCCTCAGAAGAATCCAGAGAAACCTCTCCACCACGTTGGCAGCCATTTACAACATCCAGACTCCACAGCTCATCAGAGCTCCACCCAAGAGAGAAAGCTGGTCTCAAGTCTGACTTGTCAGAGACCCACCCTCAGAGAAACATATTTCAAACCCAGGAATGCTTGACATACCTGGTGTCCTTGACACCTCATTGCGCTTGAATAGATATGGCTCACTGCGGGCAGTTTCTAACTCAACTGATAAAGAGTTAATTACTAAGATATATAAGGCACTGATAGAGCCATACAAACAAAAATCCCAACCCAATCATAAATGCGGGAAGAGGCAAACTGAAAGAAGACATGTATGTCCTCTTTCAGTCCTCAAAGAACATACAAATGATTTTAAAAAAATGGATATGAAAAAGTATTCTACTTCATGAAAACCCAGAAGGGGCTAGAGCAACACTATAGCAATGGTTAGGGCGTTTGCCTTGCACACATTGGCTGATCCAGGTTCCATCTCGGCATCCCATATGGCCCCCTGAGCACCGAGCACCACCACGAGTAATTCCTTAACAAAAAGCCAGGAATAACTCCTGAGCATCACGAGGTGTGACCCAAAAAAAGAAGAAAAAAAATGCACAAACACCAGCAAAGCGTAATTCAAAATAACATTGATATTATCTCCTTATCCCACAACAAGAAGGACAAAACCGATCAGCATTGGTGAGGGTATAAACAAACCGTCATTCACTGTAGGAAGGAATATCAACTGTCCAGCCTTTCTGGAAACAAACATTTCTAAAACAATTAGGAATTTCCCTCAATTCCACTAATTGGAATATACCTCAATGACCACAATAAAATAGAGAAAAAAAGACATTTGCACCTATATGTTCCTTGTAGCATTATCTATAATATCCAAAACAGCTCAAGAATCCAAGATATCAAATGCCATTGGATATTGAATAGTATTGAATATAAATAATATGATATTTATACACATTGGAATATTACTAGTCCATAAGATAAAAATCATACAATTTGCAATTATGTGGGTAGATCTGAAGAGTATTATGAGTGAAGTTAGTCAGAGAGAGAGAGGATCAGATGCAATAATCTTACTAATATGCTGATATCAAAAAAATGATGGAATAATGAATACCCCCAAAAAAAAAATGAAACAGACATGTGAACTGGTCTACAGTAGGAACCATACCACTTGGCTTATGCATAGGGGAGATTGAGAATAGGATAGGGACAGGGCTGCAACTATGGTGGAGGAAATTGTTGAACAGGGAAAGGGGAAGTAGCTGAAAGGTAGTACAGCATTATGCAAGAAACCCTATCAGCAACAGTATGTAAAGCACGTTGCCAAAAGTTATATAAAAGCATCTCTCACAGAGGCCGGCTGGAGGATGGGACACAAATGGGGATAAAGTGCATACTGGTGAAAGGGTTGGTGTTGAAACATTGTGCGTCTGAAACCAAATCACAGCTTTGTAGTTCAGAGTGATTAAATAAAATGTTCAAATATTTAAAAAAACAAACCCAAAAAACTTTATTCCATAGCTGATAGAGACTGGAAATTGGCCAATTTCCGATAGATTTTACTTTTAAACATTTTATAAATGATGCTTTCTTGAAAGGATACATCCTTTTTTTGATTTGTATGACAAGAAAAAAATAAACGCAGTCAAATTTTGCTAGTAGCCTTGCTGACAAGACAAGAAGACTTCACTCCCTTTCTTCCACTTTCTCTTTTCCCAAAAACCCCTTATATTTAAAAATTCATCTCCTAGACCATGATATGATTGGCAGGGAATGAGGACGTGCTTACCATGTGAAAAATCCTGAGCTCAACCCAGGAGTCTCAGAAGCAATAGTTCTGGAATTGCCAAGCACAGAGGGATATGGCCCCATTTTTTTTAAAAAAGGAGAGTGGGGTAGGAGAGAAAACAGATAATAGGGTGCATACCTACCATGCGCCACTTTTTTTAAAGAGTTCAATATCTAGCACTAAAAACACCTCAGAGAATCACCAGGTGCATTCCTAGAGCCTCTGAACACTTTGGGGTGCAAACATGGAGGCCCCTGCCGGGTATGACTGGTGGGCACCCTGACAAAATCCGGGAGAGGGTGTAGGGGTCCACTTCTGCCCCAGGGGACTGGCGGCTGGCAGATGGAGAACGACACAAGAAAACAGCAAAAATTTATGAGGCTTTACTTTCACAGGTTCTGGCATAAAACAGCAATTGTTAAACCCCGAACTTAGGGTTCCGGCAGGGCCCCTGGACATGGGTGGGCCAAGACAGCTGTCACCACGTGTTAAGGCCCAGCCAGGAAGAACAGAGAGGAGAGGGAACAGAGGCAAGAAAGAGAGCACTAAAAGAGATCGAGAAGCACACCACAGAGACTGGCTCATATTCAAAAGGGTAAAAGCAACAAGTGCTGGCGTGGATGCGGGGAAAAGGGGACTCATACATTGTTGGTGGGAATGTCGACTTGTACAACCTTTCTGAAAAACAATATGGACATTCCTCCAAAGACTAGAAATTGAGTTCCCCTTTGACCCAGCCATACCACTCCTGGGAATATACCCTGGGAAGCCAAAAACACACAGCGGAAACACAATCCGCACTTTCATTTTCATAGCAGCATTATTCACAAAAGCCAGAACCTGGAAACAACCAGTATGCCTGAGAACTGATGACTGGATAAAGAAACTGTGGTACATCTACACAATAGAATACTATGCAGCTGTCAGGAAAAATGAAGTTATGATATTTGCCTATAAATGGATGGACATGGAAAGAATCATGTTGAGTGAAATTAGTCAGAAGGAAAGAGAGAGACATAGAATGACTGCATTTATTTGCATGACATAAATATACCAGGTGATCTTACCAAAAGTGGAAATTACCACAAGCGCAGTGGGAGTCAGAGGTTAGGTAAGATAGAGAAGGAACATGTGTGAATAAATGTCGAAAGGGCTGATACCAACATAGAACTGAGCATTAAATACAGGCAAGAAAATGCAAATGATGGCATCTAAGTGTATGTAGTGCAACCCACAATGTGTAGGAGAAGGAAGAGAGAGAGAGAGAGAGAGAGAGAGGAGATAAAGAACCTGCCATTTAGGCAGGATGTGGGAGGGGAGGGAATTGAGGACATGGGTGGTGGGTGATGGGCACTGGTGGAGGCGGGGTGCTGGAACACAGTGTGACCGAAACCTCAAAATGTGAACAGCGTTGTAATTGTATATCTCACAGTGGTATAATAAAATGTTTTTAAAAAAAAGAGATCGAGAAAGCAAGCAAACTAGTTTTTATATCCCTACAACTTTGATCGTCCACTCTAACAGAAAGCAGTCAGGGTATATCCAGGATATATCAGGCACTGGTAGAACTTTACAAGAAGAAAACAAACAAGCCCATCAAAAAATGGGGAGAAGAAATGAACAGAAACTTCAGCAAGGAAGAAATTCAAATAGCCAAAAAAACATATGAAAAAATGCTCATCATCACTAATCATCAGAGAGATGCAAATCAAAACAACAATAGATATCACTTTACACCACAGAGAGTGGCACATATTCAAAAGAGCAAGAATAACAAGTGCTGGCGTGGATGTGGGGAAAAGGGCACACTCATCCATTGTTGGTGGGAATGCCGGCTGGTACAGCCTTTCTGGAAAAAAATATGGACATTCCTCCAAACACTAGAAATTGAACTCCCCATTTGACCCAGCCATACCACTCCTGGGAATCTACTCTGGGAAACCAAAAATACGCAGCGGAAAAACCATCCCTACTTTTATGTTCATAGCAGCATTATTCACAATAGCCAGAATCTGGAAGCAACCAGAGTGCCCGAAAATCGATGACTGGATAAAGAAGCCTTGGTACATCTACACAATGGAATACTATGCAGCTGTTAGGAAAAATGAAGTTATAAAATTTGCCTATAAATGGATGGACATGGAGAAGATTATGTTGAGCGAAATTAGACAGAAGGAGAGAGACAGATACAGAATGGCTGCATTTATTTGCATAACATAAATATATATGTACATATTATGATACCAATATCCAAGGTCAAGTGAAACATATATTAGGAGGTCTTGTCAAAGGTGGAAATTATCACAAACATGTGGGAGTCAGAGGCTAGGTAAGACAGAAAATGGAACAGTCTGCTAACAATTGTCAAGGGTACTAATGCCAACCTAGAACTGAGCATTAAATAGAGGCAAAAAGATACACATGACAACCCTTTAATGTATGTTCTGTAATCCATAGTCTGGAAGGGAAGGAAAAGAAAGAGAGAGAAAGGGAAAGAAATAAAGAACCTGCCATGGCGGAGGGCTGGGGGAGGGGAGGGAACCGGGGACATTGGTGGTGGGAGATGGGCACTGGTGGAGGGATGGGTGCTGGAACACAGTATGACCAAAACCCAAATATGAACTTTTTAATTGTATATCTTTGTAATTGTAAAATTAAAAAAATTTTTTTAATTTTTTTAAAAATCCCCTCAGTTAATTTCTCCCAGGACCTCACCTACGCCCTTTGAGATGTTAATGTTGCCCTGCCAAGATCTGCCTTGAAAGTGCCCCTGCAGGGTAGAGTGGAGGAGGGGCTTCTGAGAGGAACTGTATCTCAGAATACCAAGGCATGCATCTGCACCAAAGAATATTCTATAGTCATTTGTATATTTCTCCTAGCCTTCACCAGAGTCTCATCTTTATTTCATGGTTGTTCTGTATATCAGCTTTTTGAGTTATCAGCGAGCCATGCTTGCTTGCTTGGAGGCAAACAGCATTTCTCTCTGGTCTAATTACTTAGAGATCCAACGTGGCCAGGCAAATATACCGTAAGATCTAGCTAGTCCCATGAGGATTGTGGCAGCATGAGAGAATATTTGTACCAGCCAGTATAGACTACATGGTCAGATAAACTTCCACCTTCAAACTGTCCTCCTCGTATCTACAAAGTGGCCTGCAGGAGGCAACTCCCAGGCCAGATGCAGAGGCTCTGGGCAGCAGTGTACTGCAGAAGCTCCCACTGGCATGCTGGTGGCTCAGTTATCCCTGGCACTGCAGGACACAGGCAATATCTCACCCTTGGGCTTTTGCATTCAAATATAGGTCCAATTGCTGAAGTACTGGAGAGGCCCCAGAGCCTTGTGAGCATGCTTGGGAAGCCTCCCCAAAGGAACCATACAAGGCAATTTTCCTCAACCCACATGTATTCACCTACATATCTTGACTTATCACCCTTCTACTAATCTGATTTCAAACTGAATTTTAGCTCTTTTATATTCTTATTTCTGCTCCACCATACACACTTGTCACATTTTCTCTAGCAGGTAATAAACTGACAATTCAACAGTGACTAGAATAACACAAGTTTTTGTCTGTTTGTTCTTTGGACCACACCCAGCTCTGTGCTCAGGAACCCGACTCTGAACTCTGGTGGTCCTCAGGAGACCATATGGGAATGTTGGGGATCATACCTGGTTTGGTCAAGCTTGCAAGGCAAGCACCTTACCCCTGTACTATATCTCTGGCCATGTTACACATGTTTTTGCAAAGCTCTTTTCTCTTGAGTTGAAATTCTCTTTTTTAAAAATCAGGGCAGGAGCAATAGCACAGTGGGGAGGGCATTTGCCTTGCTCACTGCTGACACCTGTTCAATCCCCAGCATTCCATATGGTCTCCCAAGCACCACCAGGAGTAATTCCTGAGTGAATAGCCAGCCAGGAGTAACCCCTGAGCATCGCTGGGTGTGACCAATTATATATATATATATATATATATATATATATATATATATTTGATGAATTTCTTCATATAAATTTGATGAAGAAATTCACTATCCCTTTGCACCATCCACTTTCCCTCAGATAACCTTAGCTCTATTGTCACTTTGCACTGTTTTATTTATTCCTTTATTCTGGAGGAAACTCCCAAGTGTTTGGGGAGGTCCTGGGGTGGAGTTTGGCAGCAACTAATAATACTTGTTCAACTGGGCCAGCAGTTTAATGGAAGGGCCTGAGAATGGATGTTACTCCAGTTTTTCAGTACTTGGGTTTCCAGGGCTACCAGACAGAGTAGGAAGTTTCCAGGGCCTATGGTGCGCTGTCTGATGATAGGGCATGATGCGGTACCTGGAATGAAACTGCAGTTCTATCCTCCAACATTGGCATTGTTTTTATTATATTTTTTAAAGACTGTGGTAGCATCACTTACTATAGTGTTGATGTTTCAGTGTTGCTGCATCACACGCGCCAGTATCCCTGTCTTCGTATCAATATCCCTATGACTCTTCATATATGCAACTTCCCTTCAAATACTCCATGTTCCCATAAGAACCAGGTATTATATTGCATGAGAAAGGACACCTCTAACTTCTTATAATACTGTGTTTGTTATTTCTTAAGAACAAAAAATTATACTTTGAACATGATTTACTTTTAAATGTTTAAGGTACCATTGACCTTTATCGTCCAATAGAAGTTTGTGGCTATCAATATTTGTTCCCACAAATTCTGTATTTGGTCCATTTTCTTGTGTAAATTGATTTTAATTTTCTTGTACTGAAAATATTCCCAACATGTGTTTTTAGTTCAACTGTTCTGGTATAGATATTCAGTGAGAACCTTCAATTTAAGATATTTGTTCTTTGGCTGTCTTATGCTTTAATAATTTTATCTTTGACATTTTTTACTTCCTCCTGCAATTTCTGAGACTCATCTTCTTCCTTTACTCTAATTTTCTGTTTTATTATTTTTCTTTATTTTTTATATTTATTTTATTCTACTTTAACTTATACTGTGTGTTTTAAGTGCCAAGGATTTCAACTCATCTTCCTAGCAATATTTTTAAGACACTATATTACGATTACAAATATCTCCTGTTTAGTTCTCTCTAAGATCTACTCTACATTTCTTTTTCTTATTTTTCATGTACGGTAAGATATGTGGTGTAACCTCAGGAGTCAACAGGGTCACTGGGGGACTACCAGAGCCAGGAGAGCTTGAGGACCTGAGAGAGAAGGTGGTACTTAGGGGGCCATGCAGTGCCACGTCCACACATATGGAACATCTGTTCAATCTCCCTCACCCTGAGATTTTAAGAAATTGAAAATATATTTTCTCAGCTTTTTCAGGCCAATTTCTTAGTCACATAGCTACAAAATAACACAAATCTTTAATACACGTCCTTCAAAATAACACAAAATCTTTAACTCATGTCCTTTAAAATAACACATATCTTTCCATTACCTGTTTTCTTACCTAGGGTCACACAGCACTTTGCATAATTCTTAGGATTCGTATTGTGTAGTTCTGGTGGAATCCACTAGCTATTCTGAATCTGAGTTTAGCAGACCTGGTCTTAATTAGAAAACAATGTTTCCCAAAGATTATTCATTATTCTTCCACCTAAAACATTTAACAAATTCATGAGGCTCACATCAGATGCATCAAATCGCAGATTCTGAAAAAGGCAGACGCTGCCAAGTGTCCATAAGACCAGGTTGCCAAATTGCTATATCAATATGTTGGCATGCCCTTAACCTTGTTTCAGGTGATGATGACTAACTCCTTTTATCTCTCTCATACAATAATATTCCCTCTAGACTAGCTTGTTTGCAATCTGGAGCAGAAGGGAAGGATTGCAGATGTGTCAAAGGTCTATTGCATCACTTTGTTATTGGTTGTACCCATAAAGCAACCCCAGTATCCTTTGCCTTATATTCTACTTGTCACAGACCAGAATAAAGGTCTTCACTCATATGAAGACATTGACTTTTCTCCTTATAAAGCCTCATTTGATTCCACTGTTTTCTTCTTCTTCTACCCTCCTAGGTTTTTCCAACACAAATGAAAATATACAGTCTGTATTCTAGCAACGTGGCCTTCCTGCCTGCACCTCACTGGGAGAGGTGCGTTTTTAGCTCTTTATTTTTAAACACATGGCAATAGTAAATAGCACCACTATCCAGTTCCCTGCATTGTATCTTTCAAAAAATTCAAAATATTATGTGGGATTGATTAGGAAAAGTGGCTCTAATGTGACATACATGTTTATCTTAAGGACTTAAGATCTTATTTCTCTCTTTTTTATATACTGTCACACCATGTACAAAGATCTCTGGCTATTTTTACACAGCTCTAGCCTTGGCTCACCAAGAATGTCTCAGACTTTCTTATACTTATCAGAGTCACTTGGACTCACAGACTTAAAACAAATATACTCCAAATTCATACTTGTTAAGTGAGACTAAGAAAACTACACAATACTCATTTTATTCCTTCAGCCTTGCAACTGGGAAAATTAGTTTAGTACAGTTAATCACCTGATCTTAAATTTTCTTTATAAATAAAATGTGACAGAATGTTTGATTACTGAAAATAACATCCATCATTACTCGAATGAAACATGAGAGATACTTTGAGGGCTATGGGGAATAAGACTTTTTATGGTATAGCTCTGAGCTACCTCACATTTCATTGCAAACAGAATCAAGAGTACTTCTAACCCAATGTCCACCCCTCGTCTACTTAGCGGGCAAAATTCCAGGGACATGGCGTAAAAATGTCATCATATGATACACAAATGAATTATACTTCCCTTTGCCACACATAAAAAGAGGGCAAAAGTAGAGAATTATTTTCTAAGCTGGGCTCAGAAAGAAAAATGGACCCTGTCCTACTATAGGAACTTAGAATTAAAAATTCATTTTAATTATGTAACAACAGTTTCATAACCAATACCCAATTCAATCAATTAAAGCGACAGATAGTACTTGTAAAGCGCAGACTTTTCAGAAAGTTTCCTAAAGGAATTACTCGTGTGCATAGTATAGAATGGTTTTATTTTCTCTCAGAAACACAGGCCAATGTTCTCTATATATCTTCAAATATGAGTACACAATCCCTTGAAGTCAGGATTTGGAAGTGCTTTAGGAGCTGATAGGCACATAAGAGAATGCTTGAGAGTATCTTAAAAATCAACCCCTCATGAATGCAAAATAAATTATTAGGGGAGATACAAGATCAATAAAGGTGTGGAAACCGTTGGGCCATAAGTTTAAGAAAATGGGGTAAATAGTTATTAGGAAGTAAGCATCAGACTAAACTTGTCTTCTTATGTTGTGTTCTTCAGAATGTTTGCAATTACAAAGATTATGGGCAATTATACAAATTGTCTCTGCACAGCACAATATAGGTATGAATTCCTGACAGTGTGCAGAACTTATATCATCCAAAAGAGGAGGTACCATGGGGGAAGAGAGGAAGGGAAGGTATTGAGAATCTCAGCAGGGAATTACAGGGGCCTGAATATTAAAAGAATATTGAATATTTGCATCCACCCCCCCTCACTCCACAGGAGCCGCCATTTTCCACATTTGGACTTCCCTCTCGTCAGAACTCCACCCAGCAGACCAGCCCATCACAGCCCGGATCATCGACATCCACCCTGCAGCAGTTTTTTTCCTCAATCAGGCCCAGGTATGCTGGTCCAGAGACTCTCAGACATGGGGCAGAGCTGTTCCTTGCTCTCCCTGTGCACAGCCGTTCATGAGGTAGTCGGGAGGCATGGTGGGTTCTAGCCCTGGCCCACAACCTTGGCAGAACCTCACAACAAGCCAGATCACCCCCTCACTCCACGGGCGCCGCCGTTTTCCCACATTTGGACTTCCCTCTCGTCAGAACTCCACCCAGCATACCAGCCCATCACAGCCCGCAAGCGGCTGCGGTTCTTCAATAAATGCTTTATTTGGAGGTGTTTAAAAGAGTTTGTCTTCCACTCGGCAAGCCTGGCAAGCTTCTCGTGTTGTATTTGATATGCCAAATTCCAGTAACAATTATATTAGGTCATTCACATGACCTAATATAATGGTTTGTGGCTCTTTATGTTCCTATAGCAAGCCGATGCCCCTGGCTCTACTGGCATGAGACAGGACATATGGAGATATTACTGGTGCCTGCTCTAGCAAATAGATGATCAACGGGAAGATTGTGATGGTGATCGTGATTAAATATTTGCATGGTCAAACTCTAGGCTTAATCATTAGTGGAACTATTTGCAATTTTTGGAACTAAAATTTTCATTTTATCCTCAGTCGTGTAGTCTGTTTAGCAATCACAAGTTAGTTCCATTTTTTAAGAAGATAACATTGAAGATGAGAAAAGTCAAGAGATCACAAAGCTGATACTAAAATTCCAACCTAGTCTTTTAACTTCAAAATAAATGCATATTTTTTGCAAGTAACAAAGAACAAATTAACTATAGTTCATTAGAATTAACTATGTTTTCCTATGCCTTCCCTCATGTTTCCAGCCCAGATAACTTCACATGATTATGTGTCATTATAAACTGCGTAATATTAAAGGAATTAATGTTGTGGCAGAAAGATAGCTTAATGGAGAGAGTACTTGCCTTCACGAGACTCAGCTATGTCCCATCCCTAGCAGCACAGCCCAGAGAAACCTCTGTGCAAAGAGTCAGCAGAAAACCCTTAGTACCACGAATTTGTGGTCTACACCATGTCCCTAAAGGCGGCAGAGACCTCTGCTCACCTGAATACTAGCCCCATTAACACCATTTTGTAATCATCTGCAAAAATGCCCAATTTAGTAAACTCCCTTATTTTTGGATGTCTATTATGTTGGGCGAGAGATGGTACCCTCAGAGCACTACAAATTTCCAAGCCCCCGCTTCCAACTACATGTGCAAGAAGCAAACCTAAGGGCTGGCCTCCTTAAATGTGAACTCTACATTCTAACCATTAGCAAGGAGAAGGTAGTTCAGACTCCCTGCCTGAAATAAATGAAGCTGGACCAACACAGTGACCTTTTCCTGGCACCCCAGAAATCAGAGACATTCTTCGCCTCCCAGTGATTTTGTGTGGAGTACTGAGAGCATGGATTTTGGATATCATTTCAGAAGGAACTATGAGCCATTTATTCTTTGAAATTGGCAGCTTTTCCATTTGTGGGAATTTTTAATAGGACTAGCAGAGAAACCAACATTAGGGATTATTTTCTCAGTGTGGGGTTAGATGTGTAATGCATATGTTTGCCCTGAGGACCCTAAACCACATACTATAAAACTTTGTGAAAATGCCTTTCTCTTCAACTCTTAACATTTTCCTCTGCATATTGTTCATTTGTAATGGTCCCAGCCGAAAGTTTATAAGGCCAAGTTCCTCCAACCAACACAGACCATTATTTTTGTGCTAATTAATTAGCAAAACCAATATCTGCAGATATGAAATTCGAGCTCCAGTTACTTACTCTGGCTGCAAATCTGTTTTTCTAATTATTGACTACTTTCTGCTACTTTAAGTCCACCACTTCAGTTCTTGGACAGAGCAAGCTTCTGGGAGCTAGGGAGGTCTCAGGCGGCAATACAGCTCCACAGTCAGCAGGGTAGTGGGAGGAAAGAGTTGCAGCTGTCCAGCCACTGAGGATTTGGAAGGAAGTTAGAGGGAGGGAAAAAAAAGGAGAGCTGCAAAATTGACTTAAAAAACGCAAAAGGCAAGACCTTTGGACAAATTTTCTGTGAGGTGTAATCCTCTAAATTTACTAGAACATGCTAACAAGCAACACGTTTTTCAAGAGGGGATAATGAACCGGACCTGTAGTGTTTTTCCCTCCCTGAGATGCGTGCTGTTGATTGCTCTGACGCTGAGTTCCTAGAGTTGTGTACATTTTTATTTCTAACATGATGGTAATTTAGGCAGACTATTTTTTTATTACTTTTAGTTTTAATGATTTTCAGCACATAGCTTATTGTTTACATTTGGATATACACACAAATAAATGCATAATCATCATCTAGGAGAGATTTTAAAGTACTCTCAAGACGTGATTAAGTAATCTGTGCTATCAGGAAATTTGACATAGCACAATGAGTTCTATTTGTGAAAAATAAAAAATTTCCATATTTTTATCCCACCAAGTTGAGACAATTCAATTAACAACTAAGTGGTTGCCTAAAATTCAAATTCAAACAGATGTATCTAAAAAGCCAAATTTTAACATGTAATATATAGAGAATATTGTATTATTATATATTATATATTTATATATGTGTATATGGATATATATAAACTTGTAGAGAGATATATACAGATCTTTCATATCTGAGGCTCATATCTCATATCTGAGATATAGATATAGATCTCTCATATCTTGAGGCTCTTCATATTCCTGAATCAACCAGATGCCATTGGGCTACATTGGCACGTGATAGGGTCCAATGGAAATGTTACTGACGCCCGCTTGAGCAAATCGATGAATAATGGGATTCAAGTGATCAAGTGATCTCTCATATATGCATATATCTCCCATTTTATATATGTATTGTATATAGTTATATTTTTATATATACTCATATATACTCCATGTCCTTTCACATGTAATTATGGTTATATTTATAGAATATACCTTATATATAAAACTATATGTATATAGTTTTATAAAGATATTTATACGTTTGTTTTAAATATAATATACAAATTCTCCTATGTTTATTTTCTGATTACAATAAATTTATAAGATAAGAGAGAAAAGAGAAAACAGGAATATTCCTTGAGCATAAACCATGCTTCAGGCACAGAGAAATACATTCTGCATATATGGTCTCATCGTGATGCTATTTTACTAACTGATTTTTTGGGGAGGGACCTCCCAAGCCTTTTTCCTTGGGTACCCATCTTATCCGCCAATGTTCAGTGCTCTCTGGCACACACTGGCTCACCACATGTCTCATGGGGCCATGAGCTCTAGAGGTTTCTTAAGTCCCCACTCTGACTCTGCATCAATCTCCAATAATCTGATAATTGAATCCATTAGTGGTAATAAGTAACAATGAGGCGAAGGTAAACTTCTCTCCCTCAATCCCAGATGATTTCTTAACCTTTCAAAAAGAACTTGCAATGCTTTAGGCAAGAGAAGTAACTCCTATGGCAGTCTTGTGACATCATGGTGGAAATTCTATTTGGCATTTTGTTTCCCAAATTTTCTTATCCTTGAAACTCTATAATTGTTTCATATTCTCTGCAGGCTAAGTGATTTTATTTAGGTTTTCTGATAGACTTATTTTTCTAATATGGCTAATGGTTGGCTGAACTGTCTTTGACATTGAGGTAAAACATACTGCGGATTTTCTTACCCCAGTCACCGCCTCTTATACTACGTCAAAACCTGATCCAGTGGTCAGCAGATTGAATCACATCTTGGGCAGATTTCAAAAATCTACCAAACACTTTCAGTTATTCAAGCTGTAATTTTCCATTTTCAGTTATTATCCAGTTCAAAAGCATTTATATTTCATTGAAATATGTTGATAGACTCATTACAGCCCACATAAGTTGCTCAGGGACTTGAAATTTTGAGGCTCTTAGATTTTTCTCATTCATCCTTGACCTTGTTGGCTTTGAGGTGAAATTGGGAACTTCTGATCTGTAAGCTGATGCTAAATCTTTCACTCAAGTGTTCAAGGTTTGGTTATTCAAATGTCTTTTTTAGGATCTCTGTTACTTGATGCAGCTCATCTCTGTGTATAGCAGTCAAGAATCTTAAACTCAATTCCTTCTGTAGTCTACAGGTCTGGCCCCATATAAACATCACAGTTTTTCCTTTTGTTATTGTTGCTTTGTTAACACTTTAGTAGTGATCAGTATATTCACCATGCTATTTAAACCTCACAATAAATTCTTAAAAGAAATTCTTATGCCTCAATCATCTACATTTAAAAAAGGAGGAAAGTATTCCAATATTACTTGTCATAATTAGAAGGCTGTAGCAAAATATTACAATGGAAATAAAACTATTATTCAATTGTTGCTAAAGATTGTCAGTTAGAAAGGGCTTTAGGCTTACAGATTGTTCTCTTTTCTATAGAAAAGAAGGTACTCAAGAATACTGAAGACATACCAGTAGTTAGTTGAGATCCTTCTTTTAATGCATAATCAAAATGATTGAAGGTGTTTTTTTCCAGCGGTATGATTCAATAGTATTATTACTTAAAGTCAATGAGGTCCTCTAAAAAATTACTAATGCCATGTGTTGTGCACTTTGGGAGGCATTGTATTTTGTATCTCCTAGACTGTGGAAATTATCTTCCTTTTTCAATATCCCTGCACTTTCTTAATTTTATCTAGAGCTCTTTTTGTGTTTCTTCCATTGTACCAATACGAGCAGAGCAAATAGTACAAAGTAGACTAGGTGAAGAGATGACAATCGAAGCAGAAGCATTAGCTACACAAATGACCTCAACAATGTTATCCCAGGGGCCGGAGCGATAGCCCAGCGGGTAGGGCGTTTGCCTTGTGCACAGCCGACCCGGGTTAGATCGCCGGCATCCCATATGGTACCCCGAGCACCGCCAGGAGTAATTCCTGAGTGCAGAGCCAGGAGTAACCCCTGAGCATTGCCGGTGTGACCCAAAAAAAAATGTTATCCCAGCATTTCAGTTATTCCAGCCCCACAGAAAATATCCAAATCTTTAGAGAATGAAGAATCCAATCTTCTGACCAGCGAGGCCATTACTGGATTACTGACCCTCAAACTTGTAAGTATAAAATTGGTTACCAGAACTGACTTTGGAAACACTTTGTTACACAGAAGTGACATAACAAAGGCCAAATTCATAAGATAATCAACTGTTCAGTTACGGTATACACCGACAGTACATGACATTATTATAACGAGGGCTAGTTTTACCCTCTATAATGTCAACAATAGAGTGATTAATCTTATTGTTGACACTTTAGTGACTGTATGTTGTCCAGTCTCCCTAATATGCCACATTTAATACTGAACTATAGTCTTGCCAGATTGTTTTTCTTGTAGAATCTTAAATGATACACAGTGGGAAGAAAAGCCAGGAAAACAAGTGTTGCTAATGACCAGGCATTCACCTTGCTCTCAAATATTCGAGCTTATTAAGTTTGAATGTTAGAATAAAGATATTTAAATATGCCTTCAGAATGTTTTCAACTGCTTATGGTAAAACAATAATCTACAAAAAGTACTTTTCACATTCTGATATACAATAATAAAAGAAATAGATTGAAGAAATGAAGTCAGAAAAAATGTTTTGTTCTGTTTCTCAGACTAAGAAGAAATTAAGTTCTTAGAATGAAGACTGTTTCTATCAAGACTAGTTTTTTACTTCTTTAATGCATTCGAACATAATTACATATATTATGTCATGTAATCATCATATTCTAGAGTAGATATTGTTGTTATCCCCATTTTACATAAGAGTAAATTGAGGTTTCAAGAAAGTATATAATCTGCATCAACTCCAATGCCAATAACTAGAACAGCCAGCATGCTCTCTAGCTAGTCTAATTTAAAGCCCTCTTCTCTTAATGCACCCATGTAGTACCTGCTCATTAAAATATAATTTAGCACCAGAGCAATAGCACAGCTTGTAGGGACTTTGCCTTGAACGTGACTGATGCAGGTTTGATCCCAGGCATCCCATTTGGTCTCCTGAACACCACAAGATTTAATTCCTGAGCAAGAGCCAGGAGTAACCCCTGAGCATCGCTGGATGTGACCCAAAAAACAAAATAAATAACACTTGTATCACTTGTCTTCCCCTTGCTCATCAATTTGTTTGAGTGGGCACCACGAACATCTCCATTCATTGGGAATGAGGTCCATTATTGTTACCATTTTTGGCATATTGAGTACACCATGGGTAGCTTTCCAGGCTCTGCCACGGCTCTGGGTTCATTCAATGGGACCCAGTCTTTTCTATTTCACACCATAAACTATCCAGGACCCACAGGGCAGAGCCCTGCGTGTAGAAAAACCTGTCTCCCTGTCTGCCACCTGTCAACACAGCCGGGCACCTTAGCCATGCCTGCAACACCTTGAGGGGCAGGCGGCCAAGATAAATGAAATATAATATAATGAATGTTTAAGCATTGAAAAATTAAAGGATGCTAGACATATTTTTATTTTGTGATGAAAATGAATCTATGATTTTAGATTAAAATACTTTTGGGTAAATCCATTTCTCTTCCATAATATTCTATCACATTTTGTAGGTATAGAAAAATCATAGTTATTGAGTATCTTGTCTATAGTTGGTGTCAATACTGTGATACCTGATAGATCACAATATTTTATTTAAATTATATGCTACCAATAGCTTCATTTTCCACTACTTCAATATCTATTATTCAGAAGAAGGGAATTTAATGTAACATTTACTCTGCAGAGGCTCATTCTCAATCTGGTACTTTTCAATTTTTTTCCAAGTAGGGACTTAGGTAATAGCAGACTATCTTCATATTTCAAGTGACACTTGCAGTCATATGGAAATCATATTTTAGTTTTAAAGTGACCAAGAATGAATGATAAGGCAAAAATATCCAATAAGTAAATTTTAAAATACCATTCATGTTTATACATACAAACTATTTTTACTCAAGAATAGTCTGTTTGCGAGAGAGCTATCTGACAGTAGCCGGGGAAAATGCTTCTAGTTCTCTGCCAAAGGGGGAAAAAGCCCTACAATCTCCATATCTCTCATCTATAAGATAATTTCTTCTGGAACTCACATCTAGAGGATTTCTTGTGCCAGCAAAAAAGAACCAAGTACACCTTTCTTTTCATGACCCTGATTGAGCAAGCATTTAAATTAACAACGTTCTGTTCTCATTTGAACAGAATGCAAAAGAAAACCGAAAGGAAAGGACGAGTATTAGCATTAAGGCTAGGCAACTTGCAGCATGTAGAGCTGAAGAATATCCAGAATCAAAACAGAAAGACTTCCTCTGCCATTAGCAATGCTAAGTGCTGCCAATATACTAGCTCATTTAATTCTCTTAGCACTGGGGATGATTGCTATCCCCAGCTGCAGAAAAAGTTAAGTGAATTGCCCAAATTCTCAGAGCCAAGATTTGAACCAAGACTGTGTGCTCATAATCACAACATTATGCTCCTTAAAAAAAATGCCCACTTAAAGTGGTTTGAACAAAATATAAAATTCCCACTAAAATACTTAGACTATCAGCAGAGCCTAATTGGCGAAGAGAGATATGGCTGAAAAAGTGAAAAAAATAAGCAATCTTCTTACCTTGAATATAAGCTTTGTTTTTAAATTCCTAGTTCTGCAGAGATAAGGTTGGGGAGAGCAGAGAGAGAGAAAACCAGAGAGCACTCAACAAGGGCCAGTCTGGGAGTTGGGGCTAAAAGCAAGAAAGAGAGAGGTTGAGATTAAACTCCCATGATGATGATGGGAGCACATGTTTAGCATAATAGAGACTCGTTTGCATTCCACAGCTCCCCATGGTCCCTTAAACACTTTTGATAGTGACTCCTGAGCACTGAGCTGAGAGTAGACCTTCAGCACTGCAGGTTGTGTTACTTGATGAGAGTATTAGAAATAGATGAGATGAGATGAAAGAAATTAGAAGTAAATAACAGGACCTCACAGTAAATTTTTCAAAATAAAATCATTTTTATCAGTAAACCATTTTTGTGTCACCCACAATTTTTCATTCTCAATCCTTTTGTTTCAACACTGCAGCAAATGGTGAGTTTGGGTTCCATTCTTTCAGATAGCTACTGGCACTGGGTAGATTTACCTGGCCATGAGCAGTCAAGACACTGGAGAGTTTAAATATCCCATCTCCCGAGTGGAGAGTGTGGCCTTCATAGAGACTATTCCTTTTCCACTGTAGTCTGTATTTTAAAAAGTGATTTTAAAGGTTTTTGTGTCATAATAGCTAAAGCTTAATATAAGTGAACAGCTAAATTGGGCGGGTGGTATAATCGTTTAATTCATTGTATGATTTAATTAGCTGTGAATAATTCAGAGATGCCAGGAGAGAACTATCAAAAATCATAAACAATGATTAAATAGAACAGAAAAAGCAGCAAGAAAGAATCCGACTTTTGAAACAGAAGGCTACAGAGAAACAGTCTTCAGATGTGAGAGAAAACATTCTGCCTCCACTGGTGAAATTCAACTTTGGGGAGAATTCCTGGCTCCAGGTTTTGTACAGCACTAACATTAACATGCGCTCAAAATAGAGATAACAGAATCCCCAAGTCAGTGACGTTTTTAATTCTTAATCTTTTGAAGTAAAGAATACACGGACCCGGGCTGATTTCTAAGGCAGTGTTTAACACTGCAACTCGACAGCAGCCTCCGGCATTTGGGGCCCGGATGGGGTGAACCTTACTGCCGTATAACATATTACCGGGGCAAGCGCTGGCAGGCATTTTGACTGCGGGCACAGCCATTATCAGAACCCCAAACAGTGCCAAGAGCAGTTTTTCCCCCTGCTGTGGCTTGGAGTCCTGTATTCCATAAATGTAATCTAGATTTAATTTGGACTTTTATTTAGAAAGGGAAAAAAGTTGGTTCTTAAGGGGAAAGATTTCTAAGGACCTCCTTCAATCCTGTGCAGCAAAAACACAGAGCATGCCATATGAACCCCGCTTGGGAAATTGAAATAAGGAGCTTTAGAAACATAACGTGATTTGGCAAGAGCGTGATTTGAATGTGGTTGTGAGGTCCCACTAGCAACATATGCTTTTACTAAGCTGCACAACTCCTTTCTTTCACAGTCTGAGCTTTTAAAATGTTACTTTATATTTTCTGTGATTATCATTCTGAACCCAAACCAAAGTAGTTAACTCAGAATAAAACTATTCCATTATGAAATTAGAATTCATCCTGAGGAAGGGGGTGTGGAGGCGCTTAAATGTGACCCCGTTCTCCCTCTCTCCATCCTCGAAATCCCAGCAAAACCTCAAGCAGTAAGGCAGTGTATGTGCATGGAATAAGGGTGGGGGAGTACAGGGGATTGAGTCTGCTTATGATTATAACTTGAACTTTGAACCATTCCTATTGTTCCTGCCAAGCGTTTTTGAGTGCTAATGTAAAAAGATACATATAAAGTTAGACCTGCTAAGGTATTTTAAGAGTGTACTGTAAAACAGCTCCCCCTTCATTGTTAAAGATAATATGCCTTTTTAACAAAAATGCTTTCAAGATGTAACCATATTTTGAAACGAGTATCATAATACATCCTTTGCAAGCCAGGAATTTGGAAACAAAGAACTTGCTTTAATCTGCTTTTCTTCCTCCTGATGAGCAGGGTGACTGCTAGCAGAGGAGGTTTAGACATGTCCCGAGTCCATTTGCTGTTTTCCCCTCTTCATCGTGTGGACCCTGACAACCTTCCTTTCTGAAGCTACATAAATTTACCAAGGTTAAGACTATCAGTTCTTCTACCAGTTCCAGAACAAGCCTGAACAAGAAAAGCTCCTGCAGTTGACAGACTTCCAGTATTTCTGCAAAACCGGTAGAACAGTGAACACAGCGTGCTTCCCTCGCTGCTGAAATAACAGCAGAGCCTAGATCTAAGCCTTCCTTTCATATTTCCCTTTTATATAGTGAACAGTATTATTACTTGAAATGGAGAATAGTCAAAATTGTATATAAGTGGAAGAAATAAGCCTAATATGTGACTTTTTTTTAGTTCATTTCTCCTATTTCACAAGTGTTTTCAGTCTTGGAGTTTGTAAGTATGAGAAAGTGCATCATGGCCAGCCCTGAAAATGTGCCTTTGGCTGGCTGAAATTCTTTCACACCAAGATAACTTGCTGTTCTCCTCTAAAAGGTCTGGGTCAATAAAAAATAATTCGTGATTTTTCCCCCAAATTGATGCACACAAGCCAAGAATCAAAGGATAAGAATGGCGTGACTTCATTTACAAATGTTGATGGTCTGACAGAAAAGACTGGGCGCCCTGAGATGAACCCAGAGCCAGGCAGAGCCTGGCAAGCAACCTGCGGTGTATTTGATATGCCAAAAACAGTAACAATAATGGACCTCATTCCCAACGAATGGAGACATTACTGGTGTCCGCTTGAGCAAATCAATGAACAACGGGAAGACAAGTGCCTAGATACATATCAAGATGACTGTTTGAGAGCAGGGGATCATCATTGGTGCTTTCATGGCAAGAGAAATCTGAAAGCTACTAGTAAAAAACTTAACAAATAGATGTTCCCACTATGACTTTAATCCCAATGTGGATCTCAGATCTGGTTTTCACAACCAGGATCCCATTTGCGTCTTAAGAAATACCGACATTAATTTTCCATTTTTTATTAATATTTCAGGCATGCAGAAGACAAATTAAGGTCGTAGTTTATTCATAGGAAAGATCAGTCACCCTTAAAACCTTTCCACTGCCAATACCTTCAGGTCCTTACAAAGAACAGCAGTGCTAGGAATGAGAAAGCCTTCCATAGTGGTGATGGCATCTTATGATCTCAAACGACAAGTCTTTATTAATTCCAATAACAAAGATGCTCACTATGGAAAATATCTAAGCGGATACCACCATGAGATATACAATTACAATGATGTTCATGTTTGGGTTTCAGTCATACAGTGTTCCAGCACCCATCCGTCCACCAGTGCCCATTTTCTACCACCAATGTCCCCTGATTCTCCCCCTCCCCCAGCCTGCCTCTATGGTTCTCTCTCTCTCTCTCTCTCTCTCTCTCTCTCTCTCTCTCTCTCTGTCTCTCTCTCTGTCTCCCTCTCCCTTCTCTTACACATTGTGGCTTGCAATACATACATTTAGAGGTTATTATGTATATCTCCCTTTGCCTATATCCAATGCTCAGTTCTAGGCTGGTATTTTCATTACCAATAATTATTAGTACATTGTTCCCTTCTCTGTCTTACTAACCTCTGAGTCCCACAACTTGTGGTAGATTCCACCCTCTGACAAGACCTCCTGATCCATGTTTTGCCGGACCTTGGATATTGGTATCTGTCCTTTTCCTTCCAGCTAATTTCACTCAGCATGATCCTCTCCACATCTATCCACTTATAGGCAAATCTCATAGCTTCGTTTTCCTGACAGCTACAAAATATTCCATTGTCTAAACAAACTTATATTTGGAGTCTTGGTGTTCTTCTCTTATTGTGTCTTTCTAATGGTGCTATCGGGACTCCATGGGAAATTTTAGTACCTCTCTTCTTCTTCAGCTATATTAAATCACAGGTGTTATTTTCTCACCTTCTGGAATTGAGCAAAGACATGGAATTGCCACATCATTATGTGCAACAACAACAGTAATGTCTAACTGCAGAGGAGAAGATGAACAATGATTAGTCCATTCCATGAGAACGGGAATAAATGGGTAAATATAGCATGAGTCAGGCAGTAGTGTGACCCTCAAGGTAAGACTGAAAATCAAATGAAAAATAAATTAGTGGAAACACAGCTAATTGTAATGTATACTTTTTCTTTCTTTCTTAATTGTGGACATTAAAAACCAACCCAAACAAACAAATAAAAAACTACTTGCCTTTACATAATCCTCTCATGGTCTATTTGAGAGAAGATTTGTGATGTCTTGAAGTTAGAACAAAAATTGTTTTCTTACTATTGATTTATCATACTAAGAAATGTATATATATTATCAAATTTCAAAGTCAAAATAACTCTTGTGCCACTTGTTTTCCCTTTGTTCATCGATTTGCTCGAGCAGGCACCAGAAATATCTCCATTCATCTCTGTTTCATGCTAGTGTAGCCCTAGGGCATATGCTCACTACAGGAATGCGAAGAGCCTCAAACCATTTGTTCAAGTCATCGGAATAAGGTCCATCATCGTTACTGTTCTTGGCATATTGAATACGACACAGGTAGCCTGCCAGGCTCTGCCATGCAGGTGAGATACTCTCAGTAGTGGGTAGGCTCTCAGTTCATTCATTTACTGATGAACCGTGGGGTTATGAAGCAGGCACCCACAATGGGGAGAGCCAGTAGAGTAGCAGCTCTGTCATGTGAATCTGTGTCTCTGGTTCAAGCTTACTTGGGCTTGAAATAGGATTCTCTATAGAGTGGGATTCTGACAAGCTGGGCCAGAGATGGGCTTTTTTCTTGGGTGGCTCTGACAGGCAGTGAAGTCTGGATGTTGAAAATGGCTGCCGCCATGGTGCAGAGGTTTCTCTGGCTTCTTCCGAGGCTCTACTGGGACAGCAGGCCAGGGCCAGAACCCGCCCTCCCTCCCTCATGCAGCAGAGAACAGGGAGAGCCAGTATCAGCTCTGCCAAGTGTATCTGTGTAAAATCACTCTAGACCATGTGAATATCATTATCATAAAGATGAGGACATGATTTAGAAGGTTATGGAATATCAGCGATAGTGTGTATGCAGAGAGAGGATTTAGGTTACATACAGCTCTCATTCCCTGCACCACGATACCTGAGTACTACTGGTGTTGCCCTGTGAGTCCCCTAAGCACCACCTGGAAATTCTTGGCATATGACATGATTCCTTTATTCAAGGTAGCTTTCATAGGTTTTTCCCAAGCTGTCCCCATGTGGAGCTTTTACCTAGGTAAATGCCAGTTGCTAGGATGGTTGCCAAGGGTGGGAGAGTGCAGCGTTGGGAGTGGTCTTTGAAAACTCCTTTTCTTAGCCACTATTGGATCCTGCTGGGTCTTCTCTTGGAGGGTGGGTCCAGACTTCTCTGGTCTGGCTAGCTCCAGGTAAAGGCCTAATCAGACCGTGGTTCCTGCATCCCCAAATTGGGTCTGGACAGACACAGGGCTAATAGTTCTATTTACCCAGAAAGTTCATTGTCATAGGGCTCTTCTCTATCTGCCTGCCTACACCAAGAATACCAGAGCTGCACAGCACTCTCAGGCGCTGGATGCAAGTTATGTAGCTCAGCTGGCACAAAACTGCTAGGAATGGTCCTCAGTGTCCATTGGTGCATTTTAGGGGCACACACACACACACACACATACACACACAGAGAAAGTTTCAAGGCATTAAAGACACAGAACAAGTTAATGACAGCTCCATCCGAATTAAGGTCGTTTTTAAGTAAATATGCATATTAATATCCTTAGACAGAGAGGTATAGTGTGTTTGTTGAATTGGACAGGTGGAAAATGTATGAGACAGAACAGAGAAAATATATAGAAGCAGAGAAGGAATTAAAGACACTAAGAACTATGGAAGTGGTTGAAAGAGAGATTGAGAAAATGAGGCAGAGAAAATACATAAGAGTAATATGGGTGGTCTTCCCCTCTTTGATATTATTAGTACTTCCTATGAGGTATTAGAATCCAGGGCCTGAAATTACCCCTAATATTGCTTAATTAATTTCTATATCCATAATGTTACAATGCTATAATTTGCAGTAGTGTTTTCCATAGCCTCTCTGTGGTAAAATTAGATCAGTGTCTGGGATGCCACTGGGATCCCCAACAGTACTGGGAAGCGAGTTCCCTTCTATCTCTGAAGACATCGGGAATGGATGAAAACTCAAGAATCCGGCACAGGTTTTAAAATGCTTTACTTATCACAGGTTCAGGCATACAATTCAGCAATAGGAAAAACCCTGTGCTTAGGATTCCTGGCTAGAATCCCAGCCACATGTAGGCCAAGATGGCAGCCACCATGTGTTAAGGCCCTGTAGAGAGGAGACAAAGACAAGACTCCCAAGAAGAGTGCAGGCCCCAAAAGAGAGAGAGAGTGAGAGAGAGAAAGAGAGAGAGAAGCAGGCTAGTTTTGTCCCCCTGCAACTCAGACCTCCGAGCTTTATGGGAAGCGGGCTGGGTCAAATGCCGTCAGGTAATTTCTCCCAGCACCTCACCTAGGCCCTTTTTGATGCTAATGTCTTGAGCCAAGATCTGCCTAGAAATGCCTTTATAGGGTAGAGAATGGGGTTTCTGAGATGGCATGCCTCTGTACCAAAGACTATACTAATGCCAGTTAAATATTTCTTCAAGCCTTCACAAGAGTCTCGTCTTCTTCATGGTACTTTTGTATTTTAGTTGCCTTTGAGTTATCAGGGAGCCATGCTTGCTTGCTTGGAGTCAAACAGCATTTCTCTCTAGTCTAATTACTTAGAGATCCAACGTGGCCAGGTAAATATGCTGGTAAGATCTAGCTAGTCCCATGATGCTTGTGGTAGCATGAGAGAATATTTATACCAGCCAGTACAGAATACATGGTCAGATAAACTGCCACATTTAAACTACCCCCCCTATCTACGAAGTGACCTGCAGGATACAATCCAGGGCAGATGCAGAGGCTTTTAGGTATCCTGCAACAGATCAGAAGAGACACAACACCCTTGTGAATAGACTGGGCTATCCTGGAGGCATCCACAAGAGCAGATGTTCTTCCATGAGCACTACAGCCCCACCATTTACCTCATGTTCTACAAAATGAGAGGGATCTGAGTGCTGCCTTTCCCACAAAAATATCACCCTCTCCACAGTAAGGAACCTTCAGAGATGCTGGTTCACCACTACTGTCAACCAGAATGAGAAAAAAAGTGGCTGTGAAAAAATTAATTTAGGATATCAGGATGCAAGAACATGTCTGGTTTGAATTTCTGACTTGCATTTTCATCAAAACAGAATGTGAAATGTTTTGGGTATCTGAGAGGACAGACTGTCCAGTGAGTCACTCGTCACATACTGTGACATGTGGGATAGAGCTCTAGAACGGGCAAGAGAGGAAGATAGAGGCTAAAGAAGAGAGAGAATGAGGGAGCCCAAGTCTAGGGCCAGGCTGGAGTTTTATTGAGTTTATCACCTGTGCAAGAAACAATAGAGAAGGGCCAGAGCGATAGTCCAGTGGGAGGGTTTGCCTTGCATATGTCCAACCCTGGTTCAATTCCTGGCATCGCATATGGTCCACCAAGTACCTCCAGGAGTAACTTCTGAGTGAAGAGCCAGGAATAACCCCTGATTGTTGCCTGGTGTGAGCCCCCCAAAAAGAATTTTTTAAAAAACACACAGAGAAGAAAAATGAAAAGTTGGAGCTAAACATATAAAAAATTGAGAATAAGGCCTAGCAAGAATTACACAAAATCCCAGTGTTAAGACAATCAATGTTATAGATGTGTCCTGTTAAGTAGAAGTCTGAGCTTTGCATAACTTCAAAAATAGTAACATATAATTCCAACAACACTGCCATAGTGATTTCTGAGTAGAAAGCCAGAAGTAAACCCTGAGCACTCCCCAGTGTGGCCAATTCCCCATCCACCTTCTAGAAAAACAAAGGATCACAAAATCTAACTTTTTCAATGATCCAAGTCTACCCCCACTGTCAATTTTTACTGAGTCACCAAGTTATAATACTGTTACTAAGAGTTTCAGGCTAACAATGTTCTTTTTTTTTCCTTTTGGGTCACACCTGGCGATGCTCAGGAGTTACTCCTGGCTCTTCGCTCAGGAACTACTCCTGGCGGTGCTCGGGGGACCACATGGGATGCCGGGAATTGAACCCAGGTCAGCTGTGTGCAAGGCAAATGTCCTACCTGCTGTGCTATTGCTCTGGCCCCCGCTAACAATGTTCTTACTCAACACCCATCACTAGCTCCTCTTGACCAGTGACTCAAGGTCCCCTCTAACCCCACAACTGTCACCTTTGGCAAACTCATTTTCTTTTTGCTTTCTGGGTCACACCCGGCAATGCTCAGGGGTTACTCCTGGCTCTTCACTCAGAAATTACTCATGGTGGTGGGACCATATGGGATGCTGGGGATCAAACCCAGGTCGGCTGCATACAAGGCAAATGCCCTACCCACTGTGCTATTGCTCCAGCCTGGCAAACTCATTTTTAATCTGCTATTATCATCAAAATCCTTTTTATTAGAGTTGAGGTAACATGGTCTAAAAGTATTTATATTTAAGCTTATGCATATGATATACATAGTTACTGCTCTCCGCTGTTGCCAAAGTCCCCAAGACCTGTAGTGGCTCTTTTAGTCACCTCTTTTTCCCCATCTTTAACTCTTTTCCATAGACCCCTCATCCCTACTTAGTAATCTCAATCATGTATCCAGAGTTCAATGAGTTGCATAATACACAACTCATTTGAAGTCATACTGGGACAAAATATCTCTCTCCCTTCATCACGGGAAGACTGACAGTTGTCACCAAGGCACTTTATCTTTCATAATGACTCAGTTGTTTTATACCCTGCAAATCTATTATGAGCATCTTTGTAAATCACTATGTCTAAATAAAACTTACTAAACTTTCAATGATTCTTACTGGAATATATGACTATTCCATTTAGTTCTCAAAAATGCAATGTGAGTAAAGTAATGTGCATTGTTTACTCATGCAATCCCTAGAAAATTGCCTATTCACACACACCAGTTTAATATTTCTGCTATTTGCACCACCTTGCTCAAAACAACACTTTTCTTTCACAAAGGAATGGGGTAAATTGCTATTAGCTTAGCTCCTCAAATTTGAGCCTAATCAGGAGAGCTGCAGTTGAATTATAACCTTCAAGAAATATTTTGAAACCACAAAATGAGGGCATATTACTTAAGGCATCAAATTATCTGTGACTATTTTACATTAGCTTCTCCACCCTAATAAGCTCTAGCAACTACAAGTAAGAGCATATAAAGTGTGACTTCCGCCACTTAAAGCTTGGAGACTGGTTGAGGTGTTAAGAAGAACATGTAGGTATCTGTACCACAGATGAAACATTTATGAGAAAAGTTAGTGGTCTTTAAAGACAATCTATGTATAAGTAGAAGAATCTGTTTTCACTTGGTCACCAAGCTACATTTCCTAGCTCTCATTGCATCAGTATGGAATAGGACTACGCATTGGAAGGTTCCACAGTATAAACCAACTGCTCGGTTCCATTTTCAAGCACGGCTCCTCAACGCCCAGTTACTCTTACGTTATCCCTTCTTTGTCTCCTTACTGCAAAAAAGTAGTTCCAAAGCCTTGAGGTTGTCTTGGGAATGACTTAGAGGGAAAATCTTACACCTTCATGGAAGAATGCAACCAACAAACACTTAGACTGGAACGTGGATACTAGATCTTCCCTGAAGGATAAATTAATTTACAACATAAAAATATCACAATACAAAAAAAAGCCATGTGACATGTATCAGCCAATCCTGACCAATATAATGTTTTTAGATGTAGTCTAAAAATAAGGAAATCTTTTGTGTTTAGGAAAAATCAGAGAAGTTAGCTTCACAGCTGAGATTTGAGCTCATTACGTTAAACAGAAAAGAGAGGGTCTGTTAGAGTGTGGACTTGGTTCAGATTTTATTGCAGTCATTTTCCCAGCCTCTCCAGACAAACACTTACTGAGTAAAACACTTTCTGCTTAAGTTTTCAGATGTTCTGTTAAGCCAACAAACTGTTCCTCTCAAAGAAATACTCATAAAAGATGGATTTTTAACAGATTCTGGTGGGAATGCTCACTGCAAAAATGGTAGGGTGCTTGTAATTCTACCTTCATCAGGGCTTGAAACCTTTCATACTATCATGTACCTCTGTATCATTCCTGCTGAACATTCAAATGCGGGGGCTTGCACGCCACTCTATAAGTCTACACTCAGATACAATGCAACAAGCATATTTCCACTCTTCATGAGGGATGGCAGTGCAATAGATTAGCAAGACTGTCACGGAAAATTCAATGAGGATGAATGTTTGAAAACAAGTTGAAGTCCTCACAAAGTAACTGGTCTGGGAGCAGCATCTGTAGACTCAACAGGCATAGGTCCCACCTGATTTATACTTGCTTCTAGCCATTTTTATTTAATTTTAAGAACATTTTACTGTCCTATGCTTCTCTTTCTAGAGTTGAGTGGGATAAATCAACTTCATGCTCTTCTAACAGTCCGATTCTGTGATCTTATATAAAAGCAGAGGACACCAGGTAAATGCTCCAGGGAGAACTTGAACCCAGTACTCTGTCGTTTTTCTACTCGTAGCGTCTATCTACACAAACATCCTTGCAAACTCACAAACACTAATATGTACACACACATTCATTGTTTTACTGGCTTTCTCCCTCCTCCACAATAGTTGTTCTTATGGCTTTCTCACTTTTCTGGGTTTTGAAGCATATAAACACAATCCTATGTTGGTGATGAGAGATGGGTTTGGGTGGAGGGTGCGTGGTGGAACCCTGTGGAGCCAGGACTCTACATGAGCATCTTTCAATTAAAAAAAGGAGAAAAGGTGGAATCTACCACGGACATGTGAGAATCTGAGGTTAGGTGGGACAGAGAGGGGAGCAGTGTGCTACTATTTGTCAAAAGTGATGATGCCAGCCTAGAACTGAGCATTGAATATAGGAGAAAAGATATGCATGATGATCTCTAAATGTATGTATTGCAATCCACGATGTGTAGGAGAAGAGAGAGAGAAAGAGAGAGAGAGAAGAGATAAAGAACTTGCCATGGAGGCGGGCTGGGGGAGGGGGAGGGAATTGGGGACGTTGTTGGTGGGAGATGGGCACTGGTGGAGGGATGAGTGCTGGAGGACTGTGTGACTGAAACCCAAACATGAGCATCTTTGTAATTGTATATCACATGTTGGTGTAATAAAATATTAAAAAAAAAACACAATCCTAATGTAACACAGAATATTGTAGAGAATAAAACAACACACTGTTCATGGTCTCAAAATGACACTTAATCATGTCTTTTAATCTCAAAATGACACTTAGCCTGTGTTCTCAAGAGAGTGAAGGCTGTGGTACATATTATAGAACACAGCTAAGACATTCAGCATTCTGGATAGGAAGCTGCTATTTCTTTAAAGACACATGTATGAAAATTATTAATGCCAACTAGAATGTAAATAAATGAAATCTTTTAATATCATAGATAATAATACTACTTGCCATCAGTTGTTTGTTATTTGTGAAGCTAGACCTTAATGCCAAGCTTACAACAACTCTAGAGATTCGAATTAATATCCTTATCAGGCACTGGTAGAACTTTACAAGAAGAAAACAAACAACCCCATCAAAAAATGGGGAGAAGAAATGAACAGAAACTTCAGCAAGGAAGAAATTTGAACGGCCAAAAAACATATGAAAAAATTCTCATCATCACTAATCATCAGAGATATGCAAATCAAAACAATAATGAGATATCACTTTACACCACAGAGATTGGCACATATTCAAAAGAACAACAAATACTGGCGTGGATGTGGGGAAAAGGGGGCACCTTACCATTGTTGGTGGGAATGCCGGCTGGTACAGCCTTTCTGGAAAACAATATGGACATTCCTCCAAACACTAGAAATTGAACTCCCATTTGACCCAGCCATACCACTCCTGGGAATCTACTCTGGGAAACCAAAAATACGCAGCGGAAACACCATCCCTACTTTTATGTTCATAGCAGCATTATTCACAATAGCCAGAATCTGGAAGCAACCAGAGTGCCCGAAAATCGATGACTGGATAAAGAAGCTTTGGTACATCTACACAATGGAATACTATGCAGCTGTTAGGAAAAATGAAGCTATAAAATTTGCCTATAAATGGATGGACATGGAGAAGATTATGTTGAGTGAAATTAGCCAGAAGGAGAGAGACAGATACAGAATGACTGCATTTATTTGCATAACATAAATATATATGTACATATTATGATAACAATATCCAAGGTCAAGTGAAACATATATCAGGAGGTCTTGTCAAAGGTGGAAATTATCACAAACGTGTGGGAGTCAGAGGCTAGGTAAGACAGAAAATAGAACAGTGTGCTAACAATTGTTGAGGGTACTAATGCCAACCTAGAACTGAGCATTAAATAGAGGCAAAAAGATACACATGACAACCCTTTAATGTATGTTCTGTAATCCATAGTCTGGAAGGGGAGGAAAGAGAGAGAGAGAAATAAAGAACCTGCCATGGCGGAGGGCTGGGGAGGGGGAAGGAACCGGGAAGTTGGTGGTGGGAGATGGGCACTGGTAGAGGGATGGGTGCTGGAACACTGTATGACCAAAACCCAAATATGAACTTTTTAATTGTATATCTTCGTAATTATAAAAATAAAAAATTAAAAAAAATAAAAATAAATAAAAAAGAATTAATATCCTTAACTTAATAGTGGTGCAATTGAGGTTTGGTTAAAATTACTCTTCTAGTTTCCAATTGCTATGCAGTGAATTTGTTGCTGAATCCCAGCTTCCATTTTTTGTCCTAAAGATTATATATAATTTACTGAACCACAATTATTATATTTTTCCCAAGCAAGGAAAAATAGATTTCACAGTATTTATAAAGCTCATTTGTAAAACATAGTGAGATGTTACTGGTGCCCACTCGAGCAAATCGATGATGAGCGGGAAGACAGTGATACGGTGATTTTCTCTGAAAGATGACCAACATAGACCTGAGCTTTATCTGTAAAAATTGTCAGAGTGAAATGCAAGTCCTCTCATCTGTCAGTGACAAAAAATTACCAGACATCCCAAAGTGAAATCTGATAAACAAAGTTATTTCTCCCAAAATTTGCTTATTTTCTATTACCATAAGTGTCCATTACCTTCCCCTAACACCTTTCCATTGTCTAAAGTTTTATATTTTCAAAATATAAATAGGTTTCACATTTTCTTTTTTTTTATTTTTTATTACACCACCGTGAGACATACTATTACAAAGGTGTTCATAATTGGTTCTTGGTAATACAGTATTCAGCACCCATCCCTCCACCAGTGTCCCATTGCCACCACCAATGTACCCCACCCTCTCCCCCTCCCAGGCTGCCTCAATAGCAGGCACACCAGTTTCCTCTTTGTCTCTCTGTCTCTCTCTGTCTCTGCATCTCTCTCCCTCTTTTACACATTGTGGCTAGCCCTGCAGATATTTAGAGTTTATCACTTATGTCTCTTTGTGTATATTCAATGGTGAGTTTTAATCTGCCATTACCATTTCCCACACTTAGTAAAACACTGGTATCTATTTATATCCTATTAATGAATGCAGTCATTCTGTATCTGTCCTTTTCCTTCTGACTAATTTCACTCAGCATGATAGTCTCCATGTCCATCCATTTGCAGGTAAATTTCATAAATTCATCTTTTCTGACAGCTGCATAGTATTCCATAGTGTAGATGAACCACAGTTTCTTTAGCCAGTCCTCTGTTCTCAGGCATTTAGTTTCTTTCCGGATTCTAGCTATAGTGAATAGCGCAGAGATGAATAAAGAAGTACAGATAGTGTTTCTACTATGTGTTTTTCGGTCTCTCTGGTATATTCCCAGGAGTGCTATTGCTGGATCAAATGGGAGCTCAATATCTAGTTTTCGGAGGAATGCCCATATTATTTTCAAAAAGGGCTGGACCAGTCGACACTTCCACCAACAGTGGATGAGAGTCCCTTTTTCCCCACATCCACACCAGCACCAGTTGTTCTTGCTGTTTTGGATGTGTGCCAGTCTCTGTGGTGTGACATGGTACCTCATTGTTGTTTTGATTTGCATCTCCCTGATGATTAAACATGGTAATACTCCCTAGAGCTTTATACATATTCAATATGGTCCCCATAAAGATACCCATGATGTTCTTCAAAGAAATTGAACAAACACTCCTTGGGAAAAAGAAGATGGGGGGGTATCACTTTCCCCAACCTCAAGCTCTACTACAGAGCAGTTGTAATTAAGACAGTGTGGTATTGGTATAGAGACAGACCCATAGACCTATGGAATAGAACTGAATATCCTGAAACACACTCTCAAATATACAACCACTTAATCTTCGATAAAGGAGCAAAAAATATTAAGTGGAGCAAAGAAAGCCTCTTCAACAAATGGTGCTGGGAAAACTGGGCAGCTACGTGTAAAAAAATGAACTTAGACCTCCTTCTAACGCCATGCACAAAAGTCAGATCAAAATGGATTCTAGATCTCAACATCAGACATGAATCTATACGGTACATCGAAGAAAACATAGATGAAACGGCTCTATGACATCGAAGCGAAAAGTATCTTTAAAGGCGACACACCACTGACCAAGCAAATGGAAGCAAAGATAAACAAATGGGATTATATAAAATTGAAAAGCTTCTGCACTTCAAAATAAACGGTGACCAAGATACAAAGACAATCCACAGAGTGGGAAAGGATATTCACCCAATACCCATCTGACAAGGGGTTAATATCCAGGATATATCAGGCACTGGTAGCCCTTCACAAGAAAAATAAAACAGCCAACCCCATTAAAAAATGGGGAGAAGAAATGAACAGAAGCTTCCAAAAAGAAGAAATTCGAATGACCAAAAGGCATATGAAAAGTGCTCTTCATGTTTCACATTTTCGAGTAAAAGTTTTGAACTATGCACCCAGAAGTTCCTAGAGAGTAAGTTGTCCACGAATGTCCTTAAGATTTATCCTTCAGTGTTTCAGTATTAAATAAAGCACATTTAACTGATTATACTTCCAACATTTCCTTTTTTTAAAATATTCTCCCTTCTATTTCTCTTTGTTTCTGCTACTATTGCAATGATTAAAGGGAGAATTTCTCTTCCTCTTCCTTCTTCCCCCTCCTCTCTCTCACAGACACACAGACAGACATATGCGCTGCACACACATCTGGCTGTGTTGCTTGCAGAAGCCACAGATCCACTTGCAGTGTTTACAAATTGGCTGCAATACTCGCTATAAATTGTACTTTAGATGTTTTTATACATGTGCTCTCTGGGGGTCATACTCAGGTATTTTAATTATTTGTTGATGTAAAATGTCTATTGTTCTGAGATTTCTTCAGTGTTCATACATGTTCTCCAGGGATCATATATTTTTAGTATGGTGTTCACAGGATTATTTTTTGTTTTCAGGTATGGCAGTACCAGGAGTTTCACCCATGTTTGTGTAGGTTACATGCACTTAGCTGTGGGGTGGCCAAAAATCACTTGTAGCACCAACTTGTAGCACCAACTTGCAGCATCAGCTATGAGGACAGCAGATTTGATACTTGGTGCCCATATTAAGAATTAATTCTAGACATTCTCTTGCTAGCTAGGCTCTCTAAGCTACTAAACAATCCCTCAGGTCTTACATGTTCTCTTTTCACTATAAATCTTAATCAAAAAGTCATTACACCTTTACTCCAGACTTCAGTGAAAGATCTCTTTGATAGTGAATTCACACCAAACCTTCACAATGGGTTCTTAAGAAATAACATTTAACTCTAGGGTGCGGAGGGAGGGGTGCTGGAATACTGTGTTACAAAGAACCAATTATGAACAACTTTGTAATTGTATGTCTCACGGTGGTATAATGAAAAAATTTTAAAAAATAATAAAAAAATACATGGATCTATAATGGGCAGGAAGACAGACCATGTAATGAAACCATGAAATGTAAGGCTCTGAGTTTGTTCTCCACATGATAGACTTCAATGACTTCTGGGAGTCACTCTGATGGCCCCAAGCATCAATGGGCCCTAGAACCATTGGGGCAAACATTTCTAGGAATAACCCCAACAAATCACAACTTACTATGGCCCTTAAAGTATTTATATTGATAGGAGAAATACTCAATAGCTTGCAATATCTGACATTGAAACCCGAGAATTTCAGAGACACTTATTGATAGTGGAACTTCAGATTGTCCTAGAATGAGGGGCTTCTATTTTTATGGCCTCAAGTGAGCAGCTTGCAATCTTCAAAGTTTAACAGTGGTTGGGTCCCTTGAGTATCTGATAAAAACTATGATTTATTTCTTGAGAAAAATGCACATACACCAGTTTTTGGGGTTGATTTTCAGATTACTCACAGAATCATTAACATGTCTTATCTAAACTCCCTGTCTATGTGAACATCAAGTCAGAAAGTTAGAATATTTTAAGAAGTGAGAAATTTACATAGCATTATACGGTATCGAGCATGAGAAACTAGAATAGTTTTGACAGTGATATATCACAGCAGCCACGTTTGGGATTTGATCTTGTACCTCTCTACCCTGAAGCTTTATCAATATAGAAGAAATGATCTCTCATTTATATGTGTCTACTAACCTATTGAGAGGCTATTTGGCACATTCAAAGAAGCATTTATTCACTCATTTTAGGGATCAACACTTACTAAATACCTGAGCATCAGGTTGAGGTGATCTAGTAAAGATTCAAAGATGAATAATACAGTCCCAGAATAAGCTCTGTGGTTGGCATTTTCCCGGACTGCCTTTTCTTTAACTCAACCCCTACCCTTTTCCTATACCAGTCAAAACAGAATTCTGTGAAATTTTAGTCAAAATAAACAGAAAAAAATTGTTAAGGTTAACAACCATTTCATATATCAGTAACAGCATGGGTGATAGTTCTTCAATTTTCTAAAACCCACTGTACTGAGCAATGTGCCATAAAGACTCAGAAACATTGAGATGAAACAGTGAAGTTGGTGGTAAGAACTCAACAGAGAGTTAACAATTGTCGAGGGTACTAATGCCAACCTAGAACTGAGCATTAAATAGAGGCAAAAAGATACACATGACAACCCTTTAATGTATGTTCTGTAATCCATAGTCTGGAAGGGAAGGAAAATAGAAAGAGAGAGAAAGGGAAAGAAATAAAGAACCTGCCATGGAGCAGGGCTGGGGGAGGGAGAGGGACCGGGGATGTTGGTGATGGGAGATGGGCACTGGTGGAGAGATGGGTACTGGAACACTGTATGACCAAAACCCAAATATGAACTTTTTAATTGTATATCTTTGTAATTGTAAAAATAAAAAACTTTTAAAGAATGAACTCAACAGAGAAACAAATCCTATAAGGTTCTATGCTTTGATTCTCAGGAGGCATTAACCTATCATACTTAGACATTGGTCTTATTGTATTAGTAATTATAAAGAGTAAGTATTCTTTTTTTTTTTTTTTTTGCTTCACACCCAGCAATGCTCAGGGGTTACTCCTGGCTCTGCACTCAGGAATTACTCCTGGTGGTGCTCGGGGGACCATATGGGGCGCGGGGATCGAACCCGGGCCGGCACAGGCCGGCCGCGTGCAAGGCAAATGCCCTACCCGCTGGGCTATCGCTCCGGCCCAGAGTAAGTATTCTTTACAACAACCATGCACTTTATGGGACATTGCTATATGAATAGTTCTTTACACAAATTATCAAATCATTATTTACAACTTCCATCCATAGTAGACATGAATTGTTTCATGATTTTTCCTGACCTTTCAGTAGAATAAACTGTATCTAAGGTCATTTAATTATGCTTGTCAGGGGAGTCAGGGTACAAGAATTAGAAGGTAGAATGCAAAGCATTGACTTCAAATCAATATTCCCAATTATATGATGACAGAGTATTTTCTATCCTTAGCTGAGATCAGGGAAATAGATTAAAAGTATTTTAGAAATAAATCTATTTAATGTTTACATATATGTGCACAAATAAATATGTGTATGCCTGTGCAAGAGTAGTGAGGGAAAGCTCATAGTGATGTAAGCACTAACATAACAAAATCTGTTGTGGTCTAGCTGAGTAGAGCCACAAAAATGACACAGGAGAGACCAAAGGAACACAAGCATAATGTCACCATGCTTTATCAATCTAATATCCATACTTGGTGATACCTCCTCCAAAGAAATAAAGTTATGGTGACCTAAAATTCATGAGAAATATTGTTTGGACACTTTTCTCTAAAGTATTTGTCAACTGTGAGATCCACATCTTCCATTCATAATGTCAGACAAAGAAAAATATTGTGACCATCTACATTGGAAAGCTGTAACTCTTAAATGAAAATGTTCTCGAAAATCTTCCAGAAACATAAATACACATGAACTCCACATAGTTTCACTTCTTCTCTGGTTGGAAGTCAATTCTCTGTGCACTCTTGAGAAATAGATCAGTAGATAACAAAAAGGAAAGGGTTATGGAGTCTTGTTAGAAAATGATTCAGAAACCCCAGGCTGTTAGAGTAATGTTCACAACTAATTTTAAGAGAACAAAGGCAACATTTTGCTTTAGGAAGCAAATTACAGTGCGTCTTGAAAAACACTTATTGATAGCAGATTCTGATGACCCAAACAGGAGAAAAGAAGCCTCCGGCACATTTCATTCCTCCTTTTCCAACTTCCATCGCTGTACATCTACAACCCCCTGGGAAAGACTTAATTCCATCAGACACTTTCCTAACATACAATGTATTTCTTATTTTCATAGCCTAAAACTGAGGTCATAAATTACTGATTGTGTTTTCCAAGTCTGAATCCCCTCTCAACATCACTGTGCATATCACATTACCGTGGAAACTAAGGAACCACAGAGGCACCGGGGAATATATTCATTTCAATGCCAGGATCTCAACACAGCTAGGAATCATCGATAGCCCCCTCAGAGTTTGTTATCCTGTCCATACGGAGCGTCCACTATCGCAATAGCGTTCCTCAGTTGTCAGTGTTGACCAAGCAATCCAATCAAAGACCAACGGTTTTTCCTTTCCACTTCTTATAGTAAAAATACAATTGGCAGCACTTTATTAATAATCTTTGTCAATGCCTTTCCTAAAGGTAAGGCTACAACTTTCTCAGTTCTCCCAAGTCTTGTTAAAACATATGTTCTGAGTTGGAAAGTAACTTTTTGTTTGGATACAATAAATGAGCTATTATATATATTATATAATGATCCGAAACTTTATCAAAGGCTCCATCTAGAAGAACAAGTTGTATCAATTGCATATCTTTAAACTCTCAGTAATTATGTCATTTGTAATCAGTTGTGTTTTTCATTAGTCATATAATACTCTGTAGCCGGTTTCTATTACATAACTATTATCCTCAATAAATATTTTAATAAGCATTTATATTCCATAAAATAAATAACAGTCTTAATTAATCTAAGTTGAATACTCAATTAGGAACTTAAACTCAAAATTCTGCCAAGCATTCTATAAGCATGATTCATGTGAAATCAAATAGTAAAGGTGAGAAAAGAGCTAGAAAGTGCATATTAGAATAACTATTACATAAGAAGTTTATAGTATAATTATTTCAATGTTTTAATTTTGTTACATTTCAGGAAAAGATACATTTCTTAAGACTTTATGACAACTTTTCTGAAGAATGTTTTGTGTTCTGCTTTGCAGAGATATATCACTAAAACTAGAACTCTTCCATATTATTGCAGGAATGTTCCATATTTTTATTTTTCTGCACTCAAGTTAAGCAAAAAATATTTTATAACAGGACCAAAAAAAAACTATTTCTACTTAATGAAAACTTTAGAAAGGCAGTTTATAGTAAACATAAAACATCAAATTGTATTTAACAGAAAAGCGTTAACCAACATTCATTTTTTAATTTCTCAAAAATGTCAAGGTTTATCAGACTAACAAACCAAATTAATCTGGAAGCAATTTTTTTCTGGTAACAGGACTGATCTTTCTTAGACCAGAGTCCCCAAATGTATTTGGCCTATAGACACCTTTTCAGAAAAAAATATCCTCACCATCCCCTCAAATACCTATCTACCTAATGTAAGCTAACAGAAAGTGCTCCCAAATGACGCCTGAGACTACCATCATACTCCATTGCTCCAGTCCAACCCTGGGGAGAGTGTGGCCCACTTTGCAAATTACTTAAAGGATACAAAAATTGTGAAACCCCAAATGAGTTAAATTTTAATTTTAAAATTAAATTTAAAACTAAAAAACAACAATTTTCAGTGATCCTCAAATGCAAAAAAATCTCCTCTCGTCCTTACTGTACTCCGAGGTTCAGGAACTATGAGATGAGGAATATGCTAAAATTGCTAAACCAGAAACAAGCCAGGGATATTCCCATGGGGCGTATTTTATGATCTTGGGATACTCTAGATGCATTAAAATGTACCAGATATTATATACAAATATATGACACCTATATATATAAATATACCAAATATACACAAATATACAATACCTATATGTATATATATGATATACCAAATATCATATATAAATATATGATACCTATATACATATGTGAAAATATACATATATATTTATATAGTCTTAGATCATTCACAGGAAGCTGATGGCAAAATCAACCTGTTGAAAATCTTGTCAGACGGCCCATGTGATGCAGAAGCATAAGGTATCACTGTCTTCCCGTTCATCATCGATTTGCTCGAGCAGGCCCCAGTAACATCTCCATATGTCCTGTCTCATGCTAGTGGAGCCCAAGAGCATCTGCTTGCTCCAGGAACATAAAGAGCCTCAATCCATTCCGGAATGAGGTCTATAATTGTTACTGGTATTTGGCATATCAAATACAACACGGGTAGCTTGCCAGGCTCTGCCGTGAGAAAACTACCTGTCCAGATTTGAAACTATCTAAGCTCCTGGGGAACGCTAAAGTCAAGGTTAAGTCAAAGTTCTTGGCTAGATCCCTCTGCTTTCAGCATACGATTTGTATTAGATGCACTTTCTGGAATTCCATAGTACATGTGACTATTGCTTTTCAACACATAGTTTTAAAATCTCTAGAACCATCAAGACACTTTTTGGTGTATTTTTTTTGGAGAGGTCATTCTAAGGTTAGCATAGAGAGGACCACCCACATAGCCAAACTGGCATGTCTCTTTTCAAATTTCATTGTCAAAAGGACAAAGGAACTGTTTTAATGAAGTGTTTTTCAGTTGTCTTTTGTTTCATATTTTACACAGGAAAAAGGAAAATGTTTCTTTAGTTCAGGGCATCTGAATCATATTTCCAAGGGGACAGGCATTTTCGGGACAGTAAGTACTAAATTATAAATAACTTTCAATAAATTAAACTGTATTCTGGCTTTTAGTTTCTTCTTTGGAAACACTTAACCTTCAGAAGACTTAATTGTTCTTCAAGATAAACGACAGTTGCTTCTAAAGTATAGAAGACAATTGGGCATATGTCAGTTACAAAGTAGTGAGGAGATAATATGTTACAACATACTTCAGCAACAAACTCCATTGAATCAATGAATGCAAATATATTCTCTCTTTCTGCCTTGTGTCAACTAATCCAACTTGCAAAACTGGACAAGCTCTCTATTATCAGTTGAAGCCATACAATCTTTGTTATAATCTAATGCCACCTCCTCATTTTTAGACTGAAAGAGACGAATGAGAAGTTAGATTTGTGACCAGGCTGGAACAATAAACAGGAACCAAAATTGTCTAAGCATTTCAGGTGAGCAAGTTGATGTTCTCTATTCTCCAGTTAAAAATTTTGCTTTTCCATTTGCTTTTCCTCATGTCCCAGTATTTCTTATAAAGAGATAAAGCAATCTCATAATTTGTCTTTCCTGGTTATAATCGAATGAATTAGATCATATTTTCAAAGAATAGAATTCTCATTTGCCTATCTCATTCTGGAAAAAAAAAAGGCAATTTCAAATTTTCCTAAAGAGTTTGGAGATTTCTTTTATAATCCTGCAAGAGGAGAATAATTTTTCAAAAAAATAGTACCGAAAAGAGCTGTAACTAAGATAATGAATTAAACTGTTCATCTTGAGATTTCAGGGGTATAATAAAGAGATAAATATTTGTGTACTGTGGCCTTTCTCTTGCTCTTCAAATTGTCCCAAAATTTCATGCCCACCTATGAACTTACTCATGATTAGACATCTCGAAAACTAGAAAACAGAGGGGAAAGGTGAACTTTTATCACCTTCTACCTTTTAGTTCCAAGTTATTGTCCTAGAATGTCTACAAGCAGTTTTTCCAAACTCTGCCCTCGTTCCCTTTATGCCTACAATTCAACCTACTCAGAAAAGAATCTTTTTATACTGAAGTTTTAAAGTGCTGCTTATCTAAGAGCTAGAAGTACAAAGCAACACTACACAAAAAACCCAGGTGATAGGGCTCCTAACAGCATGCATAAACATATAGAGAAATTGAAATTGATTGAAAAGCTTCACCTTTTGGGCACTTTGTAAAGGACATTTATTCCCCAGACGCTATATGGAAGTATCTCCTGGAGTTCCTGACCTCTCTCACTTAGTGATTGGTCAGTGTATGGTTTTATTCATGTTCATGCTCCATCTGTACCTGAAATCTCAACTAGAAACTTAATGTTTGATGAATGCCTTTTGGTAGACAAAAGGATAAATAGAAGCTAAAGTAATAGGAAAGAAGATGGAGAGAGAAAACAAGTGAGAAAATAAATAAGACGTGCAGACAGCATGCCCTAAGAATCTGAACTTTTTTTTTTTTTACTTTTTTAAATTTTTAATTTTTACAATTACAAAGATATACAATTAAAAAGTTCATATTTGGGTTTTGGTCACACAGTGTTCCAGCACCCATCCCGCCACTGGTGCCCATCTCCCACCAACAACGTCCCGGTTCCCTCCCCTCTCCCCAAGCCCTGCTCCATGGCAGGTTCTTTATTTCTTTCCCTTTCTCTCTCTTTCTCTTTTCCTTCCCCTCCAGACCATGGATTACAGAACATACATTAAAGGGTTGTCATGTGTATCTTTTTGCCTCTATTTAATGCTCAGTTCTAGGTTGGCATTAGTACCCTCGACAATTGTTAGCACACTGTTCCATTTTCTGTCTTACCTAGCCTCTGACTCCCATACGTTTGTGATAATTTCCACCTCTGACAAGACCTCCTGATATATGTTTCACTTGACACTAGGCTATAATGCAGTTAACGCTAGGCTATAATGCAGTTAACACTAGGCTATAATGCAGTTCCTACAGACAAAAGAGCAGTACTGCTTTTCTTTTATTTTTTTTTCTGTTCTTTCCATCACACCAAAATAGGGAAATTTGTAAAAGTATGTTACTGCACAGATTACTGGGCACTTAGCCAACCATTATCTGGGAGAGCTGATTCTCCTTCAAATGGTTGCTGATTTCATGGCCATAGGTTTTTGTAATCAGAGAACATACATTGAGCTGGACTATCTAAGACCTGACCAGAGTTTTTGTAAGATTGAATATGAATTTTATGAACTTGGACTTTGTTCAATTCAATATAACTATGAGCAACTGTTCAAATACTAAGATTGCATGTACCATAGGTCTTTGTCTGCGAAATCTTCTTTGACTCCCCTCAGATGTAGTATAATCTTTCCTGTCTATGAATTCCAGAAGCATTTGTCTATATTTGCTTGTAGCTTTTCTACTCCCTACTGGGTAATATTTTTATTTATGTGCATGCCAATTCTTTTCAACTAGAAACAAGCTAGTTGACTACACAACCCCACAAATATTCTTTATGTCTTTTCCCCTTGCTCTTTCCTATTAAAGGCATGCTTATCATTTTGGTTTATTTCCACATATTTACTGATTTTGTAATAATCCTTGCTGATAGAGATGTTATGTGCAGTGTCAATAAATGACCCTGATAAAGAACCTGAGGAATTGAGATAGGGTGACTATGTTATTAATGAAAAGGCAATCACTTGTTTGCAAAGACATTAATAATTACATACTGAAAAATTAAAAACAAGATTTAAAAAAATTCTAGCTGTGCTGAGACCTTATCTAAATGAATATTAATAGGTGGTCCTGATAATATACTTATGAATAATAGGATATATTTAGGCAGCAAATGGCTCCATTTGAAATGTCTTCTTGACTCCACATGTGTGGTCCTGAAGCCTGCTCCAGATTTTGATAAAAACTTCTGGAAACTTCCATAGAGAGACACAGCCCTTTCCTTCTCACAAAGGATGCTGCAAGGATCTCCGGCTCCAGCACTGTCCCTGTGCCAATCCCCAACACGGCAAGGCGTCTGTAGCCTCCACTCTTCAACTCCCACTTAGGCTGAAAGGTTTTATTCTTGCGAGTTGCATTTCCCACCACATCACATTGTGAGTGGCTTGAATCATAGGGAAACTACTGTACCAGGGTATAACTCAGCACTCTTGAGATCAGAACTTTATATTACAATATACAAATGATAGCATCTAATGTCATTCAGTTAAACTATTGGTCAAAAGGATCCCCAGAAAGATTTTATATCCCAAGATATTTAGAATGAACTATAGTAGTTCCTTCCACGTGAGTACTCTGTGATATGCTAAGTATTTTGTTGACATCTTACTGTTTTAATTCCAGTATGAATCCTCCCAAGTAGAAGTATCCTCTTTGAAATTGAGACACTAAGGTTTGAAGAATATTAATTTACCCAAATTCACCCTTCTAAGGAAATGGTAAACCAGTTTGAAACTCAGCCATTTGGGGGCCTAAAGAATAGCACAGTAGGTTGAGCATTTGCCTGAGATGTGAGATGTGTCTGACTCAGGCTCTATCCCTTGCACCACATAGGACTCACCAACCCTGCCAGGGGAGATCCCTGAGTTGTAGCCAGGAATAAGCTCTGAGCACTGGTTGATATGCCTCAAAAGAACACACAAAAATCAGGCCTTTGACTCCAAATTTTATTTACCTACCTCTCTCCTTGCCAACTAAGTAATAATTTTCAGGTACTTCATTTTGAAACATTTTCAAATGTTGAAACACTTGAAAGATTTTCATAGAGAGATAAAAAAGTTCTGGGGTCATAGAGCTAGTACAGAGGTAAGGGACTTGCCTTGCTCTTGGGTCTCGCTGGCCCTGGTTGCGTAGTACAATACGGCCCTCCCCAGGTCACTAGGTGCAGCTCTGGAAGGCTGTGTACTGACTGGGAGGAATAGCTAATCCAGCTGCCATAGGGCATTGTATCTTCACCCCAAGACCACCCCAAATCAGACAGAAATTATGCACAACTTTACTGACTGCTAGTATTCAAAGCAAGATATTTTCTCCTAAAAAAGAAATTCCTGGGGCCCTAGTGATAGGAAAAGTTATTTGCCTTCTGTGTAAACAACCTGATTTGATATCCAGAACGGTATACAATCCCGAGCACCACAAGGAGTAATTCCTGAGCACAGAGAAATGAGTAACCACTAAGCACCATAGGGACACACACACACACACACACACACACACACACACACACACACTAAAATTTTTTAAATCTGTAATCCACATTTCCCCTCATACAGGCAAAGTGCCAATATCTTGGAATGAAGAGTGACAGCAAGTTAGTTATTTGAACCAAATATGACCTGAAAGCCCCAGACTGACAGAAAACTTCCATCATATCCCAAAAGTCTATTATGCTGTAAATGTATCATCTGGGAAGTTGATTTTTTTTTAAACAAGAAAAGAACTTCAAAGAATCTGCTCCTACTGGAATAGATCTTCATAACTCAATTTACCCAGATTTATTTTTCATGAGGTATGAATATTTTCCAGAGATTATTTTTCAGCATTTCCTTATAAGTAATTTTCTTAAAGAAAAAATGCAATTAAATATTCAAGGCCTTGAGCTATTGTGTAAAAAGAATTCATGCTTAAGTGAGGGCAGTCTGTTTTGTGCTCACGGTTAACATTGAAAAACAACAGGTATGAATTATTACCTAATCTTCCATGCTCTAACCTGTCCTCCTGCTTAATTGGAGCAATAAGTCCTAGGATTCATTGGGGCTTTTTCCTGACTGACGTCACCCTTCATTCTTGAAGCAAGATACTTACAAAGAAATCCTCCAAACAACAATGGAATATTCATTCCTGTGAACCAACTTATCCCCAGGTGTTACTTAGGAAATTTGCAGCTCTGGGAATCTTCTTTGTCCTGAAAATGCCTGCGGGCGATCAGTACTTTCTTGTCTTTTATTCAAGGTTTTGAATGAATGAAATAACTGAAGTGCAGGGATATAGATAACATTTAAAACAGTTGAGAATTATTTCAGCTTATGGTCTCAAGTCTTTCCATTTCTTTCTGCTTTTGCTGCTCCCCCACTCCCACCTGGGATCAACTTAAATCTCTGATCCTTCAGTGTTAATACTGCTCTCCTCTGTATTGTATTTGGACCTCTGAGGAATAGCTTCTCTGGTTTGCATTTTATTCTTCATTCAAGATCTCTAAGACGATGGTGAGCTCATGAAGTTTGAGGGGTTCGAGTTCTCAGGGAGAATTTCTAAAAAGTCATGTAAACACAAGCTGTGAGAGTTTAAGAAAAGATGATCAAGAACAGCATAAACACCAGCCATCAAAAGCTATATGATCCCATAATAAGTTAAATAACATTACCTTTTTAATGCTTACCAAGGGCTTGTAACTATATCTGGGACATTACTTGTGCTATCTCACTTGATGTCAGTAATAACATCTCGAGAGAAACATGATTGTTACTCTCTTTAAAAAAGGGTTTTAAACCTGCCAAGGTCACACAGTGGGAAGTGGTTGAGTTAGTACAAAAGTCCGCAGTTAAAAGTACTTTATCTTAAAAAAAAGTACTTTATCTCTTTGATCCATCCTTTAACTGGCTTACTAAACAGAAGAAATAGATGAAGTGTGATATGAAGTTTCCCCAATTACTTCTTTTTATTTTTTTTTTAATTAAGCATAGACTTTTCTGATCACCCATTCACGCGTAACCTGAAACATCCAGAAGACGAGATATTGAAATGATATATATTTTGGTTTTTTTTAACAGTTGTAATTGGCCAATACAGCAGTAAGTTATGTTTTCCTAAGATTTCTTTCATGAGCTGCAAAATCATTGTCAGACACTAAGTTCTTAGGTGTAGGGATCTTTGGAACATATGCTGACACAGAAAGTACAGCCTGAAATGTTTTTATCTAACAACACTCAATCCGGGATGGTTAAAAAGTCACAAGCTAGAAAGGCATGTGTTCAGATGGAAGATTATAAATTTGATATCATTCTTAGTCCTGTTAGTAAGGAAAATAAGAAAATGGAAAACAAATATATTTTAAATTTTTTGTATTGAATCACCACGTGAGAGGCCATTACAAAATTGTTCAGGATTGGGTTTCAGTCATACATTGTTCCAATGCCTGTCTCTCTACCAGTGTTCATTGCCCCACACCAATGTGCCCCGTTTCCTCCAACCATAACCTGTCTCTATGGCAGGCTCTCTCTCTCTCTCTCTCTCTCTGTCTCTCTCTCTCTCTCTGTCTAACACCAATGTGCCCCGTTTCCTCTAACCATAACCTGCCTCTATGGCTGGCTCTCAGTCTCTGTCTCTCTGTCTCTGTCTCTCTGTCTCTGTCTCTCTCTCTCTGTCTATCTCTCTCTGTTTCTCTTCTCTTTTGTGTATTCTGGTTTGCAATACAGACAATAGTTTTTATGTACATTTATATTTATTTCCCATGTTCTTTATATATTTGTTCCTTTTTTGGGATATTTTTCACTACTGACCCATTTTACATCACAGAGAATTCAATGAAGAAGTAGTGAATGATAATATTCCTTATATAAGAAGATAGATCTAATTTGAAATTAAGCTTACTTTGTATTTTCTTTCCCTGTGACAAAAAGTCAATATTCTTTTATTCATGTTTCTTTCCCAGGAATATTTTAAGATTATTATGAACTTCTATGTAGGGGAGTTAAAATTGAGACCAGTTTGATGACCTCACACAGATCACCCCAGTCCCCAAACATGAATTTTATCAAGAAAATTTGGGGTTTCTGTTTTCTCAGGACTGTCTTCATTTATTCTTATTGTCCTGGGACAATAATTATGAATGCCACATTGTTTCACTTCCAAACTGTTCTAATTTAAATAACATCCTTCATTATCACCTAGAATTGAATATATGATTAGAAGAAGCACATCACATATTGCAGTAGAAAATATGACTTAATGTGTTACGTGATCTTGTTTTTACCCTTTGCATCTGGGGAACTGAAAAACCATGCACAGCTATATGCAGGGTTTACTTCCCCATGTTGCTCTCAGGGACCTCCCTGGCAGTGCTGGGGGAAAGAGGGCATGTATAGTGCCAAGGATCAAAACCATTTTAAGTGCACGCATGCAAATATCTTACCCACTGTACTATCTCTTCAGTTTGTGTTATAAGATCTTACAAAATGTATTGCTTAAGTCTGAGCATTACACATTGTAAATTGAGAAATACAATCATCCCATTAAAGTACTGTGTGAGAAATCACTAACAAGGTATATGAATGTGCTCCACAGACTATAAACTTCTCATAATAGTAGACCATCATTTTTCTAATTTAACACTCCATAAATTACATTAAAAGACACACCTCCCATCCCCTGTCACAAACACACACACACACATACTTGTTGAATGTTGTACAGGCTATTAATCTTTTATAATTATAACATCTGTATTCTTAAAGAGGTGCTTAGGTTATGTTTTTATGGGTTAGGAAATTAAGGCAAAGGCAAGTCATTCTACCAAGATCTGATCCTGGTGATATCCTGGTGAGGATGATATGCTATCTCAAGAGCAGAAGCAAGTCCATTTGTTTTAACCTTGTTTGCCTGATGCAACAACATTTGGTGTTGAATGCCTATCTATTCAGAGATCTAATAATTAGTACATTTGTATTCATCTGAAAGGTAAAGTAAATGAGATCCTAGTAGAACCTTCTAGATACTCATAATGCATCACAGTAGAGTTGATAACTGATAGCCTTTAAGGTATACGTAAAATATCACTTGATCACTTGATCACTTGAATCCCGTTATTCATCGATTTGCTCGAGCAGGCACCAGTAACATTTCCATTGGACCCTATCACGTGCCAATGTAGCCCAATGGCGTCTGGTTGATTCAGGAATATGAAGAGCCTCAAACCATTCCTTCAGGGTCTTGACAAGGAAGTCTGACCATCTTGTAGGTGGGCGGCCATGTGATCTTTTGACATCCCACGGGATCCAGTCGGTAATGGCTCTAGTCCAGCGGTTGTTTCCAAATTGCATTACATGTCCAGCCCATCTGATTTTCGATGCCTTGGCAAATGAGACAGCGTCCCTGATTCTGGAATAGCGACGGAGGTCAGAACTCCAGATTCCTTCTCTCACTTGAGTGAGGCGCCAATATTCCAAGCACAGCTCTTTCGATTCCTCTCTGGGATACCCGAATAGCATTCTCATCCTGCTTTCGTAGGGTCCAAGTCTCTGAGGAGTATGTTAATGCAGGAAGAATGGTGGAGTCAAAGAGATGTGCCCGGAGCCAGAGGTTCTTTGTCCTTTTAGCTATTTCTTCGATGCCTTTAAAGGCATTCCATGCCGCTCTCTTCCTCCTGCGCAGTTCAGGTTTTAGGTCGTTCATCATGTTGATTTCTAGACCTAGGTACACATAACTGCTGCATTCAGAGATGTTTGTTCCATTGAGAGTGAATGGGGCCTCTGGAACTAGTTCATTCTTCATGAACATTGTTTTCTTTAGATTCAGCTGTAGACCTATCTTTCTACATTCTCGGTCGAAATCAGCCAGCATTTGTGCCGCTTGGCTAATGTTTGGTGTTATTAGAACGATGCCATTAGCAAAGTGGAGGTGGTGTAGTTGCCGACCATCTATCTTCACTCCAATTCCTTCCCATTCTAATTGTCACATGATGTTCTCTAGGGTGGCACTGAAGAATTTTGGTGAAATGGTATCACCCTGTTGAACCCCTCTTTTCACATTAATGTTCACTTCTTTGTAGAATGGTGAGATCCTGGTGATGAATCCGTAATACAGCTCACGAAGGCTCTTGATGTATTGGGTTTGAACACCCTGTTTGGCTAGGGCTTCGATGACTGCTTCAGTCTCCACAGAATCAAAGGCTTTCTGTAAATCAATGAACGTGAGACAGAGCGGCATCTTGTACTCCCTACAAACCTCAATGAGCTTGGTTACTGCGTGGATATGGTCAATTGTGCTGTATCCTTTCCGGAAGCCTGCTTGCTCGCATGGTTGTCCTTCATCTAGTGTTCTTCTAATCCTGTTCAGGATGACTCGTGTAAACAGCTTGTAGATGACGGACAATAGGCAGATGGGGCAATAGTTGCCGATGTTGTGAATGTCTCCCTTTTTAACCGTAGAACTGTCCTGCTGGTTTTCCATTGGGAGGGCACCTTGCATTCGGACAGGTAGCATGTGAAGAGCCGAGCTAGTGTATTGATGAGTACCGACGGCAGATTCTTCAGGTGTTCGGGTCTGACTTTGTCTGGGCCTGGTGCTGTTCCCTTCTTTACTGACGAGATGGCATGTCGGATTTCAGAAGGGAGAACGTTGGGAATGACATATCCATCCTGTGGAATTTGGTATGTGGGCAGGTGGGTGTGGCTATCAAAGAGGTCTGAGTAGAAGTCCTGGATAATCATCTCCATTGCCTTTCTGGAAGATGTGATAGATCCATCAGGGCGTCGGAGAGCAGTCATCTTGGTCTTATAGTTGGCGAAGGACAGGCGGGCGGTGCGGAATGCTTTTCCCGGCTTCTACTGCATCTTCCAGTATTTCTGCTCTACTGTCTTTGAGGTCTTCTTTTATCGCTTCTCTGCACTGCTTAGCAAGCTTGGACGTTAGCATTTGGTCTCCTAAGGCTTGCACCTTGCCACGTTGGCGAATGAGCTCAAGAGTTTCTGAAGACAAGCGTCCTTTTGTGTCTTTCTCTCTCGGCATTCTTCGCACAATCATGGAGGTGCTGAACCAGTCGGTTGTATTCTTCATCGCTGTCGTTAATGATGGTATCTTCCCATGTTGCTGCAATGGTGCCAAAGAGTTCCCAGTTGGTGGTCGTTCTGAAAATATTATATTTCTTCTCAAATGCCATGAGGGTTTCAACTATACAGGATGAGTTTTACTGAGGTAACCATGGTTACCTTTATAGGTAATCATGGTTTATTTACTGTTGTTCTTATTGCTGCTTTGGGGCCAAAGTTGACAGTACTCAGGCTTGCTCCTGGCTCTTGTTTGGGGATTATTCCCAACACAGCTCTAGAGACTATGGGGTGCTGGGAATTAAATCCAAGTTGGCTGGGTATGCTTGTGCCTGGGGGTACAATGTTACTACCTCACACCCATTACCAAAATGGCAGTATCCTTCAACCACTCTTCATAGGGCCCTTTCTGTCTTTACCCCTGACTCACTTGTACCTTCAAGTTTGCTATAACAGTCTAAGGATTTTTTTTCATTGGACATCATTAATTCTATATGGGATGATGCTGTGTGACTCTGATCCCAGATTCAATTCTCTAAAGTCAAACAAATAAATACATCTAGTGTATTTTGCTTTTTAGAAAACTCACTGTGCTCTGTGTTTCTGCACCTCCTCAAATCCAATCAGTGAGCAGTGTCTTGCCAGTTTTCTAAAGGGGTGGCTATTTGCTGCAGTCTAACAATGCTGATCTTTGTTATCCTCTTTGCCTCCAGTTGCCACTTTTGAAAGCTCTAAGCAATAAGAGAATGAAAACAGTAAGAACTCAATTTGTTTTATTTTGGTCAATGGACAAAATTTAAGACAACTATTAACCCTGCCCTTTGCAAAGACAAAACAGAATGAAAAGGATGGATCATGAAAACAGCTCCATTTCAAAAGTTGTTGGTCTTCTTTTTTATTTTTATTTTTGGTGGCCATACCAACAATGCTCAGGGCTTACTCCTAGCCTGTACACAGAAATTACTCTTGGCAGATGGCAGGGATCGTTGAACCTTGGTCAACTGTGTTTCAAGACAAATGCTGCCAACCCACTGTACTATCATTCCAGCCCCTCCTCTTAAAAACATAATTATTTTTGAATTAATGTTTTTAATATTTGATTTTATGCTTATTAACAGCAGTAAATTTTTGGTCACTATTCCAGCAAAGCGAATTGTTGCTATTAAATTATTAAAATTTTCTAGTTCACATCAACTCATTCTTTAGAGCCATATTTTTAAGCAAATCATTCTCATACTGAGAAGTAGTAATATTGCATGGCAAATATTAATTTAAGGACTAGCCATCACAAACAAGTGACCTACACTGAGTAAACTAACAACTTGGAACTACATGAGAATCTTACAATGTAAACTATTTTTTTCCTAATATTGTTGAGTTCTGATCAGAACTCCACCCAGCCGACCAGCCCATCACAGCCCGGATCATCGACACCCACCCACCCTGGAGCAGTTTCTTCCTCAATCCGGCCCAGGTATGCTGGTCCAGAGACTCTCAGACATGGGGCAGAGCGGTTCCTTGCTCTCCCTGTGCCCAGCCGTTCATGAGGCAGTCGGGAGGCATGGTGGGTTCCAGCCTTGGCCCACCCCCCGGCAGAACCTCACAACAAGCCAGACGACCCCCACCCACTCCATGGGCGCCGCCATTTTCCACATTGGACTTCCCTCTCATCAGAACTCCACCCAGCCGACCAGCCCATCGCGGCCGTGCGGTTCATCAATAAAGGCTTTATTTGGAGGTGTTTATAGAGTATGCCTCCCGCACGGCAAGCCTAGCAAGCTGCTCGTGTTGTATTTGATATGCCAAATGCCAGTAACAATTATATTAGATCATTCTCATGACCTAATATAATGGTTTGAGCTCTTTATGTTCCTGTACCAAGCCGATGCCCTTGGCTCTACAGCATGTGACAGGACATATTGAGATATTACTGGTGCCCGCTCTAGCAAATAGATGATTAACGGGAAGATCGTGATCGTGATTGTTGAGTTGGAGAGTCAGAAGATGGAAAATATGCACAAACATAGACTTTGGGAAATTGCACTACATGATCCTATGAATGTTCCTAACTTCCCTTTGCTTCTTTGCGTACTTTAGTCCTAAAATCCATTCCTGTCTTCACTTGCACTACCCACAAGCTCCTAGAAATTGGTTCTCAGCTACCAAATGGTAAACAGAACATTAGTTTCTCCATCTTCTAGTTCCATGCATTTAAACTCTTTTTTTTAACTGTAGAAACCCTTAAATAAACTGGAATTTTACATAAACTTTTAATATGAAAACAAATCCAAAAAATGCTAGCTGCTTTGCACAAAGAAAATCAAGAAAACCTTGGCCGGAGAATAGATTTAAAACCAAAATTGTACCCCAACTCACTTCTAATTTTAGTGTGAATAAAGTATCACCTGAGAGGCATAAAAAATATTTTTTCGGGCCTATTGCCAATGAATCTGTTCAAGAGCTGGAATTGGACTTAGGAATTTGAATTTTGATAAATAACCTCAGGTGATTCTCATGAATTTCCAAATCTATTTTGAAAACGTTTACAATCTTTCCAAGAGCGAGAGCTTAATTGTGTTACTTCTCAAATAATATTTAACAAACAACTCAATGTGCCTCTTAAACTCCCTTTCTCAAAGTACATCTCTTCTGGAAGAAGAGATTCATCATTTTTATATGCGTACATCAGCCTTTTTTTATGCCTCAGAGCTTTTAATACATTCACTTTTTCCAATCTGAAAGTTTTTTCCTACCTCGGATATTTCCAGTGTTCCAGTGAGACACAATGCAAATATTGCTATCGCTACAAATCATCGTCTGATCACTCTACTTCCAGTTAATCACTTCCTTTTATGAAAAATTAAATTTCTAGTAGTATTTTCTCTTTTATGTCTCCCAAATCAGAACAACTTTGTCAGCAAATCTCCTCAACTAGATGTTATCTTTGAATTCAAATCCAACATCTTAAATATGTGCATTTCTGATGCAGTTAAGACTGAATATGGTATATAAACAAATATTTGCCAAGAAAATTAAGTAACTATTTGTATCAGATAATAAGAGAGCTTGATAAAAGGACTAGAAATTAGATCAGAAGAATTGCTTTTTGTGAATAATTTGCTCTTGCTTTGCTCTTCTTCCATTCACTAGTTTTGTGAATTAGAATACTTTATTAATAAATGTTATTATAAATTTATTGATTAAACTTTTATTAATAAATCATAAGACTTTATTAATAAGTTTGACAATTTAGATAAAAATTAATTTTGTTCTGAAAATTATAAACATCTCAAACCAAACATGGTCATATCTAATTAGGGAGTTGAACTAAAAATTTCAGAAAACTTCCTACAAAGAAAAATTAAGACAGGATGGTTTAATCTGTGAATTATGCCAAAGGTAATGACATCAATTTAATATAATTAGAGATAAATTTTAGAGTATTTTAAAATTGATACAATGATAGCTTTACATAAGTAAATCCTTAGTTTAAATAATATATAGTACAGGGGCCGGAGCAATAGCACAGTTTCTAGGGCACCTTGCAAGCAGTCAACCGGGTTCGATCCCGGCATCCCATATGGTCCCCCAAGCACTGCCAGGAATAATTCCTGAGCAAAGAGCCAGGAGTAACCCCTGAACATCACTGGGTGTGACCCAAAAAAGCAATGAATGAATGAATGATATGCAGTATATATTGCTTTGATATTACTTTGTATGTTTTATATGCCATGTATAATCAAAGTACCACTCCATAGTTACCAACTAAGTATGTAGCAGTAATCCTTCATCACAGTCCACTGATGTCTCTCTTCCAATCCTCTTTCATAACCACTAGCCTGAGGTCTAAGTCTAAGGCACTCTTTGATTTCATTGGTCTTTTATGTTTCCCATTTCTTTTCTTTATCCTCTGTCACCCCCTTCCTTTCCCTTCACATCCTCCAGTTTGCTCCTCTTCCTCTTTGCAGAGAGTTAAACACTGGGACTCATATATCAAAATATGCACTAACGCAGATCAACAATCTTATGCTGAAGCAAAAAAAATCTTAGATCATTTTATCACTAATAACCAGTATTGTTGCTGGGATAGGAAAACCTAACTTAAATATTACAAGATGAAAAAATAAAGAAATTTGGATTATTATATGTACAAAACTTCTAAATGAAATATTTTAACAACAAAATCAACAAATAGTAAAGAGTTACCCATTATGCCCACGTGAGTGTTTATCTCAGGAACTCAGGGTTAGTTTATACCAAGCAAAATCAAAATGTCCTAGTAACAAACCAAGACAATGGCCTATAAAATCACTCAATAAGTACACAAAAAACTGACAAAATTTAATATATCCAGGTTTTTTAAAAATTAATTTCTTGGCCCAGGGCGATGGCCCAGCAGATAGGGCGTTTGCCCATGCCTGCCTGAGTTCGATCCCTGGCATCCCATATGGACCCCCGAGCACCACCAGGAGTGATTACTGAGTGCAGAGCCAAGAGTAGCCCCTGAGTATTGCCAGGTGTGATCTAAAAAAGCAAAAAAAAAAATTAATTTCTTAGTCTGATCAATTTCATAGTCTGATTAAAACAAATCATTGATATATATGCCAAATACCAGTAACAATTATAGACTCATTCCAGAATAGATTGAGGCTCTTTATGTTCCTGGAGCAAGCAGATGCCCTTGGGCTCTACTAGCATGAGACAGGTCATATGGAGATGTTACTGGGGCCGCTCGAGCAAATCGGCGATGAGCGGGAAGACAGTGATACAGTGATTAAAACAATCTATGGCTAATTTAACTCAGGATAAAATATTTACCAGTTTTATACTAAAATTGAGAACAGTTAAGAATGCGTCTCTGCTTCTTTTAAACATATTGGCAGGATAAATGGCAAATGAAGATAAGAGAAAGTCCATGAATCCAGATATACAAAAGGTGATAAATGTTAGTAGATAAGAAGAGTTACGGCAGTTAATTATGATTTACTCTATTGTATGTGTGCAATTTTCTATTGTAGAAAAATACACACATATTAAAAAGACTGTTTCCCTCTGTTCTTATTCCTTCTTTCTTCGTGAAGTTTAAACCATGGTTTGAATATGGAAAAGGCTACGTAGAAAGGAAATAGAGTGACTAGGAACAGAACAGAAAGAACAGATGATGCTCCATGAGGTAAAGACAGATGTCTTTCTGTGAAGGATGAGATGTTGAAGGATAAAGGTTATAAAGAAAGTTTGGAGACAATGAGTTGAGATAAAGAGAAAGAGCAATGTAAGTTTATTGGCTCTGAATCAGGATCAAACCATGTCTTTTACATGCAAACCTAATTCATAGCTTTTCTAAGTTTCACCTTAGTTTGGCACTGAAGTACTCATTAAGAACTTTCAAAGGCCTAAGGGACAGTTGGGATTAAATATTAGATCAGTAAATATTAGAATGCATGTACACAACTGTCTTCTCAAACAAGATCTTCAACGTGGGGGAAAATGCAGAACACAAAATCAGATTAATGTCTCATGTGTGGCAACCAATTATTAATTCAATGATATTTTTGTATAACCACATTTTGATTTGCTTTCAGATTTCAGTGCTTTTTGAAACTTATTGGTACTGTAATAATGCCAAGTTCCTATAGATTGTGAATGTAACAGGAGTCGGAGGAGGCAAGAGCTAGCATATTAGGAAGAGGTTTGAGACTAGACAGACTAAAGACTGGATTCTATCATTGTCCTCCCATAAAATGAGACAGCCACTTATTTTTTCATATATTTATTGAAAATTAAAATGCTTTCTTCAAAGTTTTCCATATTAAATTAAGCAAAATGGCAAACTTTACTATAGTGCCTGATACATATAAATATATATATATTTTTTCACTTCGACCTAGAGTCAGATATTTTTACCCACAGTACCATTTGAAAAGATGTTTGTCATATGGCTACTTCCCAGAGAATATGACAGTTATAAAAGAAAAGCAACTCCCAACCTCCAATTGTTTATTTCTTTATTGAAATATTCCCCACGTTGCTCTCTGAGAGCCAACCAAAGAAGGCCCAGTGTGTCTGAAGATCAGTTAGTCTTCCTTATTTCAAAACCTCACCCTATTCAAATGGATGTAAGTTAGACTGTTGGATAATCTCTATATTTCACTCTATAAAATATACTATATTTTCAAATGTCCTTATATGCCTGATGAAACAAAAGTAATCGAAGATGAATTCTATAGATGTAAACTTACTAAGTAGTCTTTAATTTTTTCTTGGACTTAATTTAGTTTTCACACTGCTTTTTTGTTTTCTTTGGTTTCAGATATGAAAACTGAGTTTTAACATTGAACACTGTGTCATGCAGTTCTCCAAAAAAATCATGATTTCCATTTCAAGTCAAACAAGTTTCTAAAATTGGTTTGACACTGTGCACTACATGTGTACACACATATTAAATATCATCTTTTTGTGTTTAAGAGGCTTTGGGTGGACACAATTCCATTTAAACTAACATGTTGCAAATTTCTAAATTCACATCCATAGAGAATATTTTCTTCTAAATAGATACGAACCTCCATTCTGGGGTCTCTGTCACATGACCTAAGTAATGTACCAAATGGCTACTCCCTAGTTACAATATTGGGAGTACACATAAAGAAGACAATAGAAAATGCAAGAAAGAAGGAACAGGAAGGAAAGACAAATTAAATTTATGTTGGAAAGAAATAATAAATTGGGAGAAACTGTGTAAGTCTTCTAATTTGATGGCTCATGTACACTGCATTCAAATGTTGGTTGTTTTGTTCTGGAGAAGTTAACCCTCTCACCTAATCTTTCTTTGAGCTAATCTTTTGGTCATCCTTTAGGTCTCTATTAGGATAAATTTCAAATTAGAGCTTTAATGTTGTCTGGCTTTGAAGAGCACTTAAGCTTACAAAAGAAATAAATTGGTACCCTGCAATGTCAAGCTAAACAGATGATTTATTGACACTTTTTCAAAACTACTCTAGGTTATTTTCTGTGGCATGAATCCAAATGGAATAGCACCAAGATATTTACATAGGCTTCCCTTTCTACACTACTCCAGTATCTGGCATGAAGTACTTTTATGGCATATAACCCTTCCCTCTAAAGACCATTGGATTGGCCATCCTCTATGATGAAAACTGATGAGTGTCTGAATATTTGAGGAGTTGTACTTGTACCAAACAACTTTTATAGCTGGAGCCAAAAGTCTGACAGTGACTCTGTATTGTTTCACTTCAGATCAACTTAGGGTGCCAGATAGGTGCCATGTAAAAATATAGCTGATTTGCCTTTGTCTTACCCAACAGAAATCCCCAGGTTGCTCCATCCAGAGTCACTGTGCCCTCTGTGTAGGCTATTTTTGCATATGTTAGACTAGCGGGTAAAGCAGAAATTATCCATATCACACTTCTATTGCCAAGGAACTTGTCTATTGCACTCTCTATCGCCCAATTTGGGTTTTTTCAAATTTACACAAAACAGCCATACAAATGGGTAGCAACCAAGAAGACTCCTTTTAGACTCCTTTTATTTTTTTACACATTAACTCAGTAACTTCTGAGTTCGCGAGTGAGTACAAGACATTGTTCTAGATGTTGTAAGAGACAGATGAAACAATGGATTCAAGAGATGTGTGCTCACAAATACAAAGAAAAAGTGAATAAAGTTCACTGTATCACTGTCTTCCCGTTTATCTTCGATTTGCTCGAGCGGGCACCAGTAACATCTCCATATGACCTGTCTCATGCAAGTAGAGCCCAAGGGAACCTGCTTGCTCCAGGAACATAAAGAGCCCCAAATCATTCCATCAGGTCATGGGAATGAGGTCTATAATTGTTACTGGTATCTGGCATATCATGGAGTGGGGGTCATCTGGCTTGTTGTGAGGCTCTGCTGGGGTGGTGGGCCAGGGCTAGAACCTGCCATCCCTCCCGGGCACCTCATGAGTGGCTGGGCACAGTGAGTGTCAGTAGCAGCTCTGCCTCATGTCTGTCTCTGGATCAGCATACCTGGGCCGGATTAAAAAAAGACTGCAGCAGGGTGGATCTCCATGAGCCGGGCTGTGATAGGTTGGCCTGCTGGGTGGAGTTCTGACAAGGAGGAAGTCCGGATGTGGAAAATGGAGGTCCTCATGGAGTGGGGGTCGTCTGGCTTGTTGTGAGTCTCTGCTGGGGTGGTGGGCCAGGGCTAGAACCTGCCATCCCTCCTGGGCACCTCATGAGCAGCTGGGCACAGTGAGAGTCAGTAGCAGCTCTGCCTCATGTCTTGAATGTGAGGGCAATCTGGCTGCGACATCTGTCACCCCATTGATAGCCAGGGTTGATTCGGCTGATCTGGCTGGCTAGGTGGGTGTCCCCTTCCTCCCTCACCGCTCCATGTGCATATCTCCCGAAGCTGCGTGCTCAGTCGAAGAGGACGGCCTTCCCCAAATAGATACGGACTGGTCTTCGGTCGAGCGTATATGAGTAGCTGTGCTCCCCTGCTAGAATCTCCAAACAAGCTTGGAATAAAGTTCATGGTAAAATATCAAGAATTGGTCTGTGTTTCTGGGGCACAATCCAGAATTTGTCCTTTTCATTAAATCCCTTGATTTTCATTATCCTTGTTCTTTCCTGAACTGAACCTAAAACAAGTCTCTATGTCTAATTTTCATCATCTCCTTTTTGTTTCCTGTCTCAGAGTCTGGGCACCATCAAACCTTTTCTTTTAATTGATTCTACCATATTTACAAGCACACTTACAGCTCGTTTATCAAGTCTTTGTTCCACGCTAGAAGCTCTATAGTGTTTGTGTCCTAGACCACCTTTCTCAGCAAGTAACCATACAATGAATATTTTTAACTTCTTGACCTATATATTGTAACAATGATGATAGGCAGATGATATGCCTATCAATGATGATACGCATTGACGTCTGTGTCAATGCATATACAAGGTAGATGATTATATTCCAGTAAAACTTTATTAACACATACGCTTACATTTCACATCTTGGGGCCAGAGTGATAGCCCAGCGAGTAGGGCATTTGCCTTGCACGCGGCCAGCCTGTGCCGGCCGGGTTAGATCCCCAGCATCCCATATGGTCCCCCGAGCACCGCCAGGAGTAATTCCTGAGTGCAGAATCAGGGGTAAGTCTTAAGCATCATAGGGTGTGACCCAAAAAAGCAATAAATAAATAAATAAATAAATAAATAGATAAATAAATAAATAAATAAATTTCACACCTTATTAATATGTTTTAAACATTATTTCTCATTTTACTTTTTTTCAGTCAATAGAATAAAATCAAGTCATGACTCTTTGACTCATTATGGCAGATTGGGTTTAATATCTATGACCAATTAATTTCTTATCTTAAGACTTGTGTAGGATAGAGTCGTCCCTAGCAATAGAGATATAAGCTAGGTAGAACGTGTAAGAAAGAATGACAGGCAGCACAATATTCTCACCTACTGGGAACTTTCACCTAAGATGAACTTGCAGAGAGTTTATAAGATTTAACGGTAGCATGTCGAATCATAAAAATAATTCTATGCTTGTGCTGCATAAAATACACCAAAATTCAGAAAACTTCACTAAAATTGCTTCATTTTCTTTGTGCTCAAATAGGATATTTTTCTCAGCTCCCTTGTAATAAGTTGTAATCCTATGACTAGCCGCTACAATGGACTTTTAGCCAAAGTGACTCATGTCATTCTTAAGAAAGGTCTCCAGTATTCTTGCATCCCCTTCTGTCACCTGTGCACCGTTAAATGTGAGACCTAATAGATGTGGAGTCAGAGATTTGAAGGAGACCTAATTCCTCTGGGGCCACGTGTGAATGAATTGAGCTCAGACCAAGATCACCTATCTTAGGTCATTATTATAAAAGCAGAAGATATAGATGTTTTGCATCTACTTATTTATAAGTATAAAATATTTAAATTCATAAGTACTTAATGTTTAGTCTTTGTTAGAGTATCAGTACTACTTTAATACAGATGCCAAGATTAATGCATCCGTAAGGGCCATGCCTTATTTTTCTATTTATAGTATATGTCTTAATGCTTGATATATTGTTATTGAGTAAATAATTGATAAATTAAAAGTATCACTTGTATCACTTGTCTTCCCGTTGGTCATCAATTTGCTCAAGTGGGCACCAGTAACCATTAGTCCCTGTTGCGTGCTAGTATAGCCCTGGGATATCTACTCACTAAAGGAACACAAAAGAGCCTCAAACTATTCAGTCCCATCATTAAAAGTACATTATTTTATATTTTTATATCTTCCATAGAACTGAATGATATTTTTGCTTTCTGTCACATTTGCTCTTACACTAATTATTACAGTCATATCTAAGTAATATTTTGTAACTATATTCAATTTTCTTTAAAGTGTTTCTTGCTTTTTAATTATTTTTAATTATTGCTACTGTGTAAATGAATAAAATGTTTTTCAGATGACAACTACTCATGGAATAAAATATGTATATTCATGTTTTAAAGAAAAAATTATGATTAAACATGAAATATAGTTGTTTTCATTGATAAAAAGTTTAAAAGAGCTATATTTTGAATAACATAATGACTATGTACTAATTAAATATGATAAACACAATTACAGACAGAAAGATTCTATAACCTAAGAATCCATAACTGAACTCTTCAAAGAACAAGAAACTTGGTATTAAATTTTTACTGTCCTTGAATCCTTGTATTTCTGAAACTTCTGATTCATTTTGACTGTGCACCATTTTCATAGACATCCGAAGTTTTAGATTTTGAAACGACTTAAATATCATCATCTAACCTCTCCCTTTAGAGAAAAGCATGCTGCCATTATCAATAATATAATCCTTTACATTGGCAAAGAATTATATCACCCAGTTTTCTTTTTACTGGGTTAAGTAGCGCCAATTCCTACAGGAAATATTTTGCAAATATATTTAATCCATTAATCTTTTTTCATTTTCCTCCAGTCGTTCACTCTTCCTCAAGTTACAAGGTTCAAAACGGGACATGTGATTCTAAATAAAGACATAACCAACAAGGCCAGCCAGGCCAGACCTATGTATAGACAGAATTAAAAACTGCTGCCTCTGATTTGAGATGTAGAAAAGCTCTCAGTTCTCCTCTTCTCTGGTCTCACTCATCCAGCCCAAAATAGCTCGCCTATCTTGCCAGCCAAAGCTAACTTTCCCATCACTGGAGTGCCTCTGGAAAGGCACAGAGGAAGGACAGGCAAAATGTCTTAAGAAAATGTATACCATATCTATTATAGATATGTTATATGCATGATTCCATTAGAATTTTACAAGTCTGCTTGGAAGTTAATGGTTCATATAACAGAGAAGGCAGTCAGACTTCAGTTCAAGATAAGAACATAGCTCTCTGGTCAGACAGACCTAGTTAGGAATTTCTGCTCCAACATTTACTGGCTATCAGAATTTAGTTAATCTCTTTGTACTCCCAAAGGCTTGTGCCTGACGTATAGAGTTTATTATACCAGTAGCATAGGATGTTGTGATGGAAAAAAAAATACATGGTTTATATGTAGAGCCCAATTCTTATTTTTTGAGCCACAGTTTTCAGATAAGGAAGTTGAGAATCAGAGAAGATAAATGATTTGCCTCTAGGCACGGTTAGGAAGTAGAATAAATGTAATCTGAAACTAACTACCTCCTAAGCTAAGTGTTCTTTCCAGGACTCTTTCCAAACAACTTCTTGTAAGCACATTTGAGTTGCCAAGGAGAAGTACATAAGTTCCATCATCATAACTAAGAGTGCATGACTTAGAAACCAAGTTTATAGCCTCATCTAAGCAAACTAGGATGCATAGTAAGGGAGTCTTCCGAGGAGGAGAGAGAAGGAGTCACATGCGTCCAAGAGCATGTGATTCGGCGGACAAGAGGCGTACAGGTGGGTCTTGATGAGCTAGACTTGACACCACTGCTGGTTAGGAGCATTAAGGACACCCGAGGACTGGACTGAACACCAAAGGCAGGGTGAGGCCATGTTGAAAGTAGACTTCACCTAAACTGCAATGGCTCTGACAGGAATTAGTTAGACAACTGCTCATGCTGTAACTGGACCTGATGTTAAAAAAAGTCCTATTTAAGACACTCCCTTTTTTTAACTTTATACAGGAGAAAATAATTGCTTTAAATGGTCAAGTAATTAGTTAAGAGGAAATTAAGTTAAGCTAGTTAAGAGTTAGTTAAGGGAAAGTTAGTTAAGGGGAAATGAGGGAAATGATGAAGATAAGCTTATTTTATTCAATTAGTGTTAGTAGTCAAACTAGAGTTTGTAATTCAATTTGGTATCTACTTATACCTTGTAGTAGATTTAAAATATTCCTTCATTCTGTATGATCCTTGATAACTTACCTTACCCTCTGTACCCCGTCCATAAATAGGTAATAATAAGAGGACCTACCCCAAGAGTTGAATACATAACTATAGCCTAGTTGCGATTATGCGATCAAGCTCCCCTTAAGATAATAAAAAATCTGAGACTGATGCGTCAGTGACTTGACCAAACTTTTCCTGATACCACATAGGAGGCATGAGAGTATGCAGAGTACTTGATCACTTGATCACTTGAATCCCATTATTCATCGACTTGCTCGAGCAGGCACGAGTAACATTTCCATTGGACCCTATCACATGCCAATGTAGCCCAATGGCATCTGGTTGATTCAGGAACCCTTATTTCAAGCCCAGGAATGCTTGAGCCTAAGACACAGGTACACCGGGCAGAGCAGAAACCAGCTTTCCCGTTGAACCCCCTGCATTCCATGGACCAGGAGAGCAACTTCCGACCCGAGTCCACCATCCCGATGGAGCCTCGGAGGAGCCCAGAGAAACCCCCCACACCTTGCTGGCAGTGATCTTCATAATCCACACTCCACAGCTGGTAAGATCTCCACCCAGCATATTAATCCAGATTAATCCAGTCTTCAGCCCAGCTTGTCAGAAACCCAGCCTACAAGGACCCACCCGGCAGAAACCCGCCCTTCAGAGGAGAGTATTTCCAAGCCCAGGAATGCTTGAGCCTAAGACACAGGTACACCCGAAGAGCAGAAACCAGCTTTCCCCGTTAAGCGCAGTTTACCTCCAAATTACCATAAATATTCTACCCAACCCTCTGAGAGGCCCCACAAAGTAATGAGAATATAGCGCCCGCATGGCAGAGCCTGGCAAGCTGTCCGATGCGTGTTCGATATGCCAAATCCAGTAACAGAGAATTTATGCCTTCAAATATAGTCTTTATTCCTGCCTTAAAAGTCAATTTTATTAATCTATGTGAGTGATATATAAGTAAAAAATTCAGTAACTTACCTAATAGTTTTTTTTCAAACAATTTGATATGTTTTTAGATTGCTCTACAGCCAAGACTAATTTGGGGACTTGTCTTCATCTCATAATTTAATAGTCATCTGTACATGCCTAAGTATTCAAATTTTTGACACAAAGTCAAAATAACAGCTAAATATTTCATAATACAGAGGAGGACAGATGACATATACTGTGTGCATAAATGTACAACATCTTAATATTTTTCCTAAGAGGCACTGAACTATTCATTGAATTGTGCTTGCAAATAGCAGTTGCGGCTGCTAAATAAAAGAAGATGTGCTTATGCTATTTTCATCTTCAGCAATAGGAAGAGGTGTAGGTGGACTATGTCTAAAATAATAAAGACTCTCCTTCAGATTAATTTATTTCAATTTGGAGCCTGGGTCATTTTATAGCCATGGCAACGGCTATGAAATTTTAGAAGATTAATTGACACAGTACTAAATAAAATTATTAAGAACAAACTTCTTTGAAAAATCTGCTTTTCAAAATACCAGAGACTCATTTAATTAGTGAGTTACTGGGTAACTCATTTAATTTGTGTTTATATAAATATCAGTAATAAGAAATATTTTTATGTGCCCACTAGCTGGCTGTATATACTCTCTGGAGAAATGTATGCTAATGTACTCTTTGGAGAAATGCATGCTTACCTCTGCTTTCCATTTGTTTTGTTGATGGTGTTTGGGGCCACACCCAATGGTGCTCAGGGCTTATACCTAACTCTGTGCTCAGGAATCATTCCTAGAAGGCCTCATGACTATATGTGTTCTAGGGACTGAACCCATTGGCCTCATGCAAGGCTAATTCTTTTAGCCTCTATACTTTTTTACTTCATTTTTGCTTTTAGAGTCATGCACAGTGGTGCTCAGGGGTTATTTCTGACTCTGCTCTCAGGTGTCACTCTGGCGGGCCCAAGGGATCATAGGGCATGGTGGTGATCTAATCCAGATGGGCCCAAAATGAGCCAAGCACCCTGCCCACTGTACTATTGCTCCTGCCTCACTTTTTAATGGGGTTGTTTCTCTATCAAGTTTTGCTTTATGTATCTTACATATTAGCTCTTTGTCAAATAATGTGTGCAAATATTTTCATTCATTTTGTAGGATATCTTTTCTCTCTAGTCATAACTGCTTTTGGTTTTTCACTCTTGTCTTTACTCTAGCCTTTTTGGATTTTTACTCTTCTCTTTTTTGTTTATTTTACGGGTTTTTTTAACTTATTTTTACTCTGTCACAGTTTTGCTTTGCACCTCTCAGTGTTCAGAGATCAGTCTTGGTAGGGGGCCATGTGGGAATCCTGGTATGGAACCCCAGTAGGGCTGTGTCTAAGTAAGCACCCTACCTGTTATGCTATTGGTCTGTCCCCTCTCTATAATAATTCCATAAAATCTTTTTTTACTTGATATCCCAATTATTTTTGCTTTGGCTCTTTTCAGCAATGGGGCTAACTAACTGAACTCCCTCTGAAGCTCACATTATGAAAAAACTCTGCCTATGTTTTTCTCATATGAATTGATATCTAATATTGCAGCCATTAATATATTTTAGATTAACTTTGTGAATGTTATGGAGTAGCAAATGGAACATTAGTATTTTTAAAAAGGTTAAAAGAACACTTGGTGAATTCAATGGGACCTGGACTTGGGAGAGAAACTTGATTACTGTTTTTAATTTTTATACAACTAATTGTACTGTTTTAGTTTTCTGTTTCCTCTTGACTCAGTCTTGGGAGAATATATGATTCAAAAAATATGTTGATTTCTCTTAAGCTCTTCAATTTACTGTTATAAATTGTTCATAAAAGTATGATATTTTGATTTTTCTTCTCAAGATGAATTTTTAAGTATCTTCTTAACACAGTTTAAACTTGAATTAAACTTTTTTTTATATTCAATGGTGAGTTTTAATCTGCCATTACCATTTCCCAATTTAGTAAAACACGGGTATCTATTTATATACTAATAATGAATGCAGTCATTCTATATCTGTCCTTTTCCTTCTGACTAATTTCACTCAGCATGATAGACTCCATGTCCATCCATTTGCAGGTAAATTTAATAATTTCATCTTTTCTGACAGCCGCATAGTATTCCATAGTGTAGATGAACCACAGTTTCTTTAGCCAGTCCTCTGTTCTCGGGCATTTAGGTTGTTTTCAGATTCTAGCTATAGTGAATAGTGCAGAGATGAATAAAGAAGTACAGATAGTGTTTCTGCTCTGTGTTTTTCGATCTCTCGGGCATATTCCCAGGAGTGCTATTGCTGGATCAAATGGAAGCTCAATATCTAGCTTTCAGAGGAATGCCCATATTGTTTTCCAAAAGGGCTGGACCAGCCAGCACTCCCACCACAGTGGATGAGAGTCCCTTTTTCCCCACATCCACGCCAGCACCGGTTGTTCTTGCTGTTTTGGATGTGTGCCAGTCTCTGTGGGGTGAGATGGTACCTCAATGTTGTTTTGATTTGCATCTCCCTGATGATTAAAGATGAAGAGCACTTTTTCATATGCCTTTTGGCCATTCAAATTTCTTCTTTTTTGGAAGCTTCTGTTCATTTCTTCTCCCCATTTTTGATGGGGTTGGCTGCTTTTTTCTTATGGAGTGCTACCAGTACCTGATATATTCTGGATATTAACCCCTTGTCAGATGGATATTGGGTGAATATCCTTTCCCACTCTGTGGATTGTCTTTGTATATTGGTCACCGTTTCCTTTGAGGTGCAGAAGCTTTTCAATTTTATATAATCCCATTTGTTTATCTTTGCTTCCATTTGCTTGGTCAGTGGTGTGTTGTCTTTAAAGATACTTTTCGTTTCGATGTCGTAGAGCGTTTCTCCTATGTTTTCTTCGATGTACCTTATAGAATCATGTCTGATGTCGAGATCTAGAATCCATTTTGATCTGACTTTTGTGCATGGCGTTAGAAGGAGGTCTAAGTTCATTTTTTACACGTAGCTGCCCAGTTTTCCCAGCACCATTTGTTGAAGAGGCTTTCTTTGCTCCACTTAATATTTTTTGCTCCTTTATCGAAGATTAAGTGGTTGTATATTTGTGAGTGCGTCTCAGGATACTCAGTTCTATTCCATAGGTCTACGGGTCTGTCTCTTTACCAATACCATACTGTCTTAATTACAACTGCTCTGTAGTAGAGCTTGAGGTTGGGGAAAGTGATACCTCCCATCTTCTTTTTCCCAAGGATTGCTTTAGCTATTCGTGGAGTTTTATTATTCCATACAAATTTCAGGAGTGTTTGTTCAATTTATTTGAAGAACATCATGGGTGTCTTTATAGGGGCCGCATTGAATCTGTATAAAGCTCTAGGGAGTATTACCATTTTGATAATGTTAATCCTTCCAATCCATGAGCAGGGAATGTGTCTCCATTTCCTCAGGTCTTCTTTGATTTCCTGAAGTAACGTTTTGTAGTTTTCTTTGTAGAGATCCTTTACATTCTTTGTCAACCTGATTCCTAGGTATTTGATTTTCTGTGGTGCAATTGTGAATGGGATGGTTTCTTTAATGTCCCTTTCTTCTCTTTCGCTGTTTGCATATAGGAAGGCCATTGACTTTTGGGTATTGATTTTGTACCCTGCTACTCTACTATAAGAATGTATTATTTCTAGGAGCCTCTTGTTAGAGAGTTTGGGGTTTTCCAGGTATAATATCATGTCATCTGCAAATAGTGATAACTTGGCTTCTTCCCTTCCTATCTGGATGCCCTTAATGTCTTTTTCTTCCCTAATTGCTATGGCAAGTACTTCCAGTACTATATTGAATAGAAGTTTTGAGAGTGGGCAGCCTTGTCTTGTCCCTGATCTTAAGGGAAGGCTTTCAGTTTTTCCCCATTGAGAATGATGCTCGCTGTGGGCTTGTAGTAGATGGCCTGAATTATCTTGAGGAAGGTTCCTTCAATCCCCATTTTACGGAGAGCTTTCATCATGAACGGGTGTTGAATCTTGTCAAATGCCTTCTCTGCATCTATTGATATGATCATATGGTTTTTATTTTTTTTTTTGTTGATGTGATGTATTATGTTGATTGACTTGCGGATGTTGAACCATCCTTGCATTCCCGGGATGAATCCCACTTGGTCATGGTGTACAATCTTTTGATGACTCTTTGGATTCTATTTCCTAGTATTTTGTTGAAGATCTTAGCATCTGTATTCATCAGGGAGATTGGTCTGTAGTTTTCCTTTTTTGTGACATCTTTGTCTGCTTTGGGTATCAGGGTGATATGTGCCTCATAGAAGCTATTTGGGAATGTTTCTGTTTCTTCAATTTGCCGGAAGAGCTTAAAAAGAATTGAGAGTAGGTCCTCTTTAAAGGTTTTGTAGAATTCACTGGTGAATCCATCTGGACCTGGGCTTTTGTGTTTGGGGAGACTTTTGATTACCGATTCTATTTCCTCGATGGAGATAGGTTTGTTGAGGTATTCCAAATCTTCTTGTTGCAGACTTGGGAAGCTATAGGAATTCAGGAATTTGTCCATTTCTTCTAGGTTCTCTTGTTTCGTGGCGTACAGGCTCTCATAGTAATCTCTGATGATCTTTTGAATTTCTGTGTTTTCAGTTGTGATGTCCCCGTTTTCATTTCTGATTCTATTTATTTGGGTTCTCTCTTTTCCTTTTCTTACAAGTCTTGCAAGTGGTTTGTCAATCTTCTTTATTTTTTCAAAGAACCAGCTTTTTGGTTTCGTTGATCTTCTGGATTGTTTTTTGACATTCCATCTCATTGATTTCTGCTCTAAGTTTTATTATTTCTTTCTTTCTACTTGGGTTGGGCTCCTTTTGTTGATCACTCTCTAAGATCTTAAATTGTGAAGTCAGACTGTTTATGATGGCCTTTTCTTCTTTTCTGATGAATGCTTGAAGAGCTATGAGCCTGCCCTCTTAACACTGCTTTTGCTGTATCCCACAAGTTCTGGTAATTCCTGTCTTCAGTCTCATTTGTTTCAAGGAATCTTTGGATTTCCTCTTTGATTTATTTTATGACTTGCTGGTTGTTCAGCAGTGAGCTGTTTAGTTTCCAGGTACTTGGTATTGGTCTCCGGTTTTGTGTACAATTAACTTCTATTTTCAGTGCATCATGGTCTGAAAAAATAGTTGGCACAATTTCTATTTTCTTGATTTTATGGAGGTATGATTTATGGCTCAGCATGTGATCTATTTTGGAGTATGTTCCATGTGCACTGGAGAAGAAAGCGTATTCAGCTTTTTGGGGATGAAATGCCCTGTATATGTCTACCAGCCCTCTTTCTTCCATCTCTTCTTTTGGGGCCAGTATTTCCTTGGTAAGTTTCAATCTTGTTGATCTATCCAGGGTCGATAGAGCAGTGTTGAAGTCTCCAACTACAATTGTGTTGCTGTCAATGTCTTCTTTGAATTCTATTAGTAGTTGTTTTAGGTATTTTGCTGGCCCCTCGTTGGGTGCATATATGTTTAATAGCGTGATTTCTTCCTGATATATGCATCCCTTGACTATTAACAAGTGACCTTCACTGTCCCTTCTGACCTTCTTCAGCCTGGAAGTCTATGTTGTCAGATACCAGTATGGCTACCCCAGCCTTTTGGATGGGTTGTTTGAGTGAAGGATTGTTTTCCAGCCTTTTATTTTGAGCCTGTCTTTGCTCCGATTGTTCAGGTGTGTTTCTTGAAGGCAGCAGAATGTCGGATTCAATTTTGTGATCCATTTTGCCACTCTGTGTCTCTTAACTGGTACATTTAGACCATTGACATTGAGAGAGATTATTGTCATGGGATTTTTGTGCCATCTCTCTGAATAGGTTGGTTGTTCTTTTGGGTTATGTCTCGTCTTATAGTAGATCATTCAGTCCTTCTTTTAAGGTTGGTTTTGATTTTACAAAGTTCCTAAGCTGTTGTTTATCCAAGAAGTTGTATATCTGTCCTTCAAATCTGAGTGAGAGTTTAGCTGGATAAAGAATTCTTGCTGAAGTGCTGGCGTGGATGTGGGGAAAAGGGGACTCTCATACACTGTTGGTGGGAATGTCGACTTGTACAACCTTTCTGGAAAACAATATGGACATTCCTCCAAAGACTAGAAATTGAGCTCCCCTTTGACCCAGCCATACCGCTCCTGGGAATATACCCTGGAAAGCCAAAAGCGACAGCGGAAACACAATCCGCACTTTTATTTTCATAGCAGCACTGTTCACAGTAGCCAGAACCTGGAAACAACCAGTATGCCCAAGAACTGATGACTGGATAAAGAAACTGTGGTACATCTACACAATGGAATACTATGCAGCTGTCAGAAAAAAATAAGTTATGAAATTTTCCTATAAATGGATGGATATGGAAAGAATCATGTTGAGTGAAATTAGTCAGAAGGAAAGAGAGAGCCATAGAATGACTGCATTTATTTGCATGACATAAATATACTAGGTGATCTTAACGAAAGTGGAAATTACCACAAGCGTGTGGGAGTCAGAGGTTGGTTTAGATAGAGAAGGGAACATGTGTGAATAAATGTCTAAAGTTCTGATACTAACATAGAACTGAGCATTAAATACAGACAAAAAATGCAAATGATGGCTTCTAAGTGTAATGCGTAGTGCAGCAACCCACAATGTGTGGGAGATAGAGGAGAGAGAGAGGGAGAGGAGAGGAGATAAAGAACCTGCCATTTAGGCAGGATGGGGGAGGGGGGAGGGAATTGGGGATATGGGTGGTGGCTGAGGGGCACTGGTGGAGGGCGGGGTGCTGGAACACTGTGTGACCGAAACCCCCAAGCGTGAACAACGTTGTAATTGTATATCTCACGGTGGTATATAAAATGTTAAAAAAAAAGAATTCTTGCTGAGGCATTCATTTCATTAAGTTTTTTTACTATATCCCACCACTGCCTTCGGGCTTGGGGGGTGTCTTCTGAGAAGTCTGCTGAAAGTTGAATGGATGCTACTTTGTATACAATTTCCTTATTTGATCTTGCTGCCCGAAGAATTATGTCTCTGTCTATGGCATCCATTACTTTGACTAAGATGTGTCTTGTGGTCCCTTCTATTGGGGTCTCTTCCTGCTGGTACGCGCGTCGGGCTTCTTGGATCTGGATGCTTTCATCTTTTAACTCGGGGAACTTTTCAGCCAGGATGTTTTTAACTGTTTTAATTTCCTTGGGGTTACTTTCCTGTCCCTCTGGGACTCGGATGATTCTTATGTTGTTCCGCCTGGCTTCATCCCATTGTTCTCTGTTCCGTTGCTGATCCATTTTCCGATCTTTTTCCATCTTATGTAGTTCTCTGAGTGCTTTCTGCAGCTCATCTTCAGTCTCACTGATTCTCTCTTCCGCTACTGTCATCCTACTGTTGAGAGTACCGATTGTGTTTTTCATTTCATCTACTGAGTTTTTAAGCGAAGATATTTCTATTTGCATGGTTCTCATTTCTGCTCTCATTTCCTCCCTTAGTTTATTGACTGCCCTTTCAACTGCTTCGTTTATGTTCTGTATTTTATTGGACATCTGCTCAATTTTTTCGTTGGGCTCCTTAAACATCCTACCAATTTCTTCTCTAATTTCATTGTCAGAGAGATCATGCACATCTGTATTCTTTTTTGAGTCTTCAGGTTCGATTCCTTCATCTGTTCTTCGAGCTGGGGATCTGTGTTGTTTTCCCCATAGTGTTGCGGTGTTCAGGAATAGATTCCTCTAGTGTACTGTTTCTTTTTTCTTGAGGGTATTACCTTCCCTTGGTGTTGAATTTCCTAGTTTTTGTATTAATAAGCGACCGCATGAGCGGCTGCCCGCCCGGCCAGCCGCACCCCCCCAGGGAGACTACCAGAGATGCAGACAGGCCAGTGTGAGAGTTCAAAATGACGGTTTACTTCCGCTTCCGGCCGGACTTCTGGGGTTGTAGTTCCACCTTCTGACGAGACCTGGGGCTCTACCGTGACCACAGACGCCCACCCGGCCAGCCACACACCCCAGGGAGGCTACCTGAGATGCAGACAGGCTGGGGTGAGAGTTCGAAATGACGGTTTTCGAACTCTCAGCCACCACCCATATCCCCAATTCCCTCCCCCCCCCCCATCCTGCCTAAATGGCAGGTTCTTTATCTCCTCTCCTCTCCCTCTCTCTCTCCTCTATCTCCCACACATTGTGGGTTGCTGCACTAACTACACTTAGAAGCCATCATTTGCATTTTTTGTCTGTATTTAATGCTCAGTTCTATGTTAGTATCAGAACTTTAGACATTTATTCACACATGTTCCCTTCTCTATCTAAACCAACCTCTGACTCCCACACGCTTGTGGTAATTTCCACTTTCGTTAAGATCACCTAGTATATTTATGTCATGCAAATAAATGCAGTCATTCTATGTCTCTCTCTTTCCTTCTGACTAATTTCACTCAACATGATTCTTTCCATATCCATCCATTTATAGGAAAATTTCATAACTTATTTTTTCTGACAGCTGCATAGTATTCCATTGTGTAGATGTACCACAGTTTCTTTATCCAGTCATCAGTTCTTGGGCATACTGGTTGTTTCCAGGTTCTGGCTACTGTGAACAGTGCTGCTATGAAAATAAAAGTGCGGATTGTGTTTCCGCTGTGCGCTTTTGGCTTTCCAGGGTATATTCCCAGGAGCGGTATGGCTGGGTCAAAGGGGAGCTCAATTTCTAGTCTTTGGAGGAATGTCCATATTGTTTTCCAGAAAGGTTGTACAAGTCGACATTCCCACCAACAGTGTATGAGAGTCCCCTTTTCCCCACATCCACGCCAGCACTTCAGCAAGAATTCTTTATCCAGCTAAACTCTCACTCAGATTTGAAGGACAGATATACAACTTCTTGGATAAACAACAGCTTAGGAACTTTGTAAAATCAAAACCAACCTTAAAAGAAGGACTGAATGATCTACTATAAGACGAGACATAACCCAAAAGAACAACCAACCTATTCAGAGAGATGGCACAAAATCCCATGACAATAATCTCTCTCAATGTCAATGGTCTAAATGTACCAGTTAAGAGACACAGAGTGGCAAAATGGATCACAAAATTGAATCCGACATTCTGCTGCCTTCAAGAAACACACCTGAACAATCGGAGCAAAGACAGGCTCAAAATAAAAGGCTGGAAAACAATCCTTCACTCAAACAACCCATCCAAAAAGGCTGGGGTAGCCATACTGGTATCTGACAACATAGACTTCAGGCTGAAGAAGGTCAGAAGGGACAGTGAAGGTCACTTGTTAATAGTCAAGGGATGCATATATCAGGAAGAAATCACGCTATTAAACATATATGCACCCAACGAGGGGCCAGCAAAATACCTAAAACAACTACTAATAGAATTCAAAGAAGACATTGACAGCAACACAATTGTAGTTGGAGACTTCAACACTGCTCTATCGACCCTGGATAGATCAACAAGATTGAAACTTACCAAGGAAATACTGGCCCCAAAAGAAGAGATGGAAGAAAGAGGGCTGGTAGACATATACAGGGCATTTCATCCCCAAAAAGCTGAATACGCTTTCTTCTCCAGTGCACATGGAACATACTCCAAAATAGATCACATGCTGAGCCATAAATCATACCTCCATAAAATCAAGAAAATAGAAATTGTGCCAACTATTTTTTCAGACCATGATGCACTGAAAATAGAAGTTAATTGTACACAAAACCGGAGACCAATACCAAGTACCTGGAAACTAAACAGCTCACTGCTGAACAACCAGCAAGTCATAAAATAAATCAAAGAGGAAATCCAAAGATTCCTTGAAACAAATGAGACTGAAGACAGGAATTACCAGAACTTGTGGGATACAGCAAAAGCAGTGTTAAGAGGCAGGCTCATAGCTCTTCAAGCATTCATCAGAAAAGAAGAAAAAAGGCCATCATAAACAGTCTGACTTCACAATTTAAGATCTTAGAGAGTGATCAACAAAAAGGAGCCCAACCCAAGTAGAAAGAAAGAAATAATAAAACTTAGAGCAGAAATCAATGAGATGGAATGTCAAAAAACAATCCAGAAGATCAACGAAACCAAAAAGCTGGTTCTTTGAAAAATAAAGAAGATTGACAAACCACTTGCAAGACTTGTAAGAAAAGGAAAAGAGAGAACCCAAATAAATAGAATCAGAAATGAAAAGGGGACATCACAACTGAAAACACAGAAATTCAAAAGATCATCAGAGATTACTATGAGAGCCTGTACGCCACGAAACAAGAGAACCTAGAAGAAATGGACAAATTCCTGAATTCCTATAGCTTCCCAAGTCTGCAACAAGAAGATTTGGAATACCTCAACAAACCTATCTCCATCGAGGAAATAGAATCGGTAATCAAAAGTCTCCCCAAACACAAAAGCCCAGGTCCAGATGGATTCACCAGTGAATTCTACAAAACCTTTAAAGAGGACCTACTCCCAATTCTTTTTAAGCTCTTCCGGCAAATTGAAGAAACAGAAACATTCCCAAATAGCTTCTATGAGGCACATATCACCCTGATACCCAAAGCAGACAAAGATGTCACAAAAAAGGAAAACTACAGACCAATCTCCCTGATGAATACAGATGCTAAGATCTTCAACAAAAATACTAGGAAATAGAATCCAAAGAGTCATCAAAAAGATTGTACACCATGACCAAGTGGGATTCATCCCGGGAATGCAAGGATGGTTCAACATCCGCAAGTCAATCAACATAATACATCACATCAACAAAAAGAAAAATAAAAACCATATGATCATATCAATAGATGCAGAGAAGGCATTTGACAAGATTCAACACCCGTTCATGATGAAAGCTCTCCGTAAAATGGGGATTGAAGGAACCTTCCTCAAGATAATTCAGGCCATCTACTACAAGCCCACAGCGAGCATCATTCTCAATGGGGAAAAACTGAAAGCCTTCCCCTTAAGATCAGGGACAAGACAAGGCTGCCCACTCTCAAAACTTCTATTCAATATAGTACTGGAAGTACTTGCCATAGCAATTAGGGAAGAAAAAAGACATTAAGGGCATCCAGATAGGAAGGGAAGAAGCCAAGTTATCACTATTTGCAGATGACATGATATTATACCTGGAAAACCCCAAACTCTCTAACAAGAGGCTCCTAGAAATAATACATTCTTATAGTAGAGTAGCAGGGTACAAAATCAATACCCAAAAGTCAATGGCCTTCCTATATGCAAACAGCGAAAAGAGAAGAAAGGGACATTAAAGAAACCATCCCATTCACAATTGCACCACAGAAAATCAAATACCTAGGAATCAGGTTGACAAAGAATGTAAAGGATCTCTACAAAGAAAACTACAAAACGTTACTTCAGGAAATCAAAGAAGACCTGAGGAAATGGAGACACATTCCCTGCTCATGGATTGGAAGGATTAACATTATCAAAATGGTAATACTCCCTAGAGCTTTATACAGATTCAATGCGGCCCCTATAAAGACACCCATGATGTTCTTCAAATAAATTGAACAAACACTCCTGAAATTTGTATGGAATAATAAAGCCCCACGAATAGCTAAAGCAATCCTTGGGGAAAAGAAGATGGGAGGTATCACTTTCCCCAACCTCAAGCTCTACTACAGAGCAGTTGTAATTAAGACAGTGTGGTATTGGTATAGAGACAGACCCGTAGACCTATGGAATAGAACTGAGTATCCTGAAACGCACTCACAAATATACAACCACTTAATCTCGATAAAGGAGCAAAAAATATTAAGTGGAGCAAAGAAAGCCTCTTCAACAAATGGTGCTGGGAAAACTGGGCAGCTTCGTGTAAAAAAATGAACTTAGACCTCCTTCTAACGCCATGCACAAAAGTCAGATCAAAATGGATTCTAGATCTCGATATCAGACATGAATCTATAAGGTACATCGAAGAAAACATAGGAGAAACGATCTACGACATCGAAACGAAAAGTATCTTTAAAGACAACACACCACTGACCAAGCAAATGGAAGCAAAGATAAACAAATGGGATTATATAAAAGTGAAAAGCTTCTGCACCTCAAAAGAAACGGTGACCAAGATACAAAGACAATCCACAGAGTGGGAAAAGATATTCACCCAATACCCATCTGACAAGGGGTTAATATACAGGATATATCAGGCACTTGTAGCACTCCACAAGAAGAAAACAGCCAACCCCATCAAAAAATGGGGAGAAGAAATGAACAGAAGCTTCCAAAAAAGAAGAAATTTGAATGGCCAAAAGGCATATGAAAAAGTGCTCTTCATCTTTAATCATCAAGGAGATGCAAATCAAAACAACATTGAGGTACCATCTCACCCCACAGAGACTGGCACACATCCCAAAACAGCAAGAACAACCGGTGCTGGCGTGGATGTGGGGAAAAAAGGGACTCTCATCCACTGCTGGTGGGACTGCCGACTGGTCCAGCCCTTTTGGAAAACAATATGGGCATTCCTCTGAAAGCTAGATATTGAGCTCCCATTTGATCCAGCAATAGCACTCCTGGGAATATACCCGAGAGACCGAAAAACACAGAGCAGAAACACTATCTGTACTTCTTTATTCATCTCTGCGCTATTCACTATAGCTAGAATCTGGAAACAACCTAAATGCCCGAGAACAGAGGACTGGCTAAAGAAACTGTGGTTCATCTACACTATGGAATACTATGCGGCTGTCAGAATGGATGAAATTATTAAATTTACCTGCAAATGGATGGACATGGAGTCTATCATGCTGAGTGAAATTAGTCAGAAGGAAAAGGACAGATACAGAATGACTGCATTCATTATTAGGATATAAATAGATACCAGTGTTTTAATAAATATGGGAAATGGTAATGGCAAATCAAAACTCACCACTGAATATACACAAAGAGACTTAAGTGATAAACTCTAAATATCTGCAGGGCTAGCCACAATGTGTAAAATAAGAGGGAGAGAGATGCAGAGAAAGAGAGAGAGATAGAGAGAGAAAGAAAGGAAACTGGGGTACCTGCTATTAAGACGGCCTGGGGGACGGGAGGAGGAGGGGTACATTGGTGGTGGAAATGGGGCACTGGTGGAGGGATGGGTGCTGGAATACTGTATTACCAAGTACCAATTATGAACACCTTTGTAATTGTATGTTTCACGGTGGTATAATAAAAAAGAAAATACCTTAAAAAAAAATGACGGTTTACTTCCCCTTCCGCCTCGGACTTCTGGGGGTTGTAGTTCCACCTTCTACCGAGACCTGGGGCTCTACCGTGACGCCAGGCGCCCGCCTGGCCAGCCGCACACCCCACGGAGGCTACCTGAGATGCAGATAGGCGGTGTGAGAGTTCAAAATGACCTTGAATTAAACTTGATCACTGCTGTTATCAGCAAAACCAAGTAAGATTAAATACAAAGATAAGATGAATAGAGACAACTTTGATAGTTATGGATAAGTGGAGTAATATGGCTTTATTTTATATAAGTCCAAATTGTTTTGACTCACACTTATTCATAAGTAAATAAAGAAAAATATGTTATATTTCAATAATATTAATTTAATATCCAAAATGTTCAGATCTTTTTAAAAAAACTGAAATTGTCACAAATATTAAAATGTACGTAAAACTGAAGACATTATGCTAAATAAAACACGCACAAAGGAAGAATTCGATATGATTGCACAACATAAGATACAAAGGTCCAATTCACAGGGAAAGAAAATAGTTTTCTTTCTTACTTTAGGGAGTTAGATGGAGTGAAGTATAGGAATTTATTGTTTTCCAGGTACAGAGTTATGTTTGGGAATTAGGTGGAGGTGATAATTGTACAAAATGTGAACACCTTTATGTCACACTTACATGACAGATCTTGATGCCACACACATATAAATAGAACTATGTACCAACATACTGGTATACAGTAGAAAAAAAATAACAGCTGCATCAAACTTTTCATATTCATACCTATTCCCTTAGTTTGGTAATGTTCAACATATGCTAAATTCCAGTGTTGCCCCATGCCAGAAATTACGGAAAATAAATTTGATGTTCCAAACATTCCCCCTGGTTCTAAAAGAAAAAAGGTGAAAGAAACAGCCATTCTGAAACAGTCATGGGATCCTCCACATGAGCCCAATGGTCACAACACACACATTCAAAATGTAACAAAAACAGGCACCAGAAGCAAGTAAACTTTCACAATGGAGAGGGACATTAATTTTAAAAAGTTGCTGCCAATTCCATATGAGTTAATGGATTCAGAATATCATTAGATTATAAAGACAAAGAACCTCACTGCAGGACTAGTAGTCAATGGAGTAGAATAATGATGACATAATGTGGGAATTTTGCTATAAAAGAATCATAGGAGTCAAGTAATATCTAACTAGATCACAATGAAGAAGAAATTTTACAATACTACTAAGATTAAGAGCAATATTAAGGTAAATCTCACACAATACATTTCATCTTTATAAAATGTCCTTATTGTACATGAATCTCTGCTCAATTTGTTTTTGGTTAAGATTAAGAACATCATAGGATAAAAGAGATGGAGGAACCATAAAATAATCTTATTTTAGCATACTATGTTGAAGTAAAAGTGCTAACATTAAGTATTGAAAGTATGTGCTTAGAGAGGTAAATAGTCCAACTAGAATTCAGATGTTCGATAGTCTTATCTACTTCATTCCTTATTTTGTAGAATTACTTAAGCAATTATCTGGAAAGAAGTAGAGTCACTATGCGGGGAATAAAAACTATGCTCAAAATAAAAGAATGAGAAGAATGTGGTTGTTTTACTAATTTGCTGAATGATCGTTAAAAAAACACTTCATTAAATATATTTAATGCAAGGTCGTTTATCAAAGTATTATAACATCATAAAGAATGAATACCATAATATATATCAAATGACAGTTTCTAAATATGTATGCTTTGGTAAATCTTTGGCGTTTTATTATTCATTATTATTTTATAACCTTAGCCCAAAAAACACTTAGAGGTAATTTTCTACTTATATTCAGTAATTTTCTTATGAGTGAAAAATTAAAACAAAGCATGTACTTTCAAAAATAAATTTTTTTTCAGAGGAACCACACAAGGCTATGCTCAAGAATCTTTCCTGGCAGGGCTCAGGAAACCATACTGAGTATCAGGGAATGGAACCAAGGTCCACTGTGTGCAAGTCAAGCATCCTACCCACTGTGCTGCTACTCTGGTCTCTCAAACCACATTTTTAAAGAAGAAATAAATGAGTAGGCAAGACCTGGTACTCATTTTAATATATTATAATAATATAATTCTCAAGGTATTTAAACAGAGTATTGAAAAAAAAGCATGTCGCTGATCAAATTGACATGTGATTATGTGTATCGCCTGTAAATGCCATACAAAGAATTTTTAGATATCCCATAATTCTTAAAAATTCATTTGTGAAGAAAAATAAGAGTACATAGAATAGCTTTAACCCAAATGTTGTTTTTAAATAATTGAAAGTGGCAAGTTTCCCAGGAGATAAAAGAAAAAGCAGAACATTTGATCACAGAAACTTGGGAATAAACCAGGCAACCACATTTGTGTATGGCTCCTCACTGAGTAGGCCTGAAGTCTTGTAACCTCTACTATCAAATACGAAAAGTCTTCAACACTGTAGTCATCACCCTTTCACAAAGAAGATATTGTTCACTTCACAGGCATTTACAAATAGCGCAACGAGAAAAATTTCAACCTTTTTTTTTTTTTTGGCACTCAGGAGGAATTACACCTGGCGGTGCTCGGGGGACCATATGGAATGCCGGGGATCGAACCTGGGTCAGCTGTGCACAAGGCAAACGCCCTACCCAGTATGCTATTGCTCCAGCCCAACTCCCAACCTTTTAATATCCAACAGAGATCCTGTCTTTCCTAATGTACCTTTTCTTATTTTCAAAGTGAATCCAAATTCTTCAGAACTGAGAACATGTTTTAGTAGAGGCAAACATTTTAAATTCCAGTTCACAGAAAACCTGACAAAAATCACATGAGATGTCTCTCTAACGATACTACAGAAAAAGTTAACATTAAAACCAGTGTAACTGACAGGCCCATGTCCATTTATTATATTGATCAAGACTGAAACCTTAAGTCTAAGGCCTGGAATTTCAACATTGAAACTTAGTAAAATGACACTTACCTCCTAAATATCTTTTTACTTCAAATTCAACCAAAGAACAATAAGCACTTAAATGGAAAATTTTAATTATCAACATTAAGGCTTTATTCTCTGGGGAAGGGTTCAGCTCTGTTTTCACTGATTTTATTCTTTAGTTTATTGCTTTTCTCGAGCAGGTCTAGTCTTTGTCTCTACATTAGAATCCTGAACATTCTACTTTTATATGTTTCCCATTTTCTTGCAAATGAACCAACACAAAATCTCTCCAGGCTTTATGGACCTTTCTAGTTAAGAGCTTTTTCTTTGCTGTTTGTTTTTAGTTTTGTGGGTTCACTACTAAATCGCTATCATATTTCACACGTTGTTCATTCAGGAATCCACCAATCACCACTGTTGTTCCTTAATATTGTCTAAGGACACAAATCAAGCAATCTATAAACCTGTCTTTATTCTGGGCAATCAGTAATAGACCAAAAAAGTAAACCAAAATGATGTATATTTACAGATCTAAGACTCAGTCCTGTGAGGAAACTTAGGAATTTAGAAAGCTCTTCTAACTTACGGACTTGTCGTGGGCGGCAAAGGAATATTTTGAATACCAAAGAGGTATCAAGTAGCCTATCAAAAACAACTATGTTCTCCATTTTTATAGTTGTGTGATATGAGTCTTTAAGGTTCTAGAGTATTTCATTTTGTCTAGTCTATTTAATATCATCAGAATCTCCAGCTCCAGGCACAACTTTTCGACTCCACCATTATTCCAGCACTATAATAAGCCTCAGAGACCTGGGCCTTATGAAAACAGGATGAGAAGGCTATTTGGGTAGCCCAAAGAGGAATTGAAAGAGTCTTGTTTGGAGTATCACGCTTCCAATCAATTGAGAGAAAAAATCCGGAGTTCCAACCTCCGTCAAAGATCAAGAAGCAAGGATGTTGTCTCATTTGCCAAGATGATGAAAATCAAGACGCCTATAGTAGAGTGGCAGGATACAAAATCAACACCCAAAAAGTCGGTGGCTTTCCTATATACAAATAACGAAAGAGAAGAAAGGGATATTAAGGAAACAATTCTATTCACAGTTGTGCCACAGAAAATCAAATATCTAGGAATCAACCTACCCAAGTGTGTAAAGGACCTGTACAAAGAAAACTACAAGACATTGCTCCAAGAGATAAAAGAGGACACAAGGAAATGAAAACATATTCCCTGCTCATGGATGGGGAGAATCAACATTTTCAAAATGGTAATACTCTCTAGAGCTCTGTACAGATTCAATGCAGTCCCTATAAGGATACCCATGACATTCTTCAAAGAAATTGACCAAACACTCCTAAAATTTGTGTGGAACAATAAACCCCCAAGGATAGCTAAAGCAATCCTCGGGAAAAAGAAGATGGGAGGCATCACCTTTCCCAACTTCAAACTGTACTACAAGGCAGTACTAATTAAAGCAGCATGGTATTGGAATAAAAACAGACCTGTGGACCTATGGAATAGAATTGAGTATCCTGACACCCAACCTCAAACACATGATCATTTAATCTTTGATAAAGGTGCAACGAGTCTAAAATGGAGTAAGGAAAGCCTCTTCAACAAGTGGTGCTGGGAAAACTGGGCAGCAACATGTAAAAAAATGAATTTGGACCTGTGTCTAACACCATGCACAAAAATCAGATCAAAATGGATTAAAGATCTCAACATCAGACTTGAATCCATAAAGTACATTGAAGAAAATATAGGAAAAAACCCTCCACGACATTGAAGCTAAAGGCATCTTCAAAGGTGAAACATCACTAACAAAACAACTAGAAGAAAAGATAAACATATGGGACTACATGAAACTAAAAAAGCTTCTGCACCTCAAAAGAAACAGTGACTAAGATACAAAAGCAGTCCACAGAATGGGAAAGAATATTCACCCAATACCCATCTGATAAGGGGTTAATATCCAGGATATATCAGGCACTGGTAGAACTTTTACAAGAAGAAAACAAACAACCTCATCAAAAAATGTGGAGAAGAAATGAACAGAAACTTCAGCAAGGAAGAAATTCAAATGGCCAAAAACATATGAAAAATGCTCATCATCACTAATCATCAGAGAGATGCAAATCAAAACAACAATGAGATACCACTTTACACCACAGAGACTGGCACAGATTCAAAAGAGCAAGAACAAATGCTGGCGTGGATGTGGGGAAAAAGGGGACACTCATCCATTGTTGGTGGGAATGCCGGCTGGTACAGCCTTTCTGGAAAACAATATGGACATTCCTGCAAAGACTAGAAATTGAACTCCCATTTGACTCAGCCATACCACTCCTGGGAATCTACTCTGGGAAACCAAAAATAGCGCAGCGGAAACACCATCCATACTTTTTATGTTCATAGCAGCATTATTCACAATAGCCAGAATCTGGAAGCAACCAGAGTGCCCGAAAATCGATGACTGGATAAAAAAGCTTTGGTACATCTACACAATGGAATACTATGCTGCTGTTAGGAAAAATGAAGTTATAAAATTTGCCTATAAATGGATGAACATGGAGAAGATTATGTTGAGCGAAATTAGCCAGAAGCAGAGAGACAGATACAGAATGACTGCATTTATCTGCATAACATAAATATATATGTATATATTATGATAGCAATATCCAAGGTCAAGTGAAACATATATCAGGAGGTCTTGTCAAAGGTGGAAATTATCACAAACGTGTGGGAGTCAGAAGCTAGGTAAGACAGAAAATGGAACAGTGTGCTAACAATTGTCGAGGGTACTAATGCCAACCTAGAACTGAGCATTAAATAGAGGCAAAAAGATACACATGACAACCCTTTAATGTATGTTCTGTAATCCATAGTCTGGAGGGAAAGGAAAAGAGAAAGAGAGAGAGAAATGGAAAGAGATAAAGAACCTGCCATGGAGGAGGGCTGGGGGAGGGGGAGGGAACCGGGGACGTTTGTGGTGGGAGATGGGCACTGGTGGCGGGATGGGTGCTGGAACACTGTATGACCAAAACCCAAATATGAACTTTTTAATCGTATATCTTTGTAACTGTAAAAATAAAAAAATTATTAAAAAACATAAAAAAAGATGATGAAAATCAGATGGGCTGGACACATAATGTGATTTAGGGATGACTACTGGACTGGATTCCACAGGATCTCAAAAAGAATGTGTGGTCGCCTACCTATGAGATCGTCAGACTTCTTCGTCAGAAACCTGAATGATCAGTTTGAGACTTATTATGTCCCTGGAACAAGCATAAGCCATTGGGTTACACTTGCATGTGACAGGGACAAATAGAAATGTTACTGGTGCCCCCTCGAGCAGATTGATGAACAACAGGAAGATAAGTGATAAGTGTCTTTAAATAGAAGTAGCAGGCCGCTAAAAACAAAAGACTTGCATAGTATTAAGTTTAGGGTAAGGTTTCCACAAGCAGAGACAGAACCCCACAGCCTTCACTTCCAGAACACCCTGCCACAACTTCTCTTGCCTCGGGTTCCCTAGCCCACGTTTTCTTCCTTCACTCAAATTATTCACCACAAAACTCTCTTGATTGTTACCCATTTTTGGTTAGATTATTCTGGATATTCTTTTGTAGGAAAACAGAAACAGTTTTACATTCAAACTTTGAGAGATGCATTGGTTAGGAAATGAATATTCGCTACCTATTAGCTGCTAACTAACACTGTTAGAGTAAATATTTTAGTTTTTTGTATGAAATACTACTCCTGCCATCAAAGACACATAACTACAGAAACTTTAGGGGTGATCCAGGACCATACATGCAGAAATCAACCTTGATTACTGCCTGGTGTGGATCAAAAACAAGTAAGATTTTTTTTTATGAATTTTTATAATCCTACTTATAAAGAAGATGGAGGCACCACCTTTCCCAACTTCAAACTGTATTACAAAGCAGTAGTAATTAAAACAGCATGATATTGGAATAAAAACAGAACTGAGGAGTTGAATATCCTGACACCCATCCTCAAATACATGATAATTTAATCTTTGATAAAGGAGAAAAAAGTACGAAATGGAGCAAGGAAATCCTCTCGAACAAGGAGTACTGGGAAAACTGAGCAGCTACATGTAAGAAATGAATTTGGACCTCTGTCTAACACCATGCACAAAAATCAGATCAAAATGGATTAAATATCTCAACATCAGACTTGAATCCATAAAGTCAAAGAAAATATAGGAAAAACCCTCCACGGCATTGAAGCTAAAGGCATCTTCAAATATGAAACACCATTAACAAAGCAACTAGAAGCAAAGATAAACATATGTGACTATGTGAAAGTATAAAGCTTCTTCACCTCAAAATAAACAGTTGCCAAAATGCAAAGAGAGTCCACAGAATGGGAAAGAATATTCACCCAATACCCATCTGATAAGGGGTTAATATCCAGGATACATCAGGCACTGGTCAAACTTTACAAGAAGAAAACAGCCAACCCCATCAAAAAATGGGGGAGAAGAAATAAGCAAACTTCTACAAGAAAGAAATTCAAATGACCAAAAAACATATGAAAAAATGCTCATCATCATTAATCATCAGAGAAATACAAATCAAAACAACAAGATACCATTTCACACCACAGAGACTAGTGCATATCCAAAGAACAAGAACAAGTGTTGGTGTGGATGCAAGAAAAAAGAGGACTCTCATCCATTAATGATGGGATTGTCGACTGGTGCAGCCTTTTTGGAAAACATTATGGACATTCCTCCAATGACTAGAAATTGAACTCCCATTTGACCCAGCCATACCACTCCTGGGAATATACCCTGGGAGGTCAAAAACACATAGCAGAAACACCATCTGCACTTTTATTTTCATATTAACACTAGTCACAATAGCCAGAATCTGGAAACAACCAGAGTGCCCAAGAAACCTGGCACATTTACACAATGGAATACTATGCAGCTGTTAGGAAAAATGAAGTAATGAAACTTGCCTATAAATGGATGGACATGGAGAGGATCACTTGATCACTTGAATCCCGTTACTCATCGATTTGCTCGAGCGGGCGCCAGTAACATTTCCATTGGACCCTATCACGTGCCAATGTAGCCCAATGGCATCTGGTTGATTCAGGAATATGAAGAGCCTCAAACCGTTCCTTCAGGGTCTTAACAAGGAAGTCTGACCATCTTGTAGGTGGGCGGCCACGTGATCTTTTGACATCCCGTGGGATCCAGTCGGTAACGGCTCTAGTCCAGCGGTTGTCTCCAAATCGCATTACATGTCCAGCCCATCTGATTTTCGATGCCTTGGCAAACGAGACAGCGTCCCTGATTCTGGAATAGCGACGGAGGTCAGAACTCCGGATTCCTTCTCTCACTTGAGTGAGACGTGATATTCCAAGCATAGCTCTTTCGATGCCTCTCTGGGAGACCCGAATAGCATTCTCATCCTGCTTTCGTAGGGCCCAGGTCTCTGAGGCGTATGTTAATGCAGGGAGAACGGTGGAGTCAAAGAGATGTGCCCGGAGCCGGAGGTTCTTTGTCCTTTTAGCTATTTCTTCGATGCCTTTGAAGGCATTCCATGCCGCTCTCTTCCTCCTGTGCAGCTGAGGTTTTAGGTCGTTCATCATGTTGGTTTCTCGACCTAGGTACACATAACTGCTGCATTCAGAGATGTTTGTTCCATTGAGAGTGAATGGGGCCTCTGGAACTAGTTTATTCTTCATAAACATGGTTTTCTTTAGATTCAGCTGTAGACCTATCTTTCTACATTCTCGGTCAAAATTAGCCAGCATTTCTGCAGCTTGGTCCTATGGTTGTCCTTCATCTAGTGTTCTGCTAATCCTGTTCAGGATGACTCGTAAACAGCTTGTAGATGACAGACAACAGGCAGATGGGGCGATAGTTGCCGATGTCATGAATGTCTCCCTTCTTGAACAGTAGAACTGTCCTGCTGGTTTTCCATTGGGAGGGCACCTTGCATTCCGACAGGTAGCGTGTGAAGAGCCGAGCTAGTGTATTGATGAGCACCGATGGCAGATTCTTCAGGTGTTCGGGTCTGACTTTGTCTGGGCCTGGTGCTGTTCCCTTCTTTACCGATAGATGGCATGTCTTATTTCAGAAGGGAGAACGTTGGGAATGATGTATCCATCCTGTGGAATTTGGTATGTGGGCAGGTGGATGTGGCTATCAAAAAGATTTGAGTAGAAGTCCTGGATAATCTTCTCCATTGCCTTTCTGGAAGATGTGATAGATCCATCAGGGCGTCGGAGGGCAGTCATCTTGGTCTTATAGTTGGAGAGGATCATGCTGAGTGAAATTAGCCAGAGGGAAAGGGACCAACATCTCGCATTTATTTGCGTGAGATATAAAAAAAATAGCATGATACCAATATCCAAGGCCAAACAAAACATGGATCAGGAGGTCTTGTCAGTGGGTCGAACCTACTGGAAATGTGTCGAGTCAGAGGTTAGGCAATACAGAGAAAGGAGAAGTGTACTAATATTATTGTAAATGACAATACCAGTGTAGAACTCAGAATTGAAAGTAGGCAAAAGGATATACATGATAACCTCAAACTGTATGTGTTGCAAGCCACAGTGTGTAAAAAGAAGGAGAGAGAGAGAAAGACAGAGAGAGAGAGAGAGAGAGAGAGAGAGAGGGTGAAAACTGCCTGTCATAGCTACAGGCTGGGGGTGGGGAGGAAATCCTGAGACATTGGTGGAGGGAAATGGGCACTGGTGGAGGGATGGGTGCTGGAACACTGTATGACTGAAACCTAAACATGAACACTATTGTAACTGTATATCTCACAGTGGTATTAAAATTTTTAATTTCTACTTTTGAACTCCAAGACTTATTTAAAACCATTGCTATGTAAGCAACAGACTAAGTTAACACATGGAAAGTGAAAATACTCTAACAATATAATATCTACCAATAAAGAAAACAAAATGATTGAGTCAGGAAAGTGCCCATAGATGGGTAAAGTTTGATGAAAATTAGGATATTTATTCTTATTAAATTATTTCTTGACAAATTATTTGTGAATGATAATTATTAAACTCTAGTGTAAGAAAGCCTTTGTAAATCCCACCTCACTAGGTGACAATGTCTATCGTCATATGTTTTATGGTAGAGATGGACAAACATATTGCTTATGTGTATTTCTTTAAAGGAGAATAACATAAATTATTACAGACATGGGGCAGAGCTGCTACTGGCTCTCCCTGTGCCCAGTCGCTCAGGAGGCGCCCAGGAGGGAAGGCCTGCCACCCCAGCAGAGCCTCGCAACAAGCCAGACGACCCCCCTACTCCATTTTCCACATTCGGACTTCCCCTCATCAGAACTCCATCCAGCAGACCAGCCTATTGCTGCGCGGTTCATCAATAAATGCTGGATTTACTTTTTAGGTCATACCTGGCGATGCTCAGGGGTTATTCCTGGCTTGTTGCTCAGGAATTACTCCTGGCAGTGCTCTGGGGACCATATGGGGTGCCGGGATTGAACCCGAAATGGCACAGGCTGGCCGATGCAAGGCAAATGCCCTACCCACTGGGCTATCACTCCGCCCCAATAAATGCTGGATTTAGAGATGAGTATGCTACCCGCACAGCAGAGCCTGGCAAGCTACCCGGTCATATTTTATATGCCAAATACCAGTAACAATTATAGACCTCATTCCCATGACCTGATGGAATGGTTTGAGGCTCTTTATGTTCCTGGAGCAAGCAGGTGCCCTTGGGCTCTACTTGCATGAGACAGGACATATGGAGATGTTACTGGTGCCCGCTCGAAGCAAATCGATGATGAACGGGAAGACAGTGATACAGTGATACAGTGAACATAAATTTAATTACAAGGAAACACCATTCACAACAAAACTGTGTGTCACTCTTCAAAATTAGTGTTAACTCTAAAAAAAAATGATGACACAGAAACAATTCACTTAAAGTAGACTATATAAACAAGGCCTGGCTCTAGGTTGGATCTGGAGCCAGAAACATTTTTTAAAGCTTATTACTGAAACAATTAACAATATGACTAAGCTAAAAAAGCACGACCTCAGTGTTAAATTTTCTCACTATGTAGTGGTATTGTGGTTACATAAAAGAATGTTCTTAGAGGGCCAGAGCCATAGCAGGTAGGATGTTTCCCCTGCTATCCTATATGGTCCCCCTAGCACCTCCAGGAGTAATTCCTGAGTGAAGAGCCAGGAGTAACCCCTGAGCATTGCCGGGTGTGACCCAGAAAGGAAAAAAAAAGAATTTTCTTAGAAAATGAAATTCATATAATTTACAAACAAGAATTTACTCTCAAATAATTCAGAACAGTTATAAATACATGAATGCAAATTTTCATATAAACACACATATAGAAAAATTATAAATCAAAGAGGAAAGAACATCAATTCAGGATTATAAATCAAAATAAGTTATAAAGATTGGTTTAAAGTCTCCGTACCCTAAATGTTAAATGTATCAGTTTGATGAGCATTTTTGTCAATATAATCAACTAAGAAAACACAAGTTATAAACTAGAAACAACTTATTAAAATAACAATTAAAAGTATCAAGATTTCGGCATATGAACCTGCATAAAATTCAAATCAATATATAAGCATATTGAATATGCTATTAGTAGTTGACGTTCTCAGAGAAGCTATTGCATTCTTGAACTTATATCCTTACAATAGATTTTTGGCTCAAGATACAACACAGGGAATTATCTGAGGCAGTCAAGTGAGGCATCTTCAAAAGAGTAGTCACATCATTGTTGATTTTGTATGTCAAATTTTACCTTCGCTCATGGCATGGAAAATTAATTCATCTTTCTGAATGCTTAATAAGAAAAACAGAACTCTTCGAATCCTTTTCCAGGAAATCCTAGTGCAAAAGTAAACTCTATATCCAAAATGTTAAATGAGCTTTTAACATTGTCGAGGGTACTAATGCCAACCTAGACCTGAGCATTAAATAGAGGCAAAAAGATACACATGACAACCCTTTAATGTATGTTCTGTAATCCATAATCTGGGGGGAAGGAAAAAGAGAGAGAAAGGGAAAAAATAAAGAACCTGCCATAGAGGCAGGCTGGGGGAGTGGGGAGGGAACCGGGACGTTGGTGGTGGGAGATGGGCACCGGTGGCGGGATGGGTGCTGGAACACTGTATGACCAAAACCCAAATATGAACTTTTAATTGCATATCTTTGTAATTGTAAAAATAAAAAAAATTTAAATGAAATAAAATAAAATTCTAATAATAATAATAATAATAATAATAATAATAAATGAGCTTTTAACAACTTGGAATTTTAACTACAAAGGATACCCAGTCAGTTATTTTCTTGAAACTAAAGGTGGCACATGCAATGTCAAAAAATTTTAGGCATAATACTATACTGATAAACAATACATATTACTCAACATTATAGTATTTGTCTTCGTAATAATCTGGATCTACCTAATGTACCACATGGGACTGTAGACTACGGTATATTTATTATACCATAAAATACTTTCTGAAATAATTCATGCTGGGAAGTAATTTAATACTATATTTATCCATGAGTATATGTATATACACTATATATATATATGTATAAAGTTTGCATCTAACCACAATAGGCATGCATTCTTTTTCCATACATTTCAAAAGTTATAAAAATAAAAATTGTAAGAACCTATAATACCAGTATGAAGACATATTTTTTAAAAGACTGTTAAAATTAGGCTATGTTTTAGTATCTCTCCCACCCATGCATTTAAAAATAATTTTTAATGTTTTTCCAGGTTTTTTCCAATCATATTTTGGCAGCTTCTCTAAGTATAAGCATTTTCTTAAACTTTCCAAACCTGTTATAGCCACTCAGATGGAAGGCTAAGCATTATTTCCAAGACGTAGAAGGAGAGTTTAGACATAGTAGATACAATCTTCCACTAAACATCAACTTTAAGAATGCAGATAACCCACTAGGCTCTTCCTTCTCCTATTGATAAGTGTACACTTGAAGACTGATCCTAACTACTAGGGAATTCACCACCACTGTGCATGGGAATATCTACTCCTCTGCTTTTGGTATACCTCTGAGCCTATGAATTAGTAAGCCACTAAGGTTGCAGCTATAATTTCAAGATTTTTTTCTACACATAAAAAAGGTATCTAATCCATAGTAATATTCCTCCTGTTCAATTGTTTCTAGTTCCATTAGTTCTTACCACTAAACTATGCAGCACACAATAGCTTCAGTCTTCTTTCCAACATCCCTACCCACATGGGTGTATCTTACATACAAGAAACCTTTGTTCCAGCCACAGTTGTTCAAACATGCCGTTTTTGCTCCCAGATTAAATTCATAAATTATTCCTTGCTCTCAGAAAATCTTCTGTTCTCGTCTCTGTATGTTGAGAGTATAGAAAGATCTCAATTCATCCATCCTCGTTGCCTTTCCTTATCTTCCCAAGCAGAATTACTTTTTCTTTCTTTACTCTTCGAAACGCTTTCATGTATCTCAATGAATTTTGTTTTCTCAAATTTTGCATACTTTCATAGCTTCAGTTAACAGTTTTATTCAATTTAATGTTTTATTTTTCATATAAATATACCTTATTAAAGACATGATTATATTTCTCTTATTTTCAATGAATCTTAAAATGGTATTCTGATAATTAAGTATTTATAACGGATGACTAATTAAATCAATATCTAAAAAGAAAGTTTGGACCCAAAACTTTATTATGGGGAGATATAGCACACTATGTGCTAATTATTCAGAGTATCTAAAACGATATAGATAATTTTGCGATATTTATGTTGAGGGAATGACAAGCCTCAGCATTTCATCATTTTATTCAAAATTATTCAGGATAGTGACAGCAAAGCAATAAAACAATAAGGAATTTTTTAGGTTTTTTTTCTTTGCTCTGTTTTGTTTTTGTTTGTATGGAGATGAGGAAGGGATCATAGCCAGCACTGCTCAGGGCTCTGTGCTCAGAGATAGGTCCTGGTGGTGCTCAGGGAACCACATGTAATACCAGGGTTGAACCAGGGTCAGCCACATACAAGGAAAGTACATTTATCCCTGTATTATCTCTCTGGCCCCAAGATATTTCAGGGACAGGAAGTGCTGGAAGTTTAATCCAATGCCTCATACACGTAAGAGACTGAGCAACATCTGCAGCATATTGTTTGCTATTGTTGATTTTGGTTTGGTTTTGGGGGCACACCTGATGGTGTGAGAAAGATTCAAGATATTTCTCATGGCAATGCTCATGGGATCTTGTAGTGCCAGAGATGAATCTCAGGAACTGAAGAAATAGTACAGTGGTTAGCACTTACCTTGAACAGAGCCTACATGAGTTAAATCCCAAGACATTCCATATTATCATCCCATATAATCCAAGCACCTCCAGTAATAATTTCTGTGGGCAGAGCAATAGTAAAACTAGAATTTCTGGGTGTGGCCACAAAACTTTATTAAAAACAAAAAAATATACAGGCATCTTGTGTGCAAAGCTTGTATACAGCTCACTGGGATAGCTCCCTGGCCCCAAAGTAGATTCTTGTAAGCAAAGGGCCACATGTGCATGTAGCTGGTAATGTCTGCATAATTATCTGTATGGTTTTTCATTCTTTCCATTGAGTAAGCACCAAAGATTCTCATACAAAATGAACACTGCTTTTATAATTAACATAAAAAAGAACAGAAAGAAGAACCCAGAATCTTCTAATTCTTTTCAGACTTACTATTCAAGTTTATTTCCTGGCCTATGCACAGAATCTTGGAAGTGCACTCCTTTAGGTATACTTCTAAATCAGTTCTCTTTTTTAGGTCTCTATTCATGCAATAGAACACTTGTAAACTTTTTTTTTCCAAAGGAGAAGGGATAGTTTATTACATTCCTGTCTCAATTGATGACTTTTACTTTGTTTTTTGTGAAGCTGGTTCATCTACAATTTCCTGAATTTGGAGAAAAAAAATTAAGGAACTCTTATATCATCTCAAGTTCCAACACAAGAAAATCCTTTTCAAAACATTCAGTTTCATAGCATGGACTCTGCTTTTATAAGGCCCATTATTTTTTAAAAGCGTTTTCTGAGTGCAGCATGCAACCTGAGCCTTTTGGTGGGGTAAGGATGAAAAGGGCAGTGGTGAACAGGGAGGAAGAGAAAGACCAAACCCATCCGGAAGAAACACCAAGGTACTTATAATTAATGGCAGGAGGTTATAGCTTGCAGCTGACATGGTTACAGTTAAAGGTCAGCAGCAACTGCTACAATTTGCATTTACTAAATTGGAAGGTAGTTGGCTACAGTTTCCCTTCCTACCTCCCTCTGGTTGGGGATCTTAATTGATCCCTACTGCATTGCTTTCTTCAATTGTCTTCACATTTACACAAACACACACCTCACTCTTTTTTTAAAGTATTTTATTATACCACCGTGAGATATACAAATAAAAAGATATACAATTAAAAAGTTCATGTTTGGGTTTTGGTCATACAGTGTTCCAGCACCTATCCCTCCACCAGTGCCCATCTCCCACCACCAACATCCCGGTTCCCTCCCCCTTCCCCAGCCCTCCCCCATGGCAAGTTCTTTATTTCTTTCCGTTTCTCTCTCTTTCTCTTTTCCTTCCCTTCCAGACTATGGATTACAGAACATACATTAAAGGGTTGTCATGTGTATCCTTTTGCCTCTATTTAATGCTCAGTTCTAGGTTGGCATTAGTACCCTCAACAATTATTAGCACCCTGTTCCATTTTCTGTCTTACCTAACCTCTGACTCCTGCACGTTTGTGATAATTTCCACCTTTGACAAGACCTCCTGATATATGTTTCACTTGACCTTGGATATTGGTATCATAATATGTACCTATATATTTATGTTATGCAGATAAATGCAGTCATTCTGTGTCTGTCTCTCTCCTTCTGGCTAATTTCGCTCAACATAATCTTCTCCATGTCCATCCATTTATAGGCAAATTTTATAACTTCATTTTTCCTAACAGCTGCATAGTATTCCATTGTGTAGATGTACCAAAAGCTTCTTTATCCAGTCATCGATTTTTGGGCACTCCGGTTGCTTCCAGATTCTGGCTATTGTGAATAATGCTGCTATGAACATAAAAGTAGGGATGGTGTTTCCGCTACGTATTTTTGGCTTCCCAGAGTAGATTCCCAGGAGTGGTATGGCTGGGTCAAATGGGAGTTCAATTTCTAGTCTTTGAAGGAATGTCCATATTGTTTTCCAGAAAGGCTGTACCAGCCGGCATTCCCACCAACAATGGATGAGTGTCCCCTTTTCCCCACACCACGCCAGCACTTGTTGTTCTTGCTCTTTTGAATATGTGCCAGTCTCTGTACACACCTCACTCTTGCCCCCTTGCACACACCCTCCATTCATGTTTATTCAGACAGGACACTCATGGCTTTCAGCTTCCAGGGAACCTGCCAAGTTCCCTTTCTCTGTCAGTGACAGAAGGACAAAAAGGGTAAGTTAGAACAGGCATTATTTCTTGAGGATAAGACAATTGTTAAGCAAAGAGCAATTCTGGTGCCATAATTATTTTTTTTCCTGAACTGCTCAGTCTTGAACTTCTGGTGGGAATGAAAAGGATGAAAAGATGGTGGGCAAATCTGACTGTAGACACTGGTGTGTCCACGATGAGAAGTCCTGGGCATCAAGGTTAGTGAAGATTATACTCATGAAGTCAGGCCCGCGGAGCGTGTTCTTCACTCTTCTGGAGTCAGTGGTACTCCCGCGAAGGGAGCGTGCGCTCATACGTGGATTTTCTTAGGTGTCTAAGCTGAAGGTGTAGTAGGTATAGAAATGATTCAGCTGCTCTTCTATCCCCCACATGCTTCCAACCACCTACTTTCCTCTTTCCAATAATAGAATCACCTTCCACCACAATGTTTCTCAAAATTCAGTAATTTGTGTTTTGAATTCATGGCGTTTGGTATATTCAGCTATCATTTACAACTTCATTTGGTATTGTCTTAATTTTTTTTCTTTCTTTGAGTAAAATGCATGGCTTTTACTGGAAATATTTCAGCACTGCTAAATGAAAAATAATGTCCATTGCAAACAAGAGAGTATTACCATAATACTAGATTAGAATACCAAATCAATCGTTCAGAGAGTCCTAAAACTGGTCTTGTTTAACATCTGTAATCACTCTTTCCCTCTCTGTGAAGCACTATTCTTGTAGGGGCTACTTGAATCAACTCACTAATCCAATCTAAGCCTTTTCAACTGCCAGTCCACAGATGTAGAAGGGTTGGAAACCACTGATCTAATTACATTTTTGAGGTGAACTATATCCATTAGAGCTTTTTTTTACCTAGTTTCCTTCACAGATAGCAACAGCATATTCCTTAGTGCTTTCACAGTCAACTCAGAGAAGAACATCAAAGTTCTCAGCATTTAGTTTCTTTGGCTGTTCAACCTCCACCCTTTTCTCTGTACTTTACTCATAGATGGTAACATGAACTGGAGAGATGGTACAGTGTACAGCAGTCACACATATGGTCACTAAGACCACCAAGAGTGATCTCCGAGTGTAACAGAGCCAGGAATAAGCCCTGAGCAGTACTGGGTGTGGCCCCCAACAAACAAACAGACTGGGGAATGCAAATAAAGGAAGGCAGGAATAAGGATGTCTCTGATGCTGAGCAGAGTCAGGAAGAAATAGACATTAGAGTGTTGCAGAACTTTTTTCCAAATCCACTAAGGTACTTGCTTCTTTCTGTTCTTTTAGCCCACAAGTATTTATTGAATTCACATGCTAACTTGGATATGATGCTGGTAATGTCACTAGAAATTCAGAAAAAAAGAACTGACATCTTTGCAGAAGAACTATACATAAGATGACCAAATGCCTCTAGTTCTATCAGATCTGAATACCTTCACAGACAAACATAAAGAAGATTTTATCAAAGTCTAATTGAAAGGCAACCAATTGATTTGAAGTTCAATTCTCCGACCCAGTTCCTGACTTTACGTGTTGGCAGTCAACACGGCACTACTTAGAAATGCCTGTCCCTGCTTCATGCAGCTAGACTCTGTCAAGGACAGGGTCCTCACTGATAGATTGTTCATGGCCTGCAGAGGCGCCACACACATGGATGGGATACACGGGGTTGCTCATAAAACTTATGAGCCATGTTCTGTACTGTGACCTGGGTAAGGGATGGTTCAGCTTCAGTGGAGGGATAATTAAAAACAATTAAGAGTTGCTGGAGAGATGACAGAATTCAGCTCAGACATTGCCAGCGTACAGACCTAATTGCAGAGAGAACAAGGGTCCCTCGTGCTTTGCAGTGTTTATGTAAGGGGGAATAAAACAAAAATCTACTTAGCTATGGACCAGCCTGCATCTTGGCTACTTGATGCCGACAGCAGGATCTGTTTCAAAAGATCTGCAACACTTTTTGTTTATAAACTCCTCTTTTTTGGGGGAGAGGGATGTGCAGTATGGGCCACACCCAGCATTACTTAGGCTCTCTGCCAGGGCTCTGCCCCCACGGACCCTGGATGATTGATGGTCTGACACAGAAAAGACTGGGTCCCCTAGGATGAACCCAGAACCACGGCAAAGCCTGGCAAGCTACTAATATGCCAAAAACAGTAACGATAATGGACCTCATTCTCAACGACTGGAGACGTTACTCGTGTCTGCTCCAGCAAATCGATGAACGATGGGAAGACAAGTGACAAGTGACTGTCTCTGCACTCAGGGATCCCACCTGGTGGTGCTGGGGGACCATGTGGGGTGCTGCGCATCTAACAAGAGTTAACCATGTGCAAGGCAAGTGTCCTCCCGGCTGTACTATCTCTCCGAATCTTAAAAACGTATTTGCCTTTAGAGTGCTATACTATGTATTTGAGGGATTCTGTGGCGTTTCCAGACTACATTCCAAAAATATCTCAGTAAAATTAAAGTAGCCACTCACACCATCCCAGAACTGCTTTGTTGGGTTTTTCGATAATCACCTTAAGGTAAAGGATCCAAAGCATAGTTATAAAGGGTAGAAGTATGTAAGCTAACAAAAGGCTCATATTTGAGGACTCAGATAGGTACGGAGGCACGGGGTTGTGGAGGATAAGGAGAAAGGCAAAGGTGAAGACGAGTACTGCTTAAGGATCAGGCACAAAATAAGCACTACAGCATGTCGCATTCTTCGGTGGGAATAAAAGACCAGTAGGGTAGCTGTGGCCGCCGAAAAGGGGTTCATACATGGTGGTCTCCCTAGCAATCCTTTCTAATAGCAACTTTATTTTATTAATCTGAACCTAACAACTTACTAGTATCATTTGAGTTCTTCCTCTAACTACAGTTATTTTCTTTGGGAAGTAGTAACTATTATTTTTAAACCATTCCCTTTAGAAGGTGATAAGAATTGATTGATTAAATATGCCAAAATTCTTTGTAGGAAGCAAGAGATTAGGAACCCTAATACCTGCTTATATCCCCAAAGGAAAACTAAAGGATTTGTACATATGGTTTTAGTTAGTCTACACTACTGCCTGCTTAGAGTTTAGGATGACCAAGAAGTATGTATAGCAGCCATCAGAATATATCGCATGTTGCAGCCTTTCTAAAGAAAGCAAAGTTAAGACTTAACTCAGTCCTACCCCAGACACCGCAAAGACTTTCAAAGACTTTAAAAAAAAAAACTACTTAAAGAGGCACCAGAAAGTTAACACAGCAGGGTGCTTGCCTTACACAATACTGCACAAAAGGGTTCCGAAGTCTGACCAGACTTGAATGCAGAACCATGAACACTTCTGATCCCAGCCAAATGAGGACCACAAGTAGGGGGAGAAAGTGCTAACAGAGAAGAATAAAGGTTTTCCTTTATAAGCATAAGCTTCCATGTGAAGTACATAAGAGAACTAAATATATAATGTGATTCATATAGGAAACAGGGCTAAACACGGTAAGAAAAGAAGGAAAGTCTGTGCATGTATAAATATGAGTCTATATCTATGAAAGGAAAATTAACAAAAAATTCACATGTGATTTTTATTTTAAAAAATGTATTTTTTTTAATTTTAAAAATCAAAGACCAGTGACATAGTAAAGATAAAGAATTTGTTTTCCACACAGGTGTGATCTCTACACACCACTTATAGTTTCCCAGCACCAGAAGGAATGATTACTGAGTTCAGAGGCTGGAATAAACACACCAGATGTGGTGCATCACCAGATGTGGCCTCCAAACCAAACGAAACAAGGCACAAGATAATAATTCCATCAGAAATCTATGAGCCACTAAAACTTCTTCACAAATATTTCTTCAATTCACCTTCATCCCTTGAATCTCTGGGGGATATTATTGCTACCAAAAGCTTGAAAACATTACAATAGATTTATTCATGCCCTCTTGTAAATTCTTTCTAACTTGTCTTTCAGCTTTCCCTCCAGCATTTTACCTTCTGTCCACATTTTCCTCCATGACTGTTGGAGAGATGCATTAAAAATATAAACACCTCATGCCACAACCTTGATTAAAGCCTTTTCTGGACACTTCATTATTTATAATCAAAGGCCAAAACCGTTCTCATGGAACTGCATAATCCAAGACTATCCTCCGTATCACCCCTCTCCCCCAGCTCCCCGCTTGCTGGACTGTATCTGGATATGGAACCTGGATGTGATCACCCACCAAAACCACATCCATTGGTCTCTGAACTCCTAATGAAATATTTATCAGGACAGGGAAGATGTCTGTCTTTTTACCATTTCCCTTTAGCTTAAAAATGCTGTTCACAGGTTTCCTGTGCTATCTGAAAGCAAGAAGTATCTATTTAGTAAGGTTATGTTTAAGTTGTGGAAAATCTCAAATGTTTTCATACAAAGATGGTAATAGTGGGGCACTCGGAAGTACCACTGTATCATCCGGCAATACTCTGGGGTTACCCCTGGCTCTGCACTCAGAAATTATTCCTGCTGATGATCGGGGACCATATGGGATGCCAGAGATTGAACCTGGGTCAGCCACATAGTGGTAGTACAGTGGGTAGGGCATTTGCCTTACATGTGGCTGACCCAGGTTTGTTCTCTGGCATCCCATATGATCCCCGAGCATCAGCAGGAATAATTCCTGAGTGCAGAGCCTGGGGTAACTCCTGAGTATTGCTGGGTGTGACCTAAAATATTAACAATCACAACAATAACAAAATGATAATAACATTTCTACTGCCCAAAATACCCAGAAATACACCCTGGGAAAACTGCGAACATGAATGCATAGTAATAGCTCCTACTTGAGTGTTTATTACATGCTAGACATCTTTAAGAATTTAAATGCATTTACTGAAGTTCCAGTCACAGAGTCAAAAATCTCACTGACATTTTGTCCCTAGTTCATATTTGGAAAACAACACAGGGTAACTGGTGGAACTGGAATTGGAACCCAGACTATTTAACACTTCTAATTTGTTTCTTAATTACAATTCTACAGCACCTCATTCATCATTCAACAAGTATTTCTTAAATGGATTTGTCAGTTTGGCAGAAACTGTCCCAGCACTTTGTTACTGGGCAGAGAGCAGCAAGACCTGCAGAAATCCTAACCGTCCTCAGACTTATAGTTTCACTTCTAGTTCTTTGAATTACATACCCTCCATTTATTTGTTTATTTATCTGTTTACTATTGCCTGTGATGATATTTCTTAGTTTTTAAGCACAGTTTGATCATTAACCAACTTTTTGTCATATTTTTAACCATTTCATAGGTCTGTCCCAATAAGGTTACCTTTGAAGAATTTCTAATCAAGCGACATATTTAGTTCTGAGTTTCCTTGCAATCTGCAACATTTCTCAGGCTATGAGATGAGGTACCTACCAATAGGACAGGGTAGGACACAGTGTGGAATATAGGGGCCACAATGTGAAAAAGGTTGAGAAACATTAACATCTATATCTACATATCTATATATATATATATAGATACACATGTAAACACATATGTATACTTTTTTACAAAAAATCCTTAAAAGTTGAAAATTATAAAGCCTTTCCACAAACATGTAGACCTATGGTTACAAATATAAATACATATACAGCATCATAGAAAATTTAATTGTGCCTTCAAGTGTAACTATTTTATAAATTCCACAAACATGTAGACCTATGGTTGCAAATATAAATACATATACAGCATCATAGAAAATTTAACTGTGCCTTCAATTGTAACTATTTTATAAACTTGAGGCAAATTTGTTGATGAAGGGGATCCTAATTTAAATTTCCTACTTTAGAGAAAAGCACAGTTAGCGTATCCCCTAAATCATTGCTGATCAAATTTTAATAGGCCAGTCAGTTAAGAGGCGAAATGAAGTTGGTTAATACGCAGATTCTTATTTTAAGAAGAGCTGGAAATAGACTCAGAAAAGCTAACAAGCGTGGAAGATAAGTCACTGTCACTGATTTGCAGATCATTGAATAGCAAGGATTGAGATAATATCGTTAACAATGCTTGTTTTGACTGCGATTGTAATGAAATTGGTAATAGCATTAGTTAAGAAGTGACTCACTGACTAGAGACACTAGGGTCTGTAGAATCAATGAAGACATGATTTCTTGCTTTCTGGGATGGCCTTGATAATCTCCTCACAGAGGTGATAAGAAAAATCTGTACACACAGTAAACAATGTCCACAAGAAGTGTTTAAATCTGAATACTTGAATATACAGTAGAGGCTGAAGAGTTTTCTGTCATAAGATTGAAAATCCTTGGAGCTAAGAGAAAACGCAGCACATACTGTTTGCCTTGCATGCAGCCAATCCATGATCAGTCACCCAGACCCCATCTGAGTGCCCATGTCTTTTACAGAAGAGATATCTCATCAAGAAAAAGTAGGGCCGGAGCGATAGCACAGCAGGGAGGGCATTTGCCTTGCACACAGAAACCCAATACAATTGGCTTACTTTACAATCTCCAGCATCCCATATGGTTCCCCAAGCACTGCCAGGAGTAATTCCTTAGTGCAGAGCCAGGAGTAACCCCTGAACACTGCCAGGTGTGACCCAAAATGAAAGAAAAAAAAATAAGTGCTGAACACTGCGACTTGTGGCCAAAAAATAGAAAATAAAAATTAAAATAGTAAATCCTTAATAGACACCAAATGAGAAAGTCAAAAAGAACAAGTCCTCTCTCCCTATTCCATTTAAATCGTATACTAAAACTTCTGGTTAGTTGGATACGACAATAAAAGAAACTCAGAACAGAAAAGATTGGGGAAGATGTGAAGAGTAAGAATTCTCTCACTGCTGAGAATGCAAAAGGCGCTGGCATCTTCCTCAATCTGGCTCTGATTTGACCACTACTTCTGACAACCACCAATTCATTTCCTCTGAATTTATTCATTTAGCAAGTGGGGGGGGGGCACAATTGCAATGTTAACTTTTCACAGCAATGCTGGAAATTGCACAAAGCAGGTAACTGCAGCTCACAGTGCTGAAACACAGGAAACAAAAAAAGGAGAACGCTTTTAACAATCTTGCTATAAAATTAAGTATACTTTTACCATACAACCCAGCAATTCTACTTCTTTTGTATTTACCAAAAAGTTTTGAGCATACCAAAATCCATGCAAACTCATAATTTTCTAACTGGGAAGCATGACGTCTTTTACTCATGAGTAGATAAACTGTGGTATATGCAAACAAGGGTGCAATAGTCAGTGCTTCAAAAAAACACAGAAAGGACTTATCCGTTCCTGAAAAGTCAAGGAGAAAATGTAAATATTACTACTTGAAAGAAGCCCATCTGAAGTATCATATCAACGATATGATACATGAAAGAAAACAAAACTGAACAATGCAAAGATCAGTGGTTTCCAGCAACTGGTATTGGAGGGATACAAAGGCAGGACAAACAAGATTTTGGGGAAACAAAAGCCCTTTGTCCAATATTATAATCATGGATATATATCATTGTACAATTGTACAATCCCACAGAATTTTCACCACCAAAATGAACCATAGAGTAAAGCTCTGGGCCTTAGGTGATTATGATGCATCTGTGCAGTTTATCAGATGTGAAAGTCTCTAGGAGGGGACAATAATGGAGGAATCTCAACATGAGGGCACGCAAGGTACAGAAATCCCCGCTGCTTCTCCGGTGCCGCTGAGAACACAAAACTTCTTAGATTAAATCTTAGAAATATAAGAATTGAAAACAAATGCTTTGGCTGTTGGTGAGAAAGAATATAAAGTGGCCTTTCTGGAAAGGCGTCTTTTGCCTTGTTTCACTCCTGGAATGCCTCTTGGAACATGCAAGCTTTATGCAACTGTGATTTAAAAAGCACGGTAAAATCACACAGAACCAGCGCTACAAGCAAGTCACCTTCACAGTGACACTCTACCGTTGGTCTCTGGCTTGAGAGGCCAATGCTCTCTCTTCAGGAATTTCAGAGTAAAACGATGGAGACTTGAAAGTCTTCCCACTCCGAAGTTTAGATTCGCTATTCCTAAGTCTTTGATTTTGTTCTTTCTAACTAAATGAGGCTTGGGAGTTTGAACACAGTGTTCAACATTTTGATATTTTTCTATCCCTCCATCTTCTTGGGTAAAGAGACAAAACGTTTGGGTAGGGGACCCTGCCTTGTATGAAATGGCTGGACACAAGTCTAATAATTCTATTCCTGCTGCAGTTGACTGATATGAACCAATGCCTGCTCATTCTGTCCCCACATTCAGTTCTGGTGTGCAAACTCATTGGGAGCTTTGTGTGCTGTGGATTTTTATGACAATATTCACTTTCCACTTGGAAATTGCAAGGAACAGACAACTGCAGTTTTAAGTGGTGGGAAACACTTAAAAAGGAGGAAAAGATGGTTTTTCTTTTCATTTGAAGGGAGGAAAAGATTGTGTATTTTATAACAGAGCATTAAAAGATGTAGCACCACACAATGAAAACCTTGTGTTTTATTAAAATGAAAAACCTTGCTCAAGGCCTCCATTACTCATTTCTGGATAGAATGGCAAAATTCATCTTTGAAAAGACTCAAGTAACTATGATCAAACTTTCCCTGGTAGCAGCTGACAGCACAGCACTTGCAGAAATCCGTTCTGTAGATTGTGAACCTCAGCCTTTTTAATTTCTTCCCCATTACCTTCAGAAATTAAGCTCTGTGCAAAAGGGGTGGTAGCACAGACAGCTTAGAGATGTTGTTTTATAAGAGTTTTGCCCACTATTTTAGGATGAGAACTTACGGGGAATTCAGTGGGTGGTGGAGAGCACGATGTGAAAGTCACTGTTTCAATAGCTCCACCCTCCCTCTCCAAAGAGCCAACACGAACCACTCAAAGCTTCCTCGCACCTAGCTGTGTCCCTGTTGACCAGAGGCTTGTGTTCAGAGACACAGAGGAAGATGTCAGGTAGCAAACAGCAAAGCTCATGCCAGTTCCTCATTTAACTTGGGGAACGGGCACCTGGTCTTCATTAAATTGCTGCTGTAGTTAATGCGTTGCAGGTGTGAAAGTGTGTGGCTGAAATCTGACAAAACACCTGTCTTTTGTGGCACCATTAGATCTGCCTAGTGTGGGACACGACCCCTTGGGTGTGCTTTCTCCTGCCTTGAAAGCCACAGTAAGCATTGTCCTGTAATTACAAAATCAGAGTCATCATTGCTGGGAAGAATTCCTTTACAAATTATACCTAATTAGTCTGAAATTACCTTTAATTCATGGTGAAACCATAGGCTTAACTGTGTTCTATAACACCTTCCTTTTTATCTTTATGCAAATATGATTATACACTATCAAACTGGCACCACCAGGCATAAAAAAACAGCTGCAGCTAGTTCTTTGGTTACTAAATGAGAACTGGACGGGTGCCATTGATTATGTTTTCTGGAATGCTGCATCAAAAAAATAATAATATTATCAGCCATTTCCTTCTCTGCGAACTTCAGTATTCTTCCCGCCCACAGGATCCTAATGAAAGCTTGAGATTGAAGCTCGTCCCAACCCCCTAACCTCCTCATCACACTTTCTTCAGACACATGTGAACATCTTGCTGCATCCCAAACTCTAAGAATCCATTAAGTGTCGAATCATGTCTCATTTTATGTTGGATAGCAGCATCTTATCAAAGAAGCGCTTCAGTCCCCACTCCCAGCTGAGAGAGCCTCTTGCACTTTTGAGTCAGTGCGCTTTGATTTATGATTGTGGGGCTTCAATCATTACTTCAATAGACAGCATCGATCTGTGGGCTTTGCCTATAACACCCCTAATCCTGGTTATAAGCCAAAGCAGAGCAACTATTACTATCCCCATTTTTCAGATGAGGAAATCAAGGCATCGAGATAGAGATAGATAGATGATAGAGAGATAGAGAGAGATAGAGAGATGATAGGTAGGTAGCTAGGTAGGTAGGTATATGATAGATAGACAGACAGACAGACAGACAGACAGGCAGGCAGGCAGGCAGGCAGGCAGGCAGAGAGATACTTCTATCATATAGAAGGTCAGACAGTCAAAGGGAGAGCCTGAATTTTCACACAAACCATCTGTCTCTACTTGGCTCTTATTATGTCAGCATTTCTCAACTGGGGGCCCTAAAATATTTTAGGGAAACAAGGGAAAGTCACATAAGCAGGGGGCCATGGTATGAGACAAAGAGACCAAGTGGTACAACAGGGGACTGAAGAAGAGAATAAGGTCAGAAAGGGGACAGAGTCAGATAAAGGTTGAGAAACAGTATGCTGAATACTATGAATTCCCAAAGATGCCTATTTCTCTAATCAACGCCGGTTATTTTAATTGTCTGTTTTCTTTTTCTGGCGTTGGCATGGAAAGATGTAAAGTATCATTCTCATTAGAGAAAGAAGCACAGCTATCACTTCACTAACTTCTCTGCACTTATGTAATCATTAACTTTTCTTCCCCACCATTTTAGTATTTTCTGAACCACAGTCATCTTCTGTTCCTATGATAATTAAATGATACTAGGTAATATCACTGGTATACTAATATTCTAAATATGCATCATTTATAGTCTCATAGTCAATCAGCTTTTGCCCTAGTACAGAGTATTTTGACTAGTGTTTCTGATGCTAATAGTTTAATTCTTAAAGTAACTTAAAATATGAAATGATTCTTAGCATTTTTAGGTCTGTATCTTCTTGCCCCATTCTTGAAAATGCTTCTTGGAAAGTCATCCCTGGCTTTGAAACAGTTATTCCTATCCTACAAACAATGACAGCCTATTTTATTTCTGATCTCAGCCCAAAGTCACGTTCTCTGATGAATGTTAACATAGAAAAGAAAAAAAAACCTAAACGACATCTTGGTTACTATCTAAGAAGGTATGTTTTTGCAAGTAAAAAAGAGATTAATTCCTTGAGCAATTTCAAGAGTGGTATGCAAAGCCAAACACATATCAGGTGGAGACATTGTACCAGGCACCTCCGTAGGAGGTCTTGACATTCCCTGGAATGCAGTGGGGAACTGGTTAAAAAATAATTACAACAGGACTAGCAACTGAGATTGGCTGAATACTACTTTTGTTCAGTATCAATCAATTAAAAATGAAAGCTTTTCTTGATGGTTGTTCATAACAGATACCCAGACCCATCTGTGGTTATTTTATTTATGGCATTGCTATTCTTCACCAACAAATTGGCTAAAAATCAGAATTTAGAATCTTAATCAAAAGCAAAACATTGTCTTCTCATTAAACGCCTCCATCCAAGTTCATGTTACTGCCATGTAAAAACTGGAATCTGCTTTCTGGGAGCCGACCCTCACTCTGCATCATGGTTATCCACACAGCCGGCCCGCAGCTGTGGGATGAGCTCTATTTCTTTACAGTATTTTTATTAGGCTGATTCCCACAATTTTAAGAACATTGTAATTGGAGACACTTCAGGTTCACATTAGACTAAGCCCAATAAAATAAGAGGAGGAGATTGAACTCTCCTAACCCCTTTTCTTGGAGTTGTTGGATTGTTAGCAGGTTTTTTTTTTTTTGGTTTAAAAACTTTTTTTCAGCTCATTGCAAAGCATAGGATGTCACATTCCACATCTTTCAAGTTTTAAAACACAACAAGTGCCACTGGCTTCCTTTTCATCACTGAGACTCGCCAGCTTACGTTTATTACTCTTAGCCATTAGAACCCCCGCAGGACAACATCATTGCTGACAATTTTATTCATAGTTTCTTACCATGATTGACCTGTGTTTTAACTCCCACCTTTGCATTTCTCTTTCCAAATGTTTATGATTACCTATTACTTTCACACTTTGTGTGCCAAAATTTTCCCCCAAATAAATTTCTCTGACACAAGTTAACAATTCAGAATAACTATAACTATAATTGAGTCTAGTTAATGCCACACATACGTTGGTAACAGAGGAAATTTGGTCAAACCACTGGATGCTTGAGCTGTATAAGGTCAAACATCTGGATGTTCCCAAATATTGTCCTCAAATATTTAGAAACATCCACAGGTTTTCCCCACTGTAGACAAAACATCCGGTGATTAACTGAATGTTTCTCTTTTCATCTGAATATTTGGCCACTTGATCTTATTTTTGCATTCTCTGGATTAGAAAATTCATCTATTTTACATGCTTTAACTATAGCATTTTTTAATGAGGAGAAAACACATTCAGTAGCTCCAAGGCAAATCTCTTTAGATTTTCATTAATTCTCCCCAACACCTCACTGAAACAAAATTTACCTCCAGAAAGAAAGAATGGGTTGGGGGGACCTTCTCAACATATTCTAAGAAGCAGAGAAGAAAAGTTTTCAAATGTAAGAACTTGGGAAAGAAATTTCTTAGTCAGGAAGTGTCTTGTCACTGCTTAAAGTTAATTTGGGATTCCTATCTCCATATTGTTTTCCAGGAATACTCTCTTTCGCTCATCCAATTGTCTAGCTCGTTAGGTAGTTTCCATTAGAAGTTGTAAAATAGTTTCCATCTGCTTAGAAGTGAGTATATCTGAAATATTAGTGAGAATAGATATGTATATCAAAATTCTCAGCATTCTTGATAGACAAACATAACCAAAATCTTGCCAAAAATTAGTAAATACTCAGGAAATGCAACAGTAATGCCAATTCTAAGAAAACACAAAGGAAACGTAATTAGTAAGAAAATGAAATTATTTAAAATATCACTTTCAATGGATCGGGAGGTCTTACCAAAAGTGGAAATTACCGCAAACGTGTGGGAGTCAGAGGTAAGACAGAGAAGGGGAACATGTGTGAATAAATGTCGAAAGTCCTAATACCAACCTAGAACTGAGGATTAAATACAGGCAAAAAAAATGCACATGATGGCCTCTAAGTGTATGTAGTGCAACCCACAATGTGTAAGAGAAGGAAAAGAGAGAAAGGGAAAGAGAAAAGATATAAAGAACCTGCCATTTAGGCAGGCTATGGAAGGGGGAGGAAATTGGGGACATTGGTGGTGAGAAATGGGCACTGGTGGAGGGCGGGGTGCTGGAACACTATGGGACCGAAATCTCTAAACATGAGCAACGTTGTAATTGTATATCTCACGGTGGTATAATAAAATATTTTAAAAAATAAATAAAATATCAGTTTCATCACAGAAATCAGTAGCCACTCAAATGTTCCAACTTTTCCCGAAACTTATTCTACCTAACTACATATTTAGTCACAAGGAGGAAAGTGTCTAGATTGTCTCAATTTCTCAAGGTTTTCTATGTGCTCTTTGTCTTTGATGCACACACTTTAATACTATCCAAAATTATGTCTGAGTTGGAAGAATAGATTCTTTTTGCATTATATGAAGTTGTGTAAGATGAATTAAAAATATTCCATTCCCAGGGTTATAGTGCATACAGAGATAATGTGAAAACCATTTTAAAATATCAGTAACAATTTATATTTTGTTATCCACAGTTCTTACTCTTTCTTCCTTTTCTGTGGATTGTGTGACTGCAAGAATCTGTGAGCTACTCAAGCTTATGAGGAACAAGGAATTTAGCTCAAAGAATCAAAACGATAACTTGCAGATGGCAGAAAATATAACCAAGCCTCACAGGTGACTAGAACCCAACCCTGCAAAGCCTTGAACCCCCAGGAGCCATTCTTGTCTGTTTTTTGCTGAGACTACATTTATCATTCATCTCCCTGTCCTCTGCACCCAAATTTATCTCATTTCTCTGCTCCTTGGCTTCTCATATGAAAAATAAGGGAGGTGATGGAATCTAACTTACAGGTACAACATGGCGATGAGTGACTTTCTTCATCAAGAATCCTTAAAGAATATCTGTCACCTGATGAGTATGCAGTAAGTGGCATACACATTGTTGTTATTTGATTATTCTCTTTGCAAACCAATTTTCTTGCTTGCTCAGTGGTATGAATGAGTTCTGAACAGCAACAGCCAAATGATAGCCTCCAGCTCCCCAGGTTTGTATAACTCAGGTTCTCACAGTTGACTGGAGATTCTGAATCCCACTACAATTCTCAGGAGAGAGGGAGTAATGAGTTCAGTTTGGAGCAGGTGTGTACCTCTGGCCCTATTTGCCGTCTCCCTGCCTGGGATGCTATAGTGCCTACTCACTCGCAGGCAAATTCCCAAAGTGATCCAAAGGCACTCTCCCCAGGGAAAGAATGGGTAAGGAAGAAAAAGAATATTCCTAATGAAGAATAAAGATTTTCAACCTTTCCAAGTATGCTGGAAATTAGAGCATACAACTGAAAGAAACTTCAGAACTTCAGAATACCTATATTAAATATGTATTTCTAATATTTTTGGTATACGATTTTCATATGCTTTGAATATTTATATTCTTTTCAAATATTATTAATCTTTATAATTTTGGATGTCATTTTTTCTGCTTAATAATATGCTATGAACATTTTCTAAGTTGCAAAATTTTTATCTATATTATTTTCCTTAATGGTAGATTAGGATTTGCTTAACTAAATCTAAAACACAATAAACAATAAGTTCATGCTGGGAAATTAGTTGTTAAATTTTATATATTGTAACTTATACTCTTTCTTACTGCTGCCGTATTAAGGGCTCCTTCGGGGTCAGGAAAATAAACATTTATGTTACTGGATTTGGCATATCGAACACGCATCGGACAGCTTGCCAGGCTCTGCCATGCGGGCACTATATTCTCATTACTTTGTGGGGCTCTCTCAGAGGGGTGGGTAGAATATTTACAGTAATTTGGAGGTAAATTGTGCGGCCGCATAGCGCCACGTGCAACGAGGAAAGCTGGTTTCTGCTCTGCGGGGTGTACCTGTGTCTTAGGCTCAAGCATTCCTGGGCTTGAAATACTCTCCTCTGAAGGGCGGGTCTCTGCAGGGTGGGTCCTTGTAGGCTAGGTTTCTGACAAGCCAGTCTGGAGACTGGATTAATCTGCAGGCTGGAGACTGGATTAATATGCTGGGTGGAGATCTTACCTGCTGCAGAGTGTGGATTATGAAGATCACTGCCAGCAAGGTGTGGGGGTTTCTCTGGGCTCCTCCGAGGCTCCATCAGGATGGTGGACTCGGGTCGGAAGTTGCTCTCATGGTCCATGGAATGCAGGGGGTTCAACGGGGAAAGCTGGTTTCTGCTCTGCCAGGTGTACCTGTGTCTTAGGCTCAAGCATTCCTGGGCTTGAAATACTCTCCTCTGAAGGGCGGGTCTCTGCCTTTCATCGAAAATCAGATGGGCTGGACATGTAATGCGATTTGGAGACAACCGCTGGACTAGAGCCATTACCGACTGGATCCCACGGGATGTCAAAAGATCACGTGGCCGCCCACCTACAAGATGGTCAGACTTCCTTGTAAAGACCCTGAAGGAACAGTTTGAGGCTCTTCATATTCCTGAATCAACCAGATGCCACTGGGCTACATTGGCACGTGATAGGGTCCAATGGAAATGTTACTGGCGCCCTCTCAAGCAAATCGATGAATAACGGGATTCAAGTGATCAAGTGAACTTATACTCTATCATACTTGTTTTTCATAAATTTTGTTTCTTACTTGGCATTTTTTTCATTATTTTTAAGCATCAAAGAAATAAATGTATGCATACATGCATGCTCTTTTTCTCATTTTTTTCTATTGAATTATCTAAGGGTTGTCCTTTTGTTTTCAAACACCTGTGGGTTCATTATTAACCTATCAGTCATTTAGGTAGATTACTTCAGTAGGGATCATGCTGAGTAAGGTAAACAACTAAAGTTAAAGACATATAAGATTCAAAAATATAGTGAAAATTATTTATCAGCATCATTATATTGTTTTGAGAACCACAGTCTGGTCTCGAAGGTGCTCAGGACTCATTCCTGGCTCTATGCTCGTGGATCCCTCCTGACAGTTCAAGGATCATATGTAGTGCCACCAAAGGGACTGCATTTTCTCCATGCAAGGAAGTGCACTAACCCCTGTACTGTCTCTCCATGGCCCATGAGACAGGCTTGTCTATACCCAGGGCTCTTCCCGTGGGCCCTGGATAGTTGATGATCTGACATAGAAAACTAGGCCCCCTAGGATGAACCCAGAGCCATGGCAGAGCCTGGCAAGCTACCCATGGTGTATTCGATATGCCAAAAACAGTAACAATAGTGAACCTCATTCCCAACGAATGGAGACATTACTGGCGCCTGCTGGAGCAAATCGATGAACAATGGGAAGACAAGTGATACAAGTGATACTGTCTCTCCAGCTACATCAAGTTGTTGTTTTTTGGGGTTTTTTTTTTTTTTGCTTTTTTTGGGTTGTACCCAGAAATACTCAGGGGTTACCTCTGGCTCTAAACTCAGGAATCACTAGTGATGGTGCTTGGGAGACCATATGGGATGCCAGGAAATCAGTGTGCAAGGCAAAAACCCAACCCGCTGGACTATCATTCTGACCCCACATCAAGCTTTCTGAAACTGCAAAAAGTGCTGTGGTAGAGAGAAATCTTTATACTTATCTATTCACAAAGAGCTAAGTTCAATATGTGACGAAGAAATCAATATTGCCAGTAATCTTCCAAACTACACCCTCCCTTATTTATTTTTCCTCCTATATATGTCAAATAAAGTGGAAAGACCTCATAGATTCCCCTACTATTATTGGGCCTATTTGTTCTAATCTTCTGACATCTACATGATCTCCTTCTTTAGAAATTATTACCAATTCATTACAGAATGAAATTACTGATGTTTTCTTTGTCCTGCTAAATGTGACTTGAAAAATTCTAGTCAGTCATAAACTAGTATCATTAACCTTTTTGCGTTTATATTTTCCCAGATACTTTTACCTACATTATTACATTTTTTACCTTTGTTCACTTCACTGAATATAGCAAAATATATGAAGACTTTTTAAATTTTTATGATTTATATTTCATCTATTCAGGATTTAACCCATTTATACTATGAGAACTGACCACTTCTGCTTTAAAAAAAAAAAATCACCAAAAAATTCAATCGTATCTTTCATAGTAGCATATAAATGAATTTGTGTTCATTTTAAACTTTGTTTACCAATTTTACATAACCAATAAAATGAAGGAACCAGAGGGGCTGGAGCGATAGTCCAGTGGGTAGGGTGTTTGCCTTGCACGCGGCCGGCCTATGCCAGCCAAGGTTGATCCCTGGCATCCCATGTGGTCCCCCGAGCACCGCCAGGGGTGATTCCTGATCGCAGAGCCAGGAGAAACCCCTGAGCATTGCCGGGTGTAACCCAAAAAAAAAAAAAAAAAAAAAGAAGAAGGAACCAGAGAGATGTCAGAATCAGTGTAAAAGAGAACCTGAAGATTCACTAAGTATATAATCACTAAGTATATATAAGTATATGTATCACTAAGTATATATAAGTATATATATATATATCACTAAGTATATATAAGTCAATAGCTCAGGGCTATTGATACAAACATTACTAAAAGGCAGCTGGGTATTTGGGGGGAAGAGACAAACAGGAAAGTAACCATATGAGAACAGTATTTGTCTGATTTTAAATGAAAATCACTTTCATTGCTCTCATATACCTACTTACATTCGGAAAATAACTCATAGAAGTAGATAAACTGGAAGGGAAGGATGTGCCTCTGGAGAAAAGGCATAGTTTAAGTTAAAACACAGCTTTCTCTATAGTTTTCTTCTGTTACAGAATGTTTTCTGCTTTTTCCAACTTATCTTGAGGTTTTACTTGTTTTGTATCTGTTTTTCAAGTTATTTCTTCCTCACTTCACTCAAGTTATTTATAAAAAATTAACCTCCCACTTGTCATTATATTTTCACTCCAGTATAAAAATGTGTCCTCCCTAATTTGTTTAGATCAAAACAGATTTCATAGATGAGAAAATGACAACTTTTACTTCTTCCTATCAGTTTTTGTGATATAGTACAGAATTTGAGGCTTGATATATATTTTTGCTTTCTAATAATGCTCACTTAAAAATACATTTATTTTAGATATGTATTTTCATATACCATTAAGATTTTGAAAATGATAATAGTCCTGATCTCAAAATTCACTACTGACCTTGTATTATGTGTGCATATATAGCATATAGCACTTGTCACTTCCTGTTGCTCATCGATGTGCTCAAGCGGGTGTCAGTAGCATCTCCATTCATTGGGAATGAGGTCCATTATTGTTACTGTTTTGGGCATATCAAATACACCACGGGTAGCTTGCAGGGCTCTGCTGTAGTTCTGGGTTCATCCTAGGGAACCAGTTTTTTCTATGTCAGATCATCAACCATCCAGGGCCCATGGGGCAGAGCCCAGTGTATAGACAAGCCTGTGTCCTGTCTGCTGCCACCTGCTGACACAGCCGGGCACCACAAGTCACACCTGCAATACCATGAGGGGAATATATATATATATATATATATATATATATATATAATATATATATTTATATATATATATATATGAAACGTAGACTTGTAATTTATGCCTTCTGAATAACTTTATATCCAATAGAGCCTTTCTCTTTTGTTGAATATTAATACTGCCTAGTTTTAATATAGACTAGACACCTAACTCAGTTACAGTGTTTTTGTTTTCTGTTTAAAACTCAGGAATGTACTTTATAGTCTTTAGGTGAATCTTCCTGAGAGGTTGAGTATTTCATAGTTATTTTTCCCGACAGTGTATAACCAGTCTTTTCTACTTAAGTGTATTTCATTTGCTTTTAGTGTATTTTTTATCTTTTTCCTCTTGAAGTTTAAGACTTTCACCAGAATACATCCATTACCATTGATATGCTATTTATTATTTTCTTTATTATTTTGTTGAGGCATTTAAGTTTGCAAAGCCAGAGTTTATTCACTGGCCCAGTCAAATATTTTTTTCAGTTTCCCTTCTATTTATTCTGACATCTCCTTAAGTAACACTCACTTTCTGCTAGCAGGACCTCAGTAATGCATTCTCCAAATAACTTACCTCATCTCTGATCATCCCTATTGCTTTGTTGTTACCTCTGCATTCTGAAAGATTTTTATCAAGTGTATATTCTATACCTTGATTTGATTTACTCTGGTGTTATTTCTACTTCTATTGCATTTTTTTAAATTTTTTTATTTTTACAATTACAAAGATATACAATTAAAAAGTTCATATTTGGGTTTTGGTCATACAGTGTAGCAGAACCCATCCCGCCAACAGTGTCCATCTCCCACCACCAACGTCCCCGGTTCCCTCCCCCTCCCCCAGCCCTCCTCCATGGCAGGTTCTTTATTTCTTTCCATTTCTCTATCTTTCTCTTTTCCTTCCTCTCCAGACTATGGATTACAGAACATACATTAAAGGGTTGTCATGTGTATCCTTTTGCCTCTATTTAATGCTCAGTTCTAGGTTGGCATTAGTACCCTCACAATTGTTAGCGCACTGTTCCATTTTCTGTCTTACCTAGCCTCTGACTCCCACACGTTTGTGAGAATTTCCACCTTTGACAGGACCTCCTGATGTATGTTTCACTTGACCTTGGATATTGGTATCATAATATGTACCTATATATTTATGTTATGCAGATAAATGCAGTCATTCTGTAACTGTCTCTCTCCTTCTGGCTAATTTCGCTCAACATAATCTTCTCCATGTCCATCCATTTATAGGCAAATTTTATAACTTCATTTTTCCTAACAGCTGCATAGTATTCCATTGTGTAGATGTACCAAAGCTTTTTATCCAGTCATCTATTTTCGGGCACTCGGGTTGCTTCCAGATTCTGGCTATTGTGAATAATGCTGCTATGAACATAAAAGTAGGGATGGTGTTTCCGCTGCGTATTTTTGGTTTCCCAGAGTAGATTCCCAGGAGTGGTATGGCTGGGTCAAATGGGAGTTCAATTTCTAGTCTTTGGAGGAATGTCCATATTGTTTTCCAGAAAGGCTGTACCAGCCGGCATTCCCACCAACAATGGATGAGTGTCCCCTTTTCCCCACACCCACGCCAGCACTTGTTGTTCTTGTTCTTTTGAATATGTGCCAGTCTCTGTGGTGTAAAGTGGTATCTCATTGTTGTTTTGATTTGCATCTCTCTGATGATTAGTGATGATGAGCATTTTTTCATATGTTTTTTGGCCATTCGAATTTCTTCCTTGCTGAAGTTTCTGTTCATTTCTTCTCCCCATTTTTTGATGGGGTTGTTTGTTTTCTTCTTGTAAAGTTCTACCAGTGCCTGATATATCCTGGATATTAACCCCTTATCAGATGAGTATTGGGTGAATATTCTTTCCCATTCTGTGGACTGCTTTTGTATCTTAGTCACTGTTTCTTTTGAGGTGCAGAAGCTTTTTAGTTTCATGTAGTCCCATATGTTTATCTTTTCTTCTAGTTGCTTTGTTAGTGATGTTTCATCTTTGAAGTAGCCTTTAGCTTCAATGTCATGGAGGGTTTTTCCTATATTTTCTTCAATGTACTTTATGGATTCAAGTCTGATATTGAGATCTTTAATCCACTTTTGATTTGATTTTTTGTGCATGGTGTTAGACACAGGACCAAATTCATTTTTTTACATGTCGCTGCCCAGTTTTCCCAACACCACTTATTGAAGAGGATTTCCTTACTCCATTTTAGACTCGTTGCACCTTTATCAAAGATTAAATGATCATGTGTTTGAGGTTGGGTGTCAGGATACTCAATTCTATTCCATAGGTCCACGGGTCTGTTTTTATTCCAATACCATGCTGTTTTAATTACTACTGCCTTGTAGTACAGTTTGAAGTTGGGTAAGGTGATGCCTCCCATCTTCTTTTTCCCGAGGATTGCTTTAGCTATCCTTGGGGGGTTTATCGTTCCATACAAATTTCAGGATTATTTGGTCAATTTCTTTGAAGAATGTCATGGGTATCCTCATAGGGACTGCATTGAATCTGTATAGAGCTCTAGGGAGTATTACCACTTTGACAATGTTGATTCTCCCCATCCATGAGCAGGGAATGTGTTTCCATTTCCTTGTGTCCTCTTTTATCTCTTGGAGCAGTGTCTTGTAGTTTTCTTTGTACAGGTCCTTTACACACTTGGGTAAGTTGATTCCTAGGTATTTGATTTTCTGTGGCACAATTGTGAATGGAATTGTTTCCTTAATATCCCTTTCTTCTCTTTCGTTATTTGTATATAGGAAAGCCACCGACTTTTGTGTGTTGATTTTGTATCCTGCCACTCTACTATATGCGTCTATTGTTTCTAGGAGTTTTTTGGTAGAGAGTTTAGGGTTCTCTAGGTATAATATCATGTCATCTGCAAATAATGATAGCTTGATTTCTTCCTTGCCTATCTGGATGCCCTTGATGTCCTTTTCTTCTCTGATTGCTATGGCAAGTACTTCCAGTACTATATTGAATAAAAGAGGTGAGAGTGGGCAACCTTGTCTTGTCCCTGATCTCAGGGGGAAGGCTTTCAACTTTTCCCCATTGAGAATGATGCTCGCTGTGGGCTTTTGGTAGATGGCTGTAACTATCTTGAGGAAAGTCCCTTCAATTCCCATTTTCTGGAGGGTTTTAATCATGAACGGGTGCTGGATATTGTCAAATGCTTTCTCTGCGTCTATTGATAGGATCATATGGTTTTTATTTTTCTCTTATTGATATGATGTATTATGTTGATTGACTTGCGAATGTTGAACCAACCTTGCATACCCGGGATGAATCCTACTTGGTCATGATGTATAATCTTCTTGATGAGTCTTTGGATTCTGTTTGCTAGTATTTTGTTGAAGATCTTAGCATCCGTGTTCATCAGGGATATTGGTCTGTAGTTTTCTTTCTTTGTGTTGTCTCTCCCTGCTTTGGGTATCAGGGTGATATATGCCTCGTAGAAGCTGTTTGGGAGTGTTTCTGTTTCTTCTATTTCCTGGAAGAGCTTGAACAGGACTGGCAGTAGGTCCTCCTTAAAGGTTTGGTAGAGTTCACTAGGGAATCTGTCTGGACCTGGGCTTTTGTGTTTGGGAAGTCTTTTAATTACTGTTTCTATTTCCTCAATGGTGATAGGCTTATTCAGGTATTGGAGGTCTTCTTGTTTCAGCCGTGGGAGGTTATAGGACTTCAGGAATTGATCCATTTCTTCTAGATTCTCATGTTTCACGGCATACAGGCTCTCAAAGTAATCTCTGATGATCTTTTGGATTTCTGTGGTTTCTGTTGTGATGTCACCCTTTTTATTTCTGATTCTGTTTATTTGGGTTCTCTCTTTCCCTGTCCTTACAAGTCTTGCCAATGGTTTGTCAATCTTGTTTATTTTTTCAAAAAACCAGCTCTTGGTTTCATTAATCTTTTGGATTGTTTTTTGGTTTCCAACTCATTGATTTCCTCTCTAAGTTTTATTATTTCCTTTTTTCTGCCTGGGTTGGGCTCCTTTTGTTGGTCTTTCTCTAATGTCTTCAGCTGTGTAGTCAGGTTATTTATGTGGGCCCTTTCTTGTTTCCTGATGAATGCTTGCAGAGCTATAAATTTCCCTCTTAACACGGCTTTTGCCGTGTCCCACAAGTTCTTATAGTTGGTGTCTTCATTTTCATTTGTTTCCAGAAATCTTTGGATTTCCTGTTTGATTTCTTCTATGACCCATTTGTTGTTCAGGAGTGAGCTGTTCAGTTTCCAGGTGTTTGGTTTGACTCCCTGTTTCTGTGTACGGTTAACTTCCATTTTCAGTGCATCATGGTCTGAAAAGATAGCTGACACAATTTCTATCTTTTTTAATTTTATTGAGGTATGCTTTGTGGCTTAGCATGTGGTCTATCTTGGAGAATGTTCCATGTGCACTAGAGAAAAATGTGTATTCAGCTTTTTTGGCATGAAAAGCCCTGTATATATCTACTAGCTCTCTTTCTTCCATTTCTTCCTTCAGGGCCAATATTTCCTTGGTGAGTTTCAGTCTTGTTGATCTATCCATCGTTGATAAAGCAGTGTTGAAGTCTCCAACTATTATTGTGCTACTGTTAATGTCTTCTTTGAGGTCTCTTAGCAGTTGTTTTATGTATTTTGCTGGCCCCTCGTTGGGTGCATATATGTTTAGTAGTGTAATTTCTTCCTGTTGTACATACCCCTTAAGTAATAAGAAATGGCCTTCGTTGTCCCTTCTAAACTTTTTCAGCCTGAAGTCTATATTATCTGATACTAATATGGCCACACCAGCCTTTTTGGAGGAATTGTTTGCATGGAGAATGGTCTTCCAACCTTTGACTTTGAGTCTGTGTTTGTTCTGATTATTCAGATGTGTTTCTTGTAGACAGCAGAATGTTGGGTTCAATTTTTTAATCCATTTTGTTACTCTGTGTCTCTTAATTGGTGTATTTAGACCATTGACATTGAGAGAGATTATTGTCATCGGATTTTGTGCCATCTTTCTGTTTGAGCTTGTTGTGCTTATGGGTTTGGTCGTATTACAGTAGACCCTTCAGTCCTTCTTTTAAGGTTGGTTTTGAGTCCATGAAGTTCCTGAGTTGTTGCTTATCCATGAAGTTGTGTATCTTTCCTTCATATCTGAATGTGAGTCTGGCCGGGTAAAGAATTCTTGGTGAGGCCTGCAGTTCATTCAGCCTTTTCAAAATATCCCACCATTGTTTTCTTGCTCGGAGTGTTTCATCGGGAGAAGTCTGCTGTAAATCTTAGAGATGTTCCTTTGTATGTGATTTCCTTCTTTGATCTTGCTGCTTTCAGTATTCTATCTCTCTTTTTTTGTCATTTTAATTAAGATGTGTCTTGGAGTATTCTTGTTGGGGTTTCTTTTAGCAGGTATCCTACGGGCCTCCTGGATCTTGAGGCAAGTGTTTTTTAGTTCCGGGAACTTCTCAGCAATGATGGCTTTGACAGTTTCTTCTTCATCAGGGTTTTCTTCTTGCCCTTCTGGGACCCCATTCTATTGCATTTTTAAACTCTCTTTTTAAATGTTGATTTTAGTGCTAGTTTTCTCCTGATTTATTTTAAATTTCTGCTTGCCTCTCAGACTAGTTCCCATTTCAAATCTGTTTGTTGTATTATCATCTCATCTTACTGGGATTATTTTATAGAAGTCATGTTTTCCCAATATTTGCAAGACCACAAAATAGTTTATAAAATATTTTTCTGTTTCCTTTAATAATTTTAAATGTACTTTTCTCTATAAATAGTCTGATCCTTGTTGTGTGTTTGTAGAGTCTAAAGTTAAAACGAACATTTGAAGAAAAGACAAAAATGATCCAGGAAGATAATTTAAACCACACTACCCTAAGAAGTCTCATAAATTGATCAATCCAACTACTTATCAACCAGAATTGCAAGGTAAAACAAAAAACAAGATAATTGGTTGAAAATATTTACAGTGGTTTTCTCTGACTATTTTTCCAGTTGAGACCCTCATTCTACCTTAGAGAAAATTTCCTTTTTGGAGATATCCTCCAGGAGTGAGAAGTTTAGATTCTTATTGGTAAGAATCTAAACTCCTCAAGAAAGTCTAAAAGTAAAGGTAAGATAATTCAAAAAATGGGGTTGGGGATCAAAGCAAATTGTAACATTGAGCTATGTTATGCTCAATACTCAGGCCAGAGACTAAGAGCTTTCTCTCTGGAAATGTGTCCCATCAAAGATCCACAGACAATGATTCTCAATGACCGCTAGTTGAATGACTCTGACCCTGCCACTCCAGGAATTCCAACATTCATTTTAACATGGACATATAGCCAAAGTACATATATCCAAGCATTTGAGAACGTCTCTAAAGGAAAACAGGCCAAATAAATAAACAAAAATTACTTGGACAAAACAAAAACAATACAGAGAACAATTTTTAAATTTGATAATATTAATGTCGGGGCGGAGTGCTAGCCCAGCAGGTAGGGCGTTTGCTTGCACGCGGCCGGCCTGTGCTGGCCTGGGTTTGATCCCGGCATCCCATATGGTCCCCCCGAGCACCGCCAGGAGTGATTCCTGAGTGCAGAGCCAGGAGTAACCCCTGAGCATCGCCAGGTGTGACCCAAAAAGCAAAAAAATAAAAATAAATAAATAAATAAATAAATAAAATAAAATAAATGCTGGATTTTGAGATGACTACAAGAGTATGCTACCCACAGAGCCTGGCAAGCTACCCGTGTTGTATTTGATATGCCAGATACCAGTAACAATTATAGACCTCATTCCCATGACCTGATGGAATGGTTTGAGGCTCTTTATGTTCCTGGAGCAAGCAGGTTCCCTTGGGCTCTACTTGCATGAGACAGGTCATATGGAGATGTTACTGGTGCTCACTCGAGCAAATCGAAGATAAACGGGAAGACAGTGATACAGTGATACAGTGAATATTAATCACCTCAATATAATCAAAAATTTTATATTATGAAATATAAGTTAGTATTTTCGAAGGACTCCCAGAGAACAATTCAAAGAAACATTATTAAAGAAGGGAAGATGATAGCAAAAATCTCCAGAAAGTGCAAACATACAAGAAAATGTGGAAAGTTGGGCAACGGGGTTAAGGCATATCTCTTGCAACAGAGTCAACCTGAGTTGAACCCTGTCACCACATAGGGTACCTTGAGCACCAGTAGGAGCACATAACCAGGAGTACGTCCTGAGTTTAAAACGTTGCCATATCTAAAGAAAAAATTTTTACAAATCATTAGGTTCCTAGTGGCCAACATAATAAGTACATTTTCTTCAAAGAATATCTTTGTGAATCTTAATACTAGAGATAAAAAAGAAGTTTCTAAAGGTTTTACAGAAAGAAATAACAGGTCTCATCAGAAGAGAGAGCATGAGAATGGCATTTGGCTTAATAGTATCAGTTAAATGAAGGAGGAAGATATTCTAAATTGTCAGCAGCTCTTTTCATGGGAACGCTGATTCCATCCAAATTATAAATTAAGGATAAGGCAGGATGAAACTTATACCAGGTAATCAAGTCCTCAAAACAATGTTGCTTCCACAGAGACACAATTGCAGTGGGTAGGACACTTTTTTGCACATAGCTGACCCAGATTGGATTTTCATGCACCCATTATGGTCTGCTGAGTTCCGCCAGGAGTGACCCCTGAGATTGAGACAGGACTAAGCCCTGAGCACTGGCAGGTGTGGCCTAAACAAACAAACAAAAGTGTTTCTCTCATGACAAACATAGTCAGAAAGTCAGCTGTGGATGTGATCATCAAAAGAAAGGAGGAAGTCATGAAAGAGGCAAATATGGAAATTAGGAAAGTAGATGCCCCACAGCGAAAGACAATCTAGAAATATTGGCCAAGAAGATCCCAGAATGACACCAATTCCGGAAGTCTATAAAAAGTCAGGGAAAATGTAACTCCAGGAGTGAAGTCCAAAACTGTCTGGATGTAATAATATCTACTTATATTCAAGATAACTTAACAGTAAATAATTTACAAGTATACAGAATCTAAGCAAACAAACATAATGGAGCAAATAATTAACTCTGTCAAAACAAAAGTTTGTTTAAGAAATGAAATTATACAAATGACACAAAGTAAATGATAAAAAGGTGACCCAAGTATAAATGTTACATAATTACAACAATAAAAGACAAGTTAATAAAGGGTGGTATAATTATAATGATAGGTATGGGGGAAAGTACTCATTTCTTACAGGAAAATAATATCTAAACATAAAAAGTTAAAAAGCATAATGCATTCATTAAATGCATTATACTTTGGAGGCCTTTACTCATCTGTGTGATAATCTTAGAGAAATGAGATAGGCAATAAAAAGTGAATAGTGACATTATACATCTTTGTATACTATTTTTATTATTCAAGAATATCTGCAAGAGATTTCTGTATTTATAGACACATATCTTCAATATGCAAGATATTAAATACAAAATAAGACACTTCAAGAAGTTTACATTCCAGTGATGCATAATTTCAAATTTACCAGGAAAAATTAGGAAAGAGTAGGTCAATTCAAAGTGGATCAAGACCTTTAGATTAGGCAAAAAACCTGAAAATACATTATGGAAAATATAGGTAGGATGCTCCAAGGTGTTGCACCTCAAAGGGGTTTTAATGATGTGGAACCACTGGTAAAGATACCAAAACAAAAAACACAAATGGAACTTAATTAAATTAAAAAGCTTCCCACACAGCTAAAGAAACACAGGATAAAACCAAAAGATACTCAATGGAAATGGAAATGAAAAAGATATTAGCACTCAAAATATTAGACAAAAAAAAAATCCGGTATATAAAGCGCTCACAAGATCAACAAAAAATACACAAGTCCTATCTAGAAACTGGGGAGAGGAAATGAATACCTCTTCTCTGGAAAAGATAGGTGGATGTCTAATAGACACATAAAAAGTACTCATTATCACTTATTCGGATGATAAGGTATCATCATACCAGTTAGAATGACATAGTCAAACAAACAAACAGAAACAACAACTGGAAGCAATTTATAGTGTCGGGTTGTGGTGAAAAAGGACCTCTCATCCACTGCTAATGGAATGTTGCCTGGTTCAATCTTTTTGGAAAATAGTAAGGGAGTTTCTCAAAGAAGTAAAAACAGCATTACCATGACCCAGCAATTCCATTTCTTGGTATCTATTCCCAGGACACAGAAACATTCATTCAAAAGGACATATGCTCACCTTTGAGCAAATGTCATATATATCCTATGAAGGATATAGATCTTCACACAGTACTCAGCATAGAGAATGAACCTCTGTGCCCAACAAGAGATGAGTGACTAAGTATGGTACATACACACAATAGAACACTATGCACCTCAATGAATGATGAAACCATGCATTTTTCTGAAACTTGGGAGGAATTGGAATTAATCAGAATAAGTGAAGTGAATCAGAAGAAGTACAAATACCAGATTATCTCACTTATCTGTGATATAATAGAATTACAGGACTTATAGGAACATCGTCTCAAAGGGGAGGTGCTCAAACTACCCTTGATGAGTAGAAATAAGGGAATGGAAGGAAAGAAACAGAGGCTGATAATTAGGAGAGAGATGGGAGGGATCAGGGATAAGGCTTTGGGGCCCTGAGCATATCAGTAATGTAAAAATTAGTATACATATATATCTAAACTACAGATTTAACAATACAGTACGTAAGAAAGCCAACTACAACAATCCTATGTAAAAATGTACCTGCTAAGGACTTGTGAATGTGAGGGAACCTGGGACATTTATGGAGGGAAGCCGATAATGGTTGTGGAACTGGTGCTGGAATATTGGAATATTGTACACCTGAAACACACCTAAATAACTATATAAATGATGGTGCCCTAACATCTAACAGGAAAGAAAAAGAGGGGAAAAAAGAAATACATTTCTAATTCCCTATGCATAGGGCATATGATGGCATTAGAAGCACACTAGTTAACAACATAGTCAGGGAAGTTTTCATGGAGAAAGAGGACAGGAGTTAGATAAATAGGAATAACGGAAGACGGAAACAGAATAAGGCAGTAGAAAGAACACGAAAGTCTTACAGGAAAAAGGAATCAATAGCATGCCTTTGATTCTCTGGGTAACCAGACTCATGACAGATTTAACCATTTTTCTATCACCAATCAGTGGTTTTCAAGATAAGGATTTCAGTCCCAGATTTTCTTTCTTTTTTGGGTGTAGGGGGCATTGGACAACACCTAATACTGCTTGCTCAGGGCTTACTCCTGGGTCTGTATTTTAGGGTCACAGCTGGTGGCTCTCAGGTGATCACATGCAATTATGAGAGATCACACCAGGGTTGATTATATGCAAGAGTCATGCCTTCATCCCTTGCAATATATCTCTGGTCAATTCTCAAATTGTCAATTTGACGTTATTTTCATTCCTCTCTGGTCTACGCATGTACATTATAGTTGAGCATGACAAAGATAAATTACATTCCTATCTTATTTTAGCACTAAATGTATAATTTTATAAAATAATTAACAGTGAATGAACACTAACAGGATCATAGTCAAAGCACAACCTTCCTTCATACTGTTTTAACTAGTTGTTAATTTATTTTGTGGCTCAAAATCATTTCACAAGGTGGACTTTGTCTATTTTCTCTTAGTGAAATGTTAAAAGGGATCCAGGGCTTTTTTCTCCCTCAAAATAGAGTAAAAGGTTACTCATGGCTTGTGGATAGAGGGTGCGTGGAATGGCACCAGAATAGGCACAGAGGCGCATCTAGGAACACTGTCTGGGTAGAGAGAACGGGGATCAATACAGGGGACTTGGAAGGGGGTGGCTCTTGTTCTTGTCACTTGGGGAGGGTCATCTGCAGGTGTTCAGATCTCATGCTTGACTCTGTGCTCAGGAATTACTCGTGCTCAGGGGTGCTCAGGGAACCATATACAGTGCTAAGGATTGACTCTCGGTTGGCTGCGTGCAAGACAAGTGCCTTACTCACTGTACTATATCTCAAGCCCCAACACAGAGGATTTCTTCTGCCTTCCTAACAAAAGCTACTATTTCCAATCCTAGACTAGCAAGGGGGGTGGGGCGATTCGTTCTAGCAGCAGGAATATTCTCTCCCTGGTGATTCAAGGAGAGGTTCCTGTGCCATGTTTCCCAGCAATCAGCTTTCAGTGCTTTGGATTTCTCAGGCTCCGATCTATTGAGCATTTCCCTGTAGCAATGGAGAAAAAGGGGCCTGCTCGGGAATCCTTTTCTCACACTGCCATTTTGATACAGCACCCCCCCCTCATGAAAACACAGATCACAATTCTATACACAGTTCCCTGCTATGCTGAGATCATTTTAGCCTTGGGAAATGACTTTCCCTGAGCCACTATCAGCAGTGGAAACTTCTGCTGGAAACTTACTACTCAGTTCCTCCAGATGCCCTAAATACTTAAGAGAATTCTGCTGATAGCTGGGGATGGTGGTTCTAACTGTTGCTTTTTCCATCATCCAGTACCCAACTTTGTCACAAGTCTTGAGTTTCTCCAAGTTCTAAAGACCCATAAGATTCCGTTTTTTTCCCTTTTACTTTCTAGAGAAGTTATGTAAGTTCCCACCTTGAAAAGAGAGGTGGGGACTCTTTTGACCTCCATTCAACCCAGTAGGAATTCCTCCTAGTTTCTGGCATTGGATTAGCTCTATTTCCCAGTTGTCAGTGCTCAGTAACATATTTTTCATCAACTCTAAATTTTCTAGGCGATTTTCATAGAGAGAACATTGCCCTTGGGTTCTACTAGCATGAGACAGGACATTCGGAGGTGTTACTGGTGCCCGCTCGAGCAAATCGATGATGAATGGGAAGACAGTTATACAATGATTTTCATAGAGGCATATCTAAATATTCATGTCAGCAAAATCAGCACACAGGAAGTAACTGTTATATTAGGTTCAGTTGAATGTTTAGAAAACCCAAAACTGACCAACTTACATGAGATGAAAGCTTATTCCTCCCTCACAAGAATCCAAAAGAACTGTTTCTTCACCTTCTTCAGATGAACCATCTTCCCCCAGAGGAAGTTGGGAGAGAGACACTAGTCTGTGACGGTGGTTATTTCTTCAAGAGCCCTAGCATCCTTAGAAAGTGGTACTTTATACTTCAACCCCAAATAGTTAGTAAGACTATGCAGATGAGAGTTCTAGATATGAGAATGGGGAAAACAAATAGGAGCTCTGTAACATGACCCATAAAAGACAATTTGGGGGTGGGGGACACTGTTCACTAGTCCTTACATCTCATTGAATACTATTAAAGTAAGTTGGTACTAAATTTTCTTCATTTTAAGCCTGAGTCCAGAGTTGATTGATTCTGATACTTTGATCTCATAGCACAACCTGTCTTTAATTTCCTATTAGGCTGCACAGTTGCAGGCAGCTAGCTCCACCCTAAGTCCTATGCTACTAGTGCTCCCACCACTAACACCAGCTACAAGGTACTTTTGCCATGGAAGACAATGTAACTGACATCTTTGTTTATTGTTTGAAATCAATTAGCACCGTACTCTCCTTTAATATCCTTTAAATCTAGACCTCATAACGCCCATTCACTAATGAGTAGACCTGGTGGTCTTAAAATAGCAGATACTAACAACTACATACAGAAATAGAAAGATAGTGGTACAGAGCTTACGGGAAGTGTGAAACAGGAGTGTGAAGCCAGATTGCCTAAGCACTAGAAAATGAGATTTTCGTTTTCAAATCTTTTTGGGGAGCACGGTCATCATTACACTGTCAAAACCTGGGTGAGTTCATCAGGATATGGTGAAAAAAAATTCATGAAAGGTAGCTAGTAATTCACAACAGTCCTCAAGACTAGTAATTCTTAATTCATTAGTTCACTTATAATTAATAACTTGTAATGCTCACTAGAACTTGATATATCTGTATCAAATTTATCATACAACATTAGAAGTTGTAGGCAAAAGAAAACTGAACATCCTATCACTAAAGTAACAAATGGTTACACATTCCTGACTAGTATGCATTCCTGTAAAGTTCTAAAAGTTTTATATAAGGTACATTTGTTACATTTAATGAGAAAAAATAGCAGCATACCTCATATGTTCATTTTACTTCCAGTTAAATCTGAAGATACTTACTAAAGCTTTTTGTCATATTCTAAAGAACTAATGTGCACTATCAGGTCTAGAATTATTAGTGGTCGATTCCCCATTTGTGTAATGTTATTATTTTTCAGGAAAATTGTCTTACAGACAATTCACTATGTGGTGAGAATGTTTGGAGCAAAGCACTTAAGGCGATTCTGGATCACAGCTCTGTAACAATGTTAGACAGACTTTTCTGACTATGATCATTCTATTTTCGTTTGCAAAATATTGCCAACAGATCCCAGTGAGACCAAATGATCCAGGCTTACAACACTAGTTAATGTTGTCTCCAAATAAATTATTTCCCCTCCCTTCAACTCTACTTCTCTGCACTCTTACTATGGTATCTTCTTGTTCTCACTGATTTTGATAACATCCCAGATGACTGAGAGCTGAAGTTTCATGTGTTAATATCATCACCTCAGTTCAGTGCAAGATAAAGCTTTCAGATTCACCATCTCATTCCTGCCAATTTAATCAACCAGTGGACAAAATGAGGAAATGAGACATCAGAAGAGATGAGCAAGAGAGCCTGAGTCATCACTATTTTCACAAGTGACCCCAGGGAGGAGCACCATTGCCCGAGCCACATGACAACCCAAGAGTAATACATGGTCAACCACACTCCAGAAATGGTTTCTGCCACTGCTGCAGCCTGATACTTTGATTGCATTGTGGTTTGCGCTAAAAGCCCTAATACAGAGCTCTGTGGATTCTTCTCTTTACTGTGTGGTTTGAAGCTGGGCAGAGGGGAGGAGACGTTGGAAAGAAAAATTGCCCAGTGCACCATGACAGCTGTATAATTAGACAAGGCAGGCCAGTGCTTATAGCATTTGTCATTCAGCAATTGTTCACACACCAGGTTCTACAGCCAGGTGCTCTGAACAATGAGGTGATGATAATGTCTTCATGTGACGTGAATCCCGAGAACAGTCAAGCTCAAATAGGCCAGGCAGAAACCTCATGAACGAGAGTAAAGCGCGAAACACAAAAAATCTTAGTGCTATACTAATGTTAAGCACAATTTTTAAGGAAGCTTCAGGTATTACTACACACACACACACACAGAGGGGGAGAGAGAGAGAAAGAGAGAGCAATTTGATCAAAGAATGTTTCTTTTAAAAGAATGCATGACTAGCTATGAAAAAAAGGATTCAATGTCAACCAATCATGGAGAGTCAACCAGGGATCTGAGCCTATGTAAGTAAAAGTTCATAGAACAGTCAGTCTTAGCCTCTTCTGAACAAAGAAAATACTCTCACATTTGAAAAATATTTTTTGTAGCAGGTGACACCCATCAGTCCTGGGTAGTGTATACAGAGTTGGGACGGTTCTGGATCTCTTGAGCCCCACAGTTCGATTTGAAAGAGACAGAATTCCACACTTTGGTTATTCCCACATTAATTATTGGACTAAATTCATCAATAATGTTAAAATGTTTATCACCTACCCCCACCCCAGTGTGTATTTCTACTGGCTATACACAGCAGTAAGAGAAATAATTCAGGACCATCTATAAAGCTTCTGCCACCCTCCAAACTCTCCGCAATACTTCTTTGTGTTTCTGACAGCCTGTTCCAGTTTCCCTTGATGTCCTTGAAGTTTCAGTGCTTGGAGGAAAACATCCAAGCACTGAATGTTTCTCAGGGCTAAAATTCAATGAATTAATATTCCAGTTGCTCCATTTTTCCCTAAAGTTTAATATTAGTTTCTTTCTGATGACTCTGCCTTTGTGTGCCCCACCGGTAGGAATCAAGGCCATTTACCGCTCATTTTGCCTTCTCTGACTTCCAGGATTCCAGCTGCATGAAGCATTCATCTCTGAAACTTACTGACCACCATGTTGCTTTACCATTTCTTAATATTGGCCCACCAATATAATATTGGTGTTTATATATTTATATCTAATATATAATATTAGAATATAATAAGTACTGAGGATCTTTAACTTGCAATTGACTCCTATTTTGAAAATGAAACTATCTTACCTTTGCTGAATATAATTCCTGAACTCAATGATCGAAAATTCACTTGTATCACTTATATCACTTGTCTTCCAGTTGATCATCGATTTGCTCAGAGGGGCACCAGTAACATCTCCAAATGTCCTGTCACATGCTAGTATAGCCCAAGGGCATCTGCTCACAAGAGGAACACTAAGAGCCTCAAACCATTCCATCAGGTCATGGGAATGAGGTCTATAATTGTTACTGGTATTTGGCATATCAAATATGACACGGGTAGCTTGCCAGGCTCTTCTGTGTGTGTGGGATACTCTTGCAGTAGCCTCTAGTCTCGTGCGTTTATTGATGAACAGCACGGCAACAAAGAGTAAGTGAGTCTCTGGATCAGGCATACCTTGACTGGGCTTGAAAAAGACTGCTGGAGGATGGGTCTCTGACGAGCTGGGCTTGTGAACAGCTCTTCTGCTGGGTGGAGCTCTGATGAGAGGGGAGTCTGGATATGGAAAATGGCGGCCCTCATCATTGGGGGGTTCCTCTGGCTTCTTGCCCTTAATTTTACTGCTCTGAAACTGCCCAATCTCTGGGTCTTAAAATCCATCTATCATCCATAGGCCTATGGGCCTCAGGCCTAATATTTAAAGCTGGCATCACAATTCTGCCTTTGGAGAATTTGCATTGACTCTAAGGATGCTTGAAAACCTGAGGCAGTGTCTGAAATTGGATTATGTGACACTGGAAGCTGGGAAACAGCTATGTGCACAGAGAAGCTGAAATTCCCTATATAAGAGAAACGAGAAGTGTGAAGAGAGAATATAATACAGGAAGCATGTGACCTCAGAGAGCAAGAAAAGAGCAGAGAACAGCTGAGTCTGTTCCGTGCCACATTTCAGTTCTCACTGCTGTGCCATAGGGTCCAGCACTCTTCCTAGTTTATGATCTAGAACTTTTCTCTGATTTAATAATGATGGCGAAGATTTATTTAATTGACTTAAGTACATTTGAAGGGGAGAATTATGGCTCGTCCTGACATGAGAGTGAAAGTTTTATTATTTGAAAACTTCCAAGGAGGAAATTTTCTCTGTTTAGGCAAACATTTTGCTGAATTGCTTGGATTAGAAGGTGAGAACTGAGGCCATGAGAGGTGTGAAGGCAAAAGAAGATTATTGAACACCTCTGGAGAACAGGGCTTTGATTTCTCTTCTGGAAGAGGATAAAAGAAAATAAGCCAGGTAAGGAAAATAGAAATCACTCAAAGGATGGATGAGATGGAGACTTCACGGAGTATGTTTGATAATTTCCTGGTGACGGAGTCATGAGGTCATTTTCTGCAAGGTGACATCTAATGTTCAGTGGGAAAGCTTTTGTTACTCAATGAAAAACTTCCATTGCCCAACTCACATTCTCTTACCTGTGAATCTATGTATGCTTTGTTTGGGTGGGGCTGTTAGAAAAACTAACAGACTGTTAGAAGCAGAGAACTGATTTTCACAACTGCTTACTATGACAAATAAGGATACAAAAGAGAGAGCACAATAAAGAGAGAGCATCTGAGGTGTAGAGGTGGTGACTGCTGGGTCTACCCCTTTCATTTTGACATAATGTAAAATGAAAACTAAAATTCATAGTTTTCGAATAAAGATGACCCAGTGAACTTGCAGTAAGTGTGAAACTCTGAAACCATGATTCAAACACAGCTTTTCCTCTGTCTACTCATCTATGATCTTTTAAAATATTTCTTTGATTCAAGTCATTGCAACTACGTAACTCTAAAAGAAACATTTCAAACTCATTACTCTCAAGGCTTTAGAGGCTTATTTATTAGAGAAGTGAACATAGTAAGGATAGCAGTTGCAAAAAATTTACTCAATGACTTCATGAACCTGGAGAAAAGATAGCAGAATTGAGAATGTATTTCTAAAAACAAGAAAAAAATTGTTTACTGTCCAAAAAAAGTTCATGTTAACATTTCTTTAAATAACATACTCATCCAGTGAACTTAAGATATAATTTAGTTTTTCGGGATTGATTTTTAAGTAACTTTTCAGGAAGCTATTCCTTGACAAAGGAGAAGTGTATGTTATGCAAAGCACTCTACTTAAGTATTTTAAAAGATATTACCAGTTCACTACTTCTTAGGCTATAGAGTGGGTATTTGCATTTGTTTAAGATCTCTTTCCCTCTTTGATTTACATTTATAAGATGATTAAGTAGAGACTATGTGAAATGGCTTTTGTTTTTATGAGTAAGAGGAACCGCACCAACCACAAGCAGCAGAACAGTACCATGCTTGAATTATGTAGGTCTCTTCAATGGAATGAAAATTAAAAGGGATTTTGTACCTATATCCACTTCTTATAGCGAGTGAAGTCATGCCCCTAAGGATGTCTACTGGACAAGTCAATTATATTACTCGATTGTGGTCGCACCTACAGTTGCTCATAACTCGAAACCAATCTAAATAGATTAAACTTCAGTAAAGCTTTTGAGGGTTCCTTTGTGGTTTTATTCTGACAACATTATAACCCTAATTAGCTGGAATGACAAAAAATGACCCGATTAGACTCTTTCATAACTCAATGGGACTATATCCTAAGGGTTAAACTGAAATTTACATGTGCCATTTTTCCAAATTTAATGGTGGGGTTAGAGGGCATGTCATTTGCCTCCAGATGACCATAGCTATCATGTCTATTTCCCCGTATTCAATATAACCTCCTCGCCATTGTTACCTTTTTTGACTACAACTACTATACACACATACCTGTAAGCACAGACACCACCTCTCTTTCTTATAGGGCACTAGTTGGCAGCACTGAAGCCAAACCTAGCCCAGAGAAAAAGCTTTGCTCAATTTACAGATTTAGAGATTGCGTTGAGAGAAAATCCTTTGATTTAACATTAAAAACTTAGGAGATGTCACACCAAAAGTCACATTTTTAAAGACTGGGAATGTGACTTCGCAGTCAAGCAAGCATGAAATCTGGGGTTATGCCTAGTACCAGTAACCCCTTTACCCCCAAAGTAACTTTTGTAGGTCTTTTTTGAAAAAAAGGCAAGATTTGGATGGAATCCATGTGGAAACACTCAACTACAGCTGAGATACAAAGTGCCGTAGATTGGGCAATGAGAGCTATTGACTGTCACAATCCCAATCATATCACACTTTTGCACAGTGCACCCACAATGCGTATTTAGCTTCTTAGTCTCTATACGAATCCGGGTTTTTAACTTCTGTCTTCAGATGTTTCCTTCCTCAGTGCATTCCGAAAGCACCTTCTCCTCAAACTCACTGAAAGCAGCTAGACTGCTTCAGAGAACTTCAGCTCATTTGAGTATCGTTTTTACTATTTTTTCTAAAATCTCAGAAAAGTATCCCCATATATATATAACTGGATGCCTGAAAACACAGGTGTACACCACTTGAACAACACATATGCTAATCATAAACTTATTTAGTCATCTTTTTTCTGCAATAAAACTTTTCATTTACTTAATTAATTCTAATCCAATTGATTTAAAAAAGTCTTTGGGGGAAGAGAATTGAAATAGAAAAACATTCCACATGCAGCTTTCCATGTAGTGTGAAGAGCATTATATTTTGCTCTGAGTAACAGAAGTTTAGAGGTTGGAAAGCATAAAAAAAATCCGTATTCACAGCAGTATGGGCTGTGTTTGAAAAATAAAGCTATTATTTTAGGAAAACGTAATGTAATCAAATGCTGAGCGCAGTGATGCTATTATAGCTATACACTAATAGCTATAAAATACCCTGAATGTTGAAATTCCTGGACAAAATATATAATAATAACTTCGTTATTGTGCCTCAGAAATGCATAATCCCTAATTCCCTCTTTTCCCATCAAAGCAATTGTTCCATGATGCATCCTTTCCAGAGCATTCTCCTATTGCTTCTTGGCAAAACATACTGTATTGGATGACTTGGTTTGCACCACAAAAATGTTATTTTTACTCCAATTAGAGGTTTTAATGTTTCATATTGAAATTTTCCTGGTATATTCAAAGTATGCCTCATTGAGGAAATTTTATTTTTTACATAACTTTCTAGTTTGTTATGTACTTAGTAAAGTAAAACTAAATGACATAGTTTTATCTGAGGAACTTCTAGGGCCTTGAAACACATCTCCTTTGGTCCTCATCAAACATGTGATCAAATTCGCTATCATTGTCCTGTTTCAAAGGAGAAAAGTAAGACTCAGTCCTTTGCTGAGTTCATATGGTGAATTTATAAGAGAAACAGATTCTCTGGATTGGAAGCAAATGGTATATCTAGTTCATGATCTTAATTACCTCCAGACCTATGTGCCTAGAAGAAAAACAGTTATTGGTCCCAAAAACTAATGCAAAAAAAATATAGGCTTGACACAAATTGACTTGGAATACTCAGAAAGGAATCTCAGATATGTGACTACAATCTCAGTCTTCTTAGCTATAAAATGGGTGTGATGGTCATTATTTTTGGCAGAAGTTAAATAAAAAAATATGTACTTATTAAATCTGTAGTACATTCAACTGACCTGACTCTAAATTCATTAATTAGCTCCCTACTGCTAAGCACACAGTCCCCTAAGTAACCACCTCATTGGTCTCAAATATAAGCAGGTGCTAGAATTGCATTGGAATGCTTATTAAAATGCATAAGAATTTGATTTGATCCTCAGAATTTCTGATTCAGTACATCTGGAATTCCTGAACATGAGAATTTGCCCTTCTTTTTTTTTTTTTTTTTTTTTTGCTTTTTTGGGTCACACCGGCATTGCTCAGGGGTTACTCCTGGCTCTGCACTCAGGAATCACTCCTGGCGGTGCTCGGGGGACCATATGGGATGCCGGTGATCGAACCCGGGCGGTATGAGCCGGCCACGTGCAAGGCAAACACCCTACGCGTTGGGCTATCGCTCCGGCCTGAGAATTTGCCCTTCTAAACATTCCTAGGTCATTCTGGTACATCAGACATCCATTCTGGGCATAATTTTTTTTAAATTTTTTTTTTGGCATTTGGTATACTTAATTGATGCTGAGAGAATGCTACCAATTCTGTGTTTGAGGTCAGTCTTGAGGGCGCTGGGGATCCACAGGGTGCCAGATTCAAATCTAGGCCTCCCACATGTGAAGTAGCAAAGCATGTGCTCAACCCATTAAGCTGGCTCACCAGCAGAGAATTATGCCTTAGTACAATAGACAAACCAATAAGTAGAATGCCTGGAGAACAAGACCTCCTAACATGATTGCCCCCAGAGCAATAGTACAATGGGTTAGGCATTAGCCTTGCACATGGCCTACCTGGAGTTAGGTTCCTGGCACCCCATGTGGATCCCCCAGCCTGCCAGAAGTGATCCCTGAGTGCAGAAACAGGTGTAATCCCTGAGCACAGCTGAGTGTGGCCCAAAATACAAGATCAAAATCCTATTTCTTTATGGTTCATTAAAATTAAATAGGCAAACAAAAAGTTGCTTGCAAGTTTTCAAAAGGAATTATTTTATAATCACGATTAAATAGCAGTATAAGATGTATTTTACTTCCTATTTTTTCAGTAAGACATATTTCATAGAAGAATAAGTTATTACCTCTCCAAAGCAATATGCTGCCTTCATCATTGTTATCTATTTCTGTTTCTGTAAGTCATTCTGTGACTCTGGTGATTTAATAGAAGTCATAGAAGATATTCCCACCTATTTTCTGTGACCTGGTCCCTTTATTTAAATGATATTTGATTGCTTTTATATTACTTGACTGTGTGAATTAGCTCTGGCATTCAAAATGATAATATTCTTCTTCCCTAAATCAAATCAGAAGTTGTGTGCATGGAAATGAGTTAAGAAGAAATAAAACCTGCATGTCCAAAGTTAAAGTAAAGCATGACTAATGCATTGGAGAAATTGTTCAACAACAGTTCATCCTGGTAAAAATATTACTTCTGTAGTATTGCCAAGGTTAGTGCTGGGTTAGGTTATCTGCAATCCAAATGCCAGATGTGTGTATGCAAGGGTGTGCGTGCGTGTGGGCATGTGTACATGGACTTAACCCACCCCCACCTCCAACCCGCTCATTAAAGAGTTAGAAACACTCCCAGGCGTGACTTTTCCGAAAGTCTTTCTAACAGAATGCTCTCTGCAGAGCTCTGGGTGATTTTATGCCCTCCTCATTCTCCCTGTCTTCTCTTGACGCTCTTTGTTGAGCTCACTACTGTTTTTCTCCAACCCACTAGGTTTTCAATAAGTTTCCTGTTGTGCATCGGGACAGCAGTGTTCATGGAAAATTGCTTTGCCTAGGTGATCCCAGCCAAATCCCTCCCACTTTTTTTCTTTCTCTCTCTCTCTCTCTCTCTCTCTCTCTCTCTCTCTCTCTCTCTCTCTCTTTCTCTCTCTCTTTCTCTTTCTCTCTCTTTTTCTCTCTGTCTTTCTCTTTCTATCTCTCTTTCTATCTCTCTTTCTCTCTCTTTCTCTCTCTCTTTTTCTCTCCTTCCTTCCTTCCTTCCTTCCTCCCTTCCTCCCTTCCTCCCTTCCTTCCTTCCTTCCTTCCTTCCTTCCTCCCTCCCTCCCTCCCCTCCCTCCCTCCCTCCCTCCCTCCCTTCCTTCCTTCCTTCCTTCCTTCCTTCCTTCCTTCCTTCCTTCCTTCCTTCCTTCCTTCCTTCCTTCCCTTTCATAATTTAGAGACAAGTCACAATGTGCTTACAGTGCAAAAATTTTCTCCAGAATATTCCATGCCATTCAATCACTTTTTTTTTTTTTGCTTTTTTGGGTCACACCCGGCTATGCTCAGGGGTTACTCCTGGCTCTTCACTCAGGAATTACTCCTGGCAGTGCTTAGGGGACCATATGGGATGCCAGGGATCGAACTCGGGTCGGTTGTATGCTAGGCAAAAGCCCTACCCGCTGTGCTATCGCATTTTAAACTTAGTGTTTAATCCCAGCTTAAAAGTTATAACTGATACTACAAACAGGTATCATTTATTAGAGGTGCAAGGTTATGTATCCAAAAAGTATCTTAGAGATTTTGTTTTAAAATCCCCAAAACAGGGGCCGGAGGCGATAGCTCAGCGGTAGGGCGTTTGCCTTGCACGCGGCCGGCCTGTGCCCGCCCTGGTTCGATCCCGGCATCCCGTATGGTCCCGGAGCACCGCCAGGAGTAATTCCTGAGTGCAAAACCAGGAGTAACTCCTGGCGCCGCGGGTGTGACCCAAAAAGCAAAAAAAAAATAAAAAATAAATTAAAAAAAATAAAATCCCCAAAACATTCACAATATGCTTAAATTTCTCTAAAATTCATAGGGAAAACAAATACACACTGTACCACAAAAGAACTTGGGAAATTAAGGCCAAGAACTGCTCAGTAACTGAAGGGAACATTCGTTGAAATTAGAATTTTCACAGGAACCTCTTATTTGAAAGCAGCAAAACAAACCCTTAAACTTCAATTGACTCTGACTCAATTGACTCTTGAGAAGAGTCCATAAAAATTTAAATACCAATCTTGAAAAATATCCACCTTTGCTTAACAGTACTTAGGCAAAATTACAATCATAGCTGGCATGTATGGATACTTTTAAGCACTTTACATGTATGCTTTCAGCAAAACTTCCCTAACATGCATGTGACTTAAGTACTTTTAGCATCCTCTCTTTCCATCAGAAGAAACTGAGACTTGGAAAGTTCAAGAAACTTGCAAAAGGTCACATTAAAGACCTCCCAGATGTGAGAGAAGAGCCAAGACGTAAATCCCACAGCCCGCTAGGAAGCCTCACATGAGATAGTCCTTGGGTAGAGTGGAAAACTTCCCAACCCTAAGCCTCCCCAAATTGGATCCTCGGAATGATAAATGAATTACATTTAAAATAAACCCAAATTCCTAGTCGCTTTTATTTCTACTTGATCTATGATCAAATTCCTCTGCAGTCTCCTAGGGAGGTTTATGGGACTCAGCTAATATACGGCGCCAACTCCCCAGAAATCAGCTATACATCTTCCAGAAAACTAGTCAACCTTTTTACCTTGTAGCTGTCTTAGGGAGAGCACTCCCATCCCTTGCTCCTTCGCTGAACCCACCCTCAATTTCTACACTTCATTCCACCCTTAGGAGCTCACAGCCCCCATTATTTTGGGAGCAAAAAAATGTAACTGTCCAAAGGACCAAACTTGGAACTTTATGTTCCTACAGGCAAACCTCCATCTCCCTGGTATGATAGAGCCATTTGTTGCATGGCCTTTTCGAAAGTTAGAACCTTTGAAATGCCGGAACGTATCTTCTCAGTTTAGAATAACTAGAAAGGTGGTGTATCAGCAGCACAAGCAAAGGAAATGGCACCACACTCTATCTTTCATTTCTCCGGGGATCCTTTGCAAAGCTCAGGATCCAGAGAGAATAGATGGGCGCTGAGCTAAAGTCTCACCTTTCCTAATGCATGAAAATTCTGAAATCATTATTACTGATTCGCACATTTACTGAGGGCCTGCTCCAGGCTGTATGGTTATTTAAAGAAACACTCATCTGTGAGCAGTTCTAGGTTTAGATAGCTCTGTCTTGCTTACTTCCCAGTGGGAAACCAGTCGTCCTTCCCAAGAGCACCACAAGAAGTTCTGAGATATGAAAAATGTGGGAAGGAACTTTTGGGCAAAGCCCGGTCCTTGGAAAAGCAAACTCCGCCGCCACAGTACACAACACAGACCCGACAGCTCACTGCCAGTGTAGCCGGCCAAGACACAGGCCCAGCAGGAGTGCTGGTGTCTCCAACTAATGGCCCGCTTTAATGCCTCTCTTCCCTGAACACTTTTAAACTTTTTTTCTTTGGAGGCAACCCAAGCTCGGCAGAATTTCCAGATCTCTGCAAGTGCAGCCGCAAGCAGTCCATTTCCTGACAACGCTGCTAAGTTTCAGGGAACACGTTTTGTTATTTCCACATTAATGAGTCCAGCCCAAGCCCTAAGCCTAACTCCTGACCAGGCCAGTCCCCATCTGGGAGGGGCACAGAGCCCAGCAGAGGGACTCAGGGCTGGGGAGAGGAAAAAGGAAGTTGCTGCACAAAGGAAGGAGCATGAAGAGAAACAGCTCATAAAGCAAATGCTCCAAAGACTGGCTGGGGAAAAAAAAAAAAAAAAGATTAGCAATCGAGGGGTCTCTAAAAGAAGCCAAGGTGTGAACACCATTTTCTTCACTCTTCCAGGCGCTTCCCATGATAATGCTCTGGAATTAGTGCAAAGAAAGCAAAGTTTTTTTTTTTTTTTTTTTTTTTAACATTATTCAGCTTAAATTTCTTTTTTTTTTTAAGTATTTTATTATACCACCGTGAGATATACAAATAAAAAGATATACAATTAAAAAGTTCATGTTTGGGTTTTGGTCATACAGTGTTCCAGCACCCATCCCTCCACCAGTGCCCATCTCCCACCACCAACATCCCGGTTCCCTCCCCTTCCCCAGCCCACCTCCATGGCAGGTTCTTTATTTCTTTCCCTTTCTCTCTCTTTCTCTTTTCCTTCCCTTCCAGACTATGGATTACAGAACATACATTAAAAGTTTGTCATGTGTATCCTTTTGCCTCAAGATCCAAGAGGCCCGTAAGAAAGCAAAGTTTTGAGGAAGCTAATTTAAACTCATCTCACGGTCTCTAGATCAACTCCTTGCTAAAGTGAACTGAAAAGCCAGGCAAAGGGACTAGAATGTATATCCACTATAATAAAAAAAAAATGCTCAGCGTTTGATACACACACACAAAGTTGTTTTAAGCACTGTGAAAAATACAAATGGAAATGTAACCACGGCGGGGGAAATGTTTCGTGTGTAGTTCTTGGACTCGGCTGGAATCTGTCACTTCCTTCCCTTCCCTTCCCTTAGATGCTGTCGTTGTTGGCTTTGGGTACTATGCTCAGACACATGGTTGCAGTGCTATCCAGGGGTTGCACACTTGACCTGCCGTACTTGCACACACTAGGTTGTGATACAGGGGAAGTAGCATACTTGAGTTGTTGCCAAGGATCCCAAACAGCAGTGCCTTCTGGATCACACTTAGTGATGAGAGGAAGGACTAGGGATCAAATGCCTAGTTTCATGCTTGCAAAGCAGGCACACATCACTGTGTTCCATTGCCAGGGTCGGACACTAATGATCTCCAAACAAATTAAAAGTGTCAGTCATTGAGTTAGTTATCAGAAAAAAAAAAGACAGATGAGACCATAGTTGCAGCCCATTTGAAAATTCTTCTAAAGGATACACTTCCAGTAGTGCTGGGAGGGGTTGGTAGCTCACAGGCACTCTGTTAAGCCTGGGTTGAACAGTGTGGCCTTACCCTATGGTATGCAGGAGAAGAAGGAAGGTGGTTGGCATTATAGTGCTTCAGGATAACCAGTGCTACCTCCATGGTGCTGGCTGGATCTCTAGTACAGGGGATCTAACTCAGAGCCCAGCACATGCTGGACTTATTGGCTTAACTCGAGCCTCTCCCTCCCCTCTCTCCCGAGGTGAGCATAGAAACCTAAAGAAAGTCTAATAAAGAGAGAGCTGACCTTGGTAGCTGATTCTATTTAAAAAATAAGATGGTCTAGTTCTCTTTTTCTCTTTTTTTCTTCTTTTCTATTTTCTTTTTTAAAACATTTCATTAAGGCACCATGATTCACAAAATTGTTCATAGTTGGATTTTAGGCATAATATGTTTCAACCCTGATCCCACCACCAGTGTCCACTTCCCTCCACCAATGTTACAGGTTCTCTCCCCCCAACCTTCTACGCCCCCAAACCTGCATCTTTCTTTGTTTTTTCATTTTTTGGGTCATGCCCAGCTAGGCTCAGAGGTTGTTCTTGGCTCTTCACTCAGGAATTACTCCTAGCAGTGCTAGGGGGGACCATACTGGATGCCAGGGGATCAAACCAAGGCAAACGACCTCCCCACTAGACTATCGCTCGGGTCCCCCAGCCTGCATCTTGACAGGTGCCTTAGGTTTGTTTGTTGAAGTTCATTTCTCTTGTTTTCAGTGTCATGACGGTGGAGAGTTAGCTATACTACTCCTTTGGGTCACTGATGCACTTGAATCCCCTTGTCCCTGCTCCCTGTTGCTTCCTATCTTTTCCCCCTACATCCTTTTATTTCTTTCCATCTGTTTCTTATACTCTGGGACCAGTAGGTGATCTAGGCATTCCCCTTTCAAATACTGCTTTCCCTCATTTAGGAATTCTAAATACCACATGTAAGTGAGTTTATCCTGTGTTTGTCCTTCTTTGACTTAATTCACTTACATGATACCTATTTTACTATTTTCCTATTTTCATGAACAATATTACTCATTGAAATGGCAAGTCAAGAAATAAAAGGGTGATATGCTATGCAATAAAAGGGTGATATGATAACTTGGAAGGATGGAGGAACTCACCCTATTTCTAATTTGTAAATAGAACCTTTCAAATTGAGAAAAATTTAAAGCAAATCAAATCAGCCCAATTCATATTTCTGAGTCAAATTTCAAGATTATAATCAGTATTATCTAAAGTATAATATAATATTATAGTAAATATTTAACCTAACTTGTGTGATACTATATGTCTGTGGGTGAGGAATATGATATAAAACACTTTAGTGAATCTTAGCAGGGTCTTCATTCATTCTTGTTCCAAAGGTGATAACTCCCCAAGTGAAGAGTTGAATGAAAGAAGGGAGTGATTTTATATTCAAATGAAAACTTGAATTGCTACAAATCTTAGTATCTGAGGGCCAAAAGATCCCTCATGGGATTCACAAACCTAATCCAGAGAAGAGATTGTGAAGGGAGAAATCTCTCTCTCATCCTTTCTCTCTCTCTCTCTCTCTGTCTCTCATTTTCTGTCTATCTATATCTACCTATATCTCTCACTTTTCTCTCTCTTGTAACATTTCTATGACCCCAGGAAGATTTCTTAAATACTTGTTTAAATACCAATAATATGATATATACTGCATATATAAAAGCAATTTCTTTTAAAAGATCTTATGAACCCTTCCATCAAACATATCAATAACTTCCTACCTCTGATATATTTTATGAATATATAAGAATTCATCACCAGATTTGGTAGATGGACTTCACATGGGTATTAGATTAGAACTTGAAATTGAATGTGAAAGGATATCACATTTGATTTAGACTGGTTTTAAAGCATGTAAGCCCTGTCATCAACCCTCATTACAGACTCATGAAACAAGAAACACAGAAACATCAAAATGGCAAGAACATAATCTCAAAAAGACAACTGGTCAGTCTTGAATATGTTTGGTGCCATGATAGCTCACAGGGTTTGCTTTCTCTCACTCTGTCTCAGATCACTGACATCATCATGGTCCATGTCCAACCTGAGGATCAGGATTCAATGACTACTGACCTCAACATCCAGGGCAATTTGATCCGGACAAAGACTATTTCTTAAAGAATGCAGCAAGAAGCCAAGGACTAATTCCGGGGTCAAGGAAAGCAGAGAGGTCCAAAACCAGTGACTCTGAGCATAAGAAAGGATGCTGAGTGAGACTGACAAAAAGCAAAAGGCAAGTGGCCATCTTGGGGAGAGGAAGAGGGAAAAAAAGGTTATCTGGGGTTTCCTGAAGTTTTCCTTTGGGTTTTATAAGATTATTGCAATCAGAAACCTCTTCTCTAAAAATCCAAGCTGTCAGAAAAATGTTTTCTTCTCTCTACACTTGGTCAAAAGCTTAAAGGCTTTTCTGTAACTCAGTTTTTGTGATTTCTATTAGTCTTTCCTTTTAGTCTTTTTGTTCCTCTCTCCTCCCTCAACACAATAGCAACATTTTCTTGGTGATTTTTAGTAGACTTCGACACACCATCAATGCTTATAGCTAACCCTACAGTTCAATAATACTAGTCAGTCAAGACTTGCAGTAGGGGAACACCTCTATCCTGCATTGCCCTGCGGGAAACACACAAAGGAGAGACAGAATAGGGAATGTGCCGCCTGCCTTGCATGACTCAACCCTAACTCAATTCATAACTATAATTCCCATGCCCCATATCCAGCATCTGTGAATGGTGTGCACAGGGCCCCTGAGCACTAACGGTTGCGGTCCTGGTGGCACCCAATAACTCCCAAGATAACCCTGGTGGCTTCTGGCACAACGGGATCCAAGCCCAGGCAGTACCTGAGGTCCTAGCACTGAACATTGACCTGGTTAGCCAAGAATGTTGGGGACTGGTCCTTGGTTCCCATGAAGACATGCTTAGGAAGGAAAAAAATTAATATCTAGCTCAAGTTACAGTCAAGATATGCTTCTTTCTGGGGCTAGGGAGATAGTTGGAGGAGGAAAAGCATATGTCTAGCATGGGTGAGTGCCTGAGTAGAAACCACGGCTCTGAACACTCTATTCCTAGCACTACAAACTACGGCGCCTAAAAATAAGTTACTTTCTCCTTCACCTCTCTTTTCCTTCCCTATTAAATTTCAGAATTGTTCTGCTATATTTTGTAAGTAATTTCTGGTCTTTTATTTATCTCCTGTCAATATGCTTGATGTTGCAGCAAATAGTCCAGTTTCTAGGTTTTTGTTGGTGGGTTGTTTTGTTTTTGGATTGGGAGAGAGAGTAGATTAAAATTTGTTTTAAAAGAATCATCCATTAATTCTACCTGAGAACTAATCTTTTCTTTCTGTATGTTTCCTAAGAAGAAACAGTATATCGATACACCATTGTTATGTAGAAGCAGTAAATCTTGGCAGATAGCCAGACTTGTGGGTCTAAATTCTAGCTCTGCCAGTTACTATGTGATGGTGCAAATTATTCAATTGCTCTGTAACTCAGTCTGCTCGTATATATAATAGGATAATAGTTTTTATCTTATGGAGTCATTGTGAGAAATCAAAAGTTAATATAAAGGGTCTAGGGTCTAGGACATTTTCATGCTCATAGTAGGGACTCAGAGAATATCACTATTATTAAGTAGTTTGCAACAATTCGTGACTATATTCTAAATCTAGTCTCAGCCCTAGAGATTGTAAAAAACTTAAAAAATTCTTCAGCATCTATTTAATGCTTTGTCTCATAAATGAAAAATAATGAAACTGCTGAATTTTTTTTTAACTTTAATACACAGGCAAGTTACAGTTAGCTATAATCCTCACTGTTCTTCAGTGTAATAATAAAAGACTTAAAGCATCTTGCTTGATGGCACGTTACCAGGACCAACAAACAAGTTGTTTTCAGGACTTTGATTCTTGAAACCAGAGCTATTTCACTTTAGCATACCATGACTTGAAACTGGGCCACAAAGGGTCTTACTTTTCTTTTACATTAAAACATGTTTAATTTCTGCTTGAAAATACAAATGAGGCTCAAATAGTCATGTAGCTCATTCTTTCTACAGAACCAGATGGCCCTTGGTGACATGATATGACTTCTGCCCAATTCTCTATTTGAGAATGGCATAACAGATCCAACTCACACCTTATGGAGCCGGAATACACAAGGCTATGAACATTTCAGGGTATTAATCCAGGTCAAGGAATAGTACTTGTATACATTGCATTATCTGCTACCACTGCTCAGACCATCTTTACGCACTTTATATGTGGAACTGCAATCACAGCTATACAGGAATATTCAAAGTTTGGGACCTTGTATTGGGAGATGGCCCAAATGACTAATTCAAAAGCATGATTTGCATGTGGGAAGCCAGATATAATCTCCAGCATCACATAAACTCCTGAGCACTGTTGCAGTACACTATTGCCCAGAGTCTCTGCATCTTGCCTGGAGTTACCTCTTCCAGGCCACTTTGTAGATAAGGGGTGGAAAACAGTTTTAATCTGTGACTTTATGTGGCAGTATATCTTACCATGTATTCTATGTTCACTGTATCACTGTATCACTGTCTTCCCGTTCATCATCGATTTGCTCGAGCGGGCCCCAGTAACATCTCCATATATCCTGTCTCATGCTAGTAGAGCCCAAGGGTATCTGCTTGCTCCAGGAACATAAAGAACCTCATCCATTCCGGAATGAGGTCTATAATTGTTACTGGTATTTGGCATATCAAATACAACACGGGTAGCTTGCCAGGCTCTGCCGTGCAGGTAGCATACTTTTGTAGTCATCTCTAAGTCCAGCATTTATTGATAAACCACGCTGCCGAAAGTGGCTGTGCAAGTCGGGCTGTGATAGGCTGGTCTGCTGGGTGGAGTTCTAATGAGAGGGAAGTCCGGATGTGGAAAATGGAGGCCCTCATGGAGTGGGGGGTTGTCTGGCTTGTTGCAAGGCTCTGCTGGGGTGGTGGGCCAGGGTTAGAACCCGCCATCCCTTCTGGGCGCCTTGTGAGTGGCTGGGCACAGGGAGAGCAAGTAGTAGCTCTGCCCCAAGTCTGTGAGTCTCTGGATCAGCATACCTGAGCAGGATTTAAAAAAAGACTGCTGCAGGGTGGATCTCGATGAGCCTGGCTGTGATAGGCTGGTCTGCTGGGTGGAGTTCTGATGAGAGGGAAGTCCAGATGTGGAAAATGGAGGCCCTAATGGAGTGGGGCGGGGGTCGTCTGGCTTGTTGCAAGGCTCTGCTGGGTGGCGGGCCAGGACTAGAACCAGCCATCCTTCTTGGGCGCCTCGTGAGCGGCTGGGCACAGGGAGAACCAGTAGCAGCTCTGCCCCATGTCTGTGAGTCTCTGGATCAGCATACCTGGGCAGGATTTAAAAAAAGACTGCTGCAGGGTGGAATTCGATGAGCCGGGCTGTGATAGGCTGGTCTGCTGGGTGGAGTTCTGACGAGAGGGAAGTCCGGATGTGGAAAATGGAGGCCCTCATGGAGTGGGGGTCTTCTGGCTTGTTGCAAGGCTCTGCTGGCTTGATTTCTGGCTTGAACACCAGGCTCTGTTACCTCAGCTCAGTGAAGGAAACCCGCGTTTCTGAGCTCAGCAAACATGAAAGTCACTTCCCGAAATAATCAGCTGCTCTGGAGGCTCCATTCCTCTTTCCCTCTCCATCACAGATCTCATTCTACCTGCAACCACCTTTCCCCCAAACGCCAAGCCTCAGCAATCCTCTCCCGCCTAGAGGGAAAAAAATGCTCTTCTATGTTAGCTGGTATAAATATTTTCACTCGTGCTACCACAATCATCATGGGACTAGATAGATCTTACCACTATATATAACTGGCCACATTGGATCTCTAAGTAATTTGACCAGACAGAACTGCTTTTGCCTTCAAGAAAGCAAGTGTATTCCTCTAATAAGTCTAATATATAGAACAGCTATTGTCGGGCGCTCCGCGGGGTCCCGACAGTGACGGAAGCGAAGTTCCCTTCTACCTCCGAAGCAGGCGAGGAATGGATGAACACTCAGGAATCCGATGCGGTTTTAAAAGGCTTTACTTATCACAGGTTCAGGCATACAAATCAGCAAAAGGAAAAACCCGATGCTTAGGATTCCAGGCTAGAACCCCAGCCACGTGTAGGCCAAGATGGCGACCACCACGTGTAAAACTTCCAAGGGGAATAAATGCTCACAAGGCGAGATCCCACCGGGAAGAAGAAGCCCGGGAGAGCGGGAACCGGCTAGTTTATACCCCCCCCCGCAACTCAGACCTTCCTCCCATTGTTATGGGAAGCAGGGAGGGTCCAATGCCCTCAGGTAATCCCTCCCTGCATCTCACCTAGGGCCTTTACTGTGCTAATGTTTTGAGCGGGGAATGCCTTTGAAATGTAGAGAAGGGGTTTCTGAGATGGCATGTCACTGTACCAAAGATCAACACCAATGCCAGTTAAATATTTCTCCAAGCCTTCACAAGTCTCCTCTACTTCATTGTAGTTTTATATTTTATCAGGGAGCCATGCTTGTTTGTTTGGAAGCAAACAGCATTTCTCTCTGGTCTAATTACTTAGGTGTCCTTACGTGGCCAGGCTAATATGCTGGTAAGATCTAGCTAGTCCCACGATAATTGTGATAGCATGGGAGAATATTTATACCAGCTAGTACAGCATACATGGTCGGATAAACTGCCACATTTAGACTACCCCCTTATCTACGGAGTGATTTGCGGGAGGCAATCCAGAGCAGATGCAGCGGCCCTTAGGAGTCCTGCAACAAACTATGAAGTAAAGACAATAATCTTGTGAAGGCTTGGAGAAATATATACCTGGCTGTAGAATATCCATGGTACAGATACATGCACTTCCCCCATCTACATAGCGGAAACCATCACATAGGTGGAAAACCAAGGGCCTGCAGCCTTGGCTGGGGCGATATTAACCTTTCAATGGACTGGATGAGGTCCTGGGAGAAGTTACCTGAGGGGGAATTGACCCTAACTGCTTTCCACTGATGTGGGCCAGTGAGGGCTGAAAAGTTATAAAAGCTATAGCCTGCTTTCTTCCACACCTTTCCTCTTCTTCCTAATCTCCCTTTGCCTTGTCTTCCTCTCTTCCTCTCACTCTCTGCCTCTGCTCTCCTACTCCCCATTCTCTTCCCTGTTGGGCCTTAGCTCATGGTAGTAGACATCTTGACCTAGGATTCTAAATCTACACATTGCCAGGGCCTACAAACCTAAAGTATTGGGTTTTCCTGTTAGAAGATTGTACACTAGAACAAGTGTGAGTAAAGCCTTTTGAAACTTCGCTCGATTCTAGCATCTTTCTCTGTCTACCGGCCACCAATTCCCTGGGGCCAGAAGGGTACACCAGTTCCTGCTCCCAGATTTTGTCTGGAGACCCAGCAGACCCTGACAGAGCACAACCAGAGAGCAACTTCTAAGCCCAGATCCAGGAGTAACTATCCAACATTGCCAGGTATGGCACAAAAATAAAGAGGGACTGAAAGATAGTTAACTTGTCTTGCATACTGCTGAACCAGGTTTCATCCCCTGTACCAAATATGCTCCCCAAAGCAGTATCAGGAGTGATCCCTGAGAAGAGAGCTAGGAAAGATCCATGAGCATTCACGGATCCATAGTGTTTCAGCACAAGGTGGCTAAAACAATAAATAAATAAATTATGCAAATGATTAAAATATTTAAAAATAAGATTGGGATCAAAGTTGAAATTGAATAGTTGAGTCATTAAATGATTTGTCTGTTTGGCTAATGCACCTATTGACAGTGACAAAAAAACACAACTAATGCAAGAAAAGTTTCTCATGCTGATTCTTTTGGTATCTTCCAACAATTTCTTTTCCCATCATAACAACCCCATTGCCTAACACAGTGCCAGGTGCATGGTGTAGATGTGATTAAAAGTTATCAAATAACTGTCCTGTACAAACTATTGGGAAATACTTTGAAAGACTTTTTTTTCTATTTATAAGAAAGAGAACTGTGGTCAATTTTTAAGAATACTTAGTAGAATGGCTAAACTAAAGTTATTCCCTTTGTTTAACTGTGAAGAAGGCAATAGCTCAGTTCAACTAAAATAACTAAAATAGCATTGAACTGGTATTAGAAACCCAGAGTCCTAGTTCAATAAGTCCTATAATTTTATTATTTCGTACCATGAGACACATTAAAATATCATTTCTGGGACTTGGTTTTCTATTCAGCAAAGTGCAATTGTTGAACTCATTCAAATATTAATAACTTTTATCTATTGAATTGAAAGACTAGTAAGGAAATGGTGAGCAAGAGTAAGACACGGCAAACATCGCCCTGCGTGCAACTCTACCCCCTTGCATGCTCCTTCCTTCCTGGAGCTTTGCCTACCCTGCCTGAAGTCCATGACCATTAATTGCTGCTCTGGAAATAGGTTTTATATTAGTTGTCAATTGCTGCATAACAAATTACCCCAAAACTTTATGACTTAAAATAACAAACAGAGTCTTAATGTTTCTGTTTCTGTGGGTCAAGAATCTGGCCACAATTTAGCTAAGTGTGTCTGGCTCCAGGTCTCTCATGAGGATGCAATCACACTGTTGGTCAGGATTGCATTCCTGCCAGGCAGCATGAAAGGGATGGAAGAATCTAACTCCAAACTTTCTTACCTGCCTATGCCAAATGTGTTTCTTTTTCCATAAACCTCTACATGAGCTGAGTACCCTCATGTCATGGCCGCTGATGATCTCAAAGACAAAAACATGAGACTAAGGTAGAGACCACAGTTGTTTTGATGATGATTCTTAAGAATGACATTCCATCATGTATACTGTATTTTATTTCCTCACATCAGTTAGGAAACCCAACTGACACTCTCTCAGAGGAGAGAATTAAACCAAGTAATAATACACAGAATTGAGCATTGAGGGTCATCTTGGGCACCGACTCACATACATATCACTTGCCTACTACAATGAGCTTAAGACAATAATCATGGCATGTTAATCTGTTGGGCTGCTACAACAAATTACTGAAGAGCATATAGTCTTGAAACAGCATAAACTGTTTCCCACAGCTTTGGGGCATGGGATGTCTGAGTCACGGTACCATAAACACTGGGTGACTGAAGACCCTTTTCCAGGGTGAGGATTTCTCCTGGTATCTTCACACAGCAGAAGGGCAAGATTACCTTATCACACATCTGTGATAAGGGGCTTTAATCTCATTCATAAAGACTCTGTGCTCATGACCTAATCCCCTCCAAGTTCCTACTTCCTAATACATACATGAGGTATAAGCATTTCAATATGTAAATTTGGGGAGACAAACATTCAGGCTGGAGTATTTATTATTTATTGTTAAATATCTGTCTACTTCATGTCTAAGGGAAATTTCAGACGTATTTAACATAGAAGTTTGGGTAGTCAGGTGTTGGGGTGGGAAAGAAAGGATATAGATAACCATAAATATAAAACCATGAGAATAATTATTAAGTTTTACCATATACTGTAGTTGATCCCTGGCAAGGATGATAATATAAAACTTGGTCACAAGCCTAAGATACATTCTATTTGCTATTGGGAATATCTACCTAACCTCAACCAACCTACAAGGAGAATTATCTGGAAAATATATGGACCAATTTTAACACCAGAGGAAGAACATTTTAAAGACTGGAATACAGGCCTCTTATACCTCACCAGTCAATGTGTGTTGTTTAAATTCTCTTAATATAAGTTACCCATCTGGGAAAAGAAAATAGTATCACTTAACACATCACCCAGAAGATAAGAAATATTTCTGCGGAAAATGTTTGAATTAAATCTTGATGAAAGTATCATCAAGAAGATATTGTGATTATGTAGTCAAAGCAACAACTCTTGGCTTCTTCCCGCTTTTACAAGAAATCAGTGTAAAACTTCCATTAGTCATTAAGCATCTACGGATAATATATCACCATTGCTGCAAAGTGTGAGACAAGCTATGCTATGGTAATGAACCCCCTCAAATTACTTTAAAACCCCAAACCAGCATTTTTTCTCATACTGCTATTTAAGTTAATGAATCTCTGTCCATATTATTTCAGTTCTATGGTTCCTGAACCAAGGATGTAGCATAATCCACTCAGCCGGTCAGCAAAGGATCAACATTCACACTCTAGCTCTTAACTAGCCTAGAGTGTCGCTTATCATTTCTTATTCTTCACTTTATTGTCCAAGATGAGTTCTGTGGCCTAGAGAAACTTTGAAGAGTAAAGATATCAGTCATTCTATGAACCTACGAATGAAGGCACAGAGGAATATCATGACATAGAATTAAAGAGTTCCATATGACTTTCTGAAAAATTAATGATTTTGTATTCCTAAGCTACAAGAGATCATTAACCTTTATGAGAGTTCTGATTTGTCAATAAATTATCTTAAGTACAAATAATTGAAGATTAATATTTTTCTGTACCAAGTTTATACCAAATGGTTGATGATCTGGTAGAGAAAAGGACTAGGCCCCCCTGGGATGAACCCAGAGCCCTGGCAGAGCCTGGCTATCTACCCGTGGTGTATTCGATATGCCAAAAACAGTAACAATAATGAACCTCATTCCCAACAAATGGAGACGTTACTGGCGCCTGCTCCAGTAAATCGATGAACAACGGGAAGACAAGTGATACAAGTGATGAAAAATAGAAAATTATTAGAAATCTTTGTAAAAGGTATGTTTTATTAAAGTCATGTTTTTCACAGAGCTAAATCAGGACTGAGACTATGACTGTGGCTCCATATTCTTGGGACACTGGAAAATGGAAGGATATAATTGGCTTAAGGTCAATTTGGACAATGCTAATACGCTTTCTATTTACAAGGTTAAGGACTTAGGACTTTCTAAATATGAAGCTTGTTAAAAACTTGTTGGTTCACTCATATCTGCTTCAGATTTGCCTTTGAAGATTCATTCCCTCCATAATCTTCCTTTCCTTTGGATTCCTAACACCATACGAACACAAATGAACACGAAACAGAACCTCTATTAGCTCTGGTTTCCGGTCACAGCTCTTTCATTAACTCACACTATTGCTTTAGAATACTGCTTTACATCTGCAGTCTTATCTCTAAAAAGAGAGCTGGCTGGGAGAATTCCTTTCAGTTATCACAGCTTATGGTTCTAAGTCATACTGTGAAACCAGAGAGGAGTTTGTCCTTATTTTATCAGCAATAGAGATGTTATCTCTGTTAAGTGTGGCCTTAGAACATTTAAGACTTTCTTGGAATATAACTCACATTTCAGCAGCTCTAAAGCTATGATTTCATTTGTTCCCTCCTTGTCAGCATTAGAATATAGAACTAAAGGAGAAAAGTGTGATTTACACATATTGGACATTTAATACCCTGCTTATTATTTAAACAAAAGAATATACACAAAGGTTGAAAACTATTTCTCTGATTTTCTCTTTATTTTCTTCTTTCTCTTTTCTTTCTTCTTTCATTCTTGTCTCATTCTTTATTTCTTTTTCTATACTCATCTGTATTCAGGACTTACTCCTGACTCTTCATTCAGTGATCACTCTTGGCAAAGCTCCAGGAACCAGAGGAGGTGTTGGAGATCAAACTTGGGTAACTAGGTGCAAGGCAAACACCTTATTCGCTTATACTGTCTGTTTTGCCCTATTCCTCTCTTTTCACAATAGTGTCAAACTTTGTATTGTTGTGGCAGTGTTGTCAATTTAACCACACACTAAGATAAACTAATGGTTATGGCTTTTAATCGTGCAACCTTAATATTTTTACAGCTATTATGCAAAAAAACATTAGATAACCAATCTACTTGCATTGTTTTATTAACATAAGACTATTGCATAAACTATTTTAGCAGAAAATAAGTTTTGCCTTGGTGTTCAGTTATAAACAACTTCCTAAGAAGATAGTTTTAAACACAAGTTAATGGAGCTGGAGCAATAGTCCAGCGGGTAGGGCATTTGCCTTGCACGCGCCAGCCTGTGCCAGCCCAGGTTCTATCCCTGACATCCTATATGGTCCCTCGAGCACTGCTAGGAGCAATTCTTCAGTGCAGAGCCAGGAGTAACCCCTGAGCATCACTGGGTGTGACCCAAAAAAGCAAAAATAGATCGATAGATACAAGTTAATGTTTTGTAAAGAAAGGTCTTCAACATCTTGAAAAGGATTGATCTTATACTCAAAGTTTTTCTTAAATTTCTTGAGCTCTATCTAATGAATAACTTGAAAAATCTAAATATTGGGCCAGAGCAATAGTCCAGTGGGTAGGGCAATTGCCTTGCATTCAGCCGACCTGAGTTCAATCCCCAGCATCCCATATGGTTCCATGAGCACCACCAAGAGTGATTCTGAGTGCAGAGACAGAAGTAACCCCTCAGCATGACCGGGTTTAACCACACTCCCCCAAATAAACAGCCAAAAATAAAAATCTAAATATTTTATGCATATTTTATACAAACTAATGACTAAATAACATTTACTCTCTAAATCTTAGGTGTTTTTTGCCAATAAAATAGAAAACCTACTTTATGAATACCTATAAATGAAAAGAAAATGACCTAAGTAAATTTTTTCTAAAACAATATGTAACAAATAAATATCTTCATTCATTTAAAAAATGAAGAACACATTTGTACAGAGTGATGCTTACACTGTTACGCTTGCTACTCAATTTTAAGTTCATATCAAAATGCTGGGTCAGGCATTTAAAGAGTATGGAAGGAAAAATATTAATTTATTTAGGCAAATATGTCTCAGAAGTAAAGACAATAATATACTTGAATTTATTTTTTCAAAACTTTACTCAAGTGTTTTTGACCCTCCTAAGGCTCACTGAGTTAAATATATTCATCCCTGTTTCATTGTATTCTCTGACTTTATGGTGCCAAAATAGAGATAAAGCCATAGAATGTGCCTAGATCTGTAGAGGGAAGAGGGGAGCCATCTGCTTCCTCAGGCACACAACCTCTAGCTGCCCAGCACAAAAACATCACTACGGCATGCTCTTTAAGTCATCCTTCATATTAAATAAGGAGCTAATTTGCCTTGCATGTTCAGTTTCCTTAAAAGACATTAAGCAAAATTAAAATTTGCTTTACCATAGTTCTATCTGTATTTCAACTAAGATTCTAAGAAATATCCTGTCTTTATCTCTTCTGGCCAAGGTTGTAATTAAATTTTATTTTTTGATCTGTAATTTAAGTTCTTTCCTAGAATATCTTTATAACCCCCACCCCCCCCATCCAACATTCTCTGAAGCAAATAACAAAATCTATTTCTCCTGAATTTCATGTCTTTGTTGTTGTTATGTCTTTTTAAAACATTCTCCTAGGTTTTTTTAATTTAATTTTTTCCATTTCTTTGTTCTCGTCCAGTAATATTTATCATAGATATCCCTCTTGCTTCCATGTTTTTGTCCTCTTCCTAAATTCAGTTTTCTTGGGCTCTCAATGAAGTACCAAAAGATCTTAATACTAAAAGAGATGCAGCAGATTTTCTAATCCTCCAGTTTCAAGTAAGGTCACAAAGACCCGCCCCAAAAAAGCCACGTGAACTATAATTTTGATTAGATTTATATTTTCGTTTAAATTCTTTTTATCATAAGCCAAGCATTAAAATTCTCCTTTTGGCAAACTATAATGTCTAAAATTAAAATCAACGTGCTTTAGCTTGATCAGGTAACCTGGCTTCTTCGTTGATTTCCTCATCCATGAAATGTGGTTGCTTGGGTTAATGGCAAGATAGAGGGAAAGAGGAAAAGAATAAATGAATGGCATATACAATCTTTCTGAAGTTAAAAATCTATGGTTAATATATAAAGTAGTGACTTAATCTATCTAACCGAAAGGAAGGGATATGAGAGGCTTAATTCTTTTTCGTCTGTTCCACTGTATCGCTGTGGTCTTGTGGTAATATGGTTGGTACAATTAGAAACCAAAATTAGAAACCAAGTAACCACAAGAGGGAATGGCTCAGGAACAACTCTAGGCCCTGACCCAGAATTTTCAGCCAAGGATCCTGGAGGAGCCCATGCTTGGCTGCACATATGGTCTCCAGCCTACGATTCTGTGAACAGTGTGCAATCTCCACATACCTCACATGCAGACCTGGAAAACTTCATGCTCGTTTAACTGAGACGTTTCAACAAATCTCAGAGAAAAAGAGAACTAGACAACCAGGTACTTAACTAAGGTTCATAACTCAACTCATCTCAGAGTGTCATCAATAGCTCTTCTGCCATGAATCTATAAGGGAAGGGCCAAGTGTTTTTCATCAAACCCACCGATAGGAGCTTGCCTGACATTGAGTTATGAGCTTTATTGTTATTTTAAAGAAAAATTATTGTCAAACACATGAATTTGAAAACATCTGTTTTCATTCTGAATTCCTTTTCCCAAATAAATTTCATCAGTAAGAATCATCATCGAAGACCAATGAGTTCCAAAATGTTCATAAAGTAGTCACACATGAAAACCAAACAAGTTGTCGAAGTCATAGGTTAGGGAAGGCAAAGGAAAGGATGGGGCAAACAAGTCATACCAGGGATCTGACCCAGCAGACATCAATACATAAAGAACCTGCTGAACTTCTCTTTCCATCCAATTGCATAGTGAACATGAAGATAAATTCCAAGCATCACCAGCAGTTTTATATTGTTTCATTATCATTCCTCGGTTGTCTGAGATATACATCATCATTCCCCAGAGAGCCACCATGAATTAGAGAAACACTTCAAAACACTGGAGTCTAGAAGTCCAGCCTCTTAACAACCAATGACACTCAGCTGGGTCAATAACGCTTGCTTTCTAAAAAAATACATGGATGTGATATTGCTCCATTATTAAAACAGCAATTTGAGCTGGTCTGTTGATGTGACATTTAAAAAAATATTGTGTTGGTGAATTATGTTACAATTAGTGAAATTTCAGGAAGGAAAGCATTCAGGACTCATATTTTATGGCTATGTCACTTGAAATATTATTGTTAGTGTTTGATTTATCAACAATCTGCTAGAGAGATGATACGCTTCTTCTGCATTTTAGGAGAACAGGCGGAAGGCTAAAGCAGTTATTATGTAGCCAGGAACTGATTTATGTTTTTATTATATTGCTTCCCATTAGAGTCATATAATCAAGCCAAAAAAAAAGGGAGAATGAATAATAGTAATAGTGAAATCTAGCTGTAAAGCATAGAGCATTCCCTTTACTTAGAGTTTCTCAGTGTGAAGTCATGTGTGACGTTGAATGTTGTGACTGGACTTTCAAGTTAGCTGAAATCACCATTTTTGCGTAATCACAAAGGGGCACATCTTGTGGATTTCAAACCACAAGATCTCAGGCTAGAATAGAAGGGAAAAAAGCCAGGAGATGGAAGCAGCGAAACTTTTCTGTTGTTATTATTTTTTTTCCATCATAGCTTACAAATATAATAAAAACCACCACCAGTGACCCTTGGTTTTGACTCAACTTCTGGTACTATGAGGTTCAAAGGATGCCACTGAAATCCAGAATGGGGCCATGGCTGATCATGTGCCTTCAGTGGTATGTTTTAGGCACAGAGTTCCATGACCAGGGACAAGCTAAGCACAAACTTTGCTGTGGTTTGGAAAGACCGCCGGCCAAGATCCCAATGCACTTATCCAAACCAGGCCTGAGTTGAAACAGTGTCATTTGGTATCCCTGTGGGAGATGTGACTATTTTAAGAACAGTATGGTTTGGGGTGATCTCTATGAAGTTTGTGAGTAGTCAAAGAAGAGAACATAAAGCTTGTTCCATACATGTAATTAAAATACAGGGTAACAAAATGTGTGTGTAAGTAATAGGAGGGCAGAGAGGAGCCAGGGGACCATAATAAGCATACTGGTTGAAGTGAAAGGCAATTTGTGGTAGGGCTTTCAAATTCCTACTTTAGTGAACTGATTTGGAAAGCTCACAGATAGTCTTCCTGACTGGGCAAGTTTACTTCCATTGCCCTCTCATTTAAAAAAAAAAAGTTTTCAAAAATAGCCTTTGGATTCGGGGTTATTTTGTTGTATTGTTTTTTCTGAAAGGAAAAATATTTTTCTCTCCTTTTGGTTTTGGGGCCACAAGTGGTGTCAGCACTTATTCCTGTCTCTATACCCAGTGATCATTTTTGACTGGGCTTGAAAGATCATATGTGGTGGTGGGGATCGAATTGGGGTCAACTGTATGTATGCATAGCAAGTCCCTACCTGCTGTGCTCTCTCGCTGGGACCAAATCCAACAGCTTATAAGGGAATCACTGTTTCTCAGAAGCAGACTGCTCATTCAGCAGTAATCTGTATTCCTCTCCACTGGCTCTTTGGGTGGGATGGTTACAAGGCTCCAAACAGCTCACATTCAACATACTTGCGAGATTCAAGAGTTTGTGCTAGTTTTGAATTTGTGAAATGAAGACAATAAATTGGAGAAGAGGGTGGAGAATGGACTTTACAAAAAAAAAAGGAGATGTTTCTAACCATCGTAAAGTTCAAACATCTATGTGATAAGCAAAATTACTCACGTTGTCCTAAGCAGTGTGAGGTCAGGAACCATCTATTCTTCTGTCCAGAGAGGAGCACTGTGTAAGGCCCCATGGTTAACTGGGTGATGGTGAACTGCTGCAAAACAGAGGCCTCTCAAGAGTGCAGAGCTTGGTAACTCCTGGAAGGGTCTGATTTTTATTTGCAGCACACCCTGTAAAGCAGGACCCAACAGACAAAGACAATTTGATGAGTAGCTGGTTATGAGGAAGATAGTAAGCTGTAAAGATTATGAAAAGCAAAAGGTCTTTCACATGGTTTTGCATGATGATAAGTGATCTATAAAATGAACAACAGAGTCACTTTTATCACTTGTATCACTTGTCTTCCTGTTGTTCATTGATTTTCTCAAACAGGCACCAGTAATGTCTCCATTTGTTTGGAATGAGGTCCATTATTATTACTGTTTTTGGCATATCGAGTATACCACATGCAGCTTGCCAGGCTCTGCCATGGCTCTGGGTTCATCCCAGGGGCCCAGTCTTTTTCTATGTCAGACCATCAACCAACCAGGGCCCAAGGGGCAGAGCCCTGGGTGTAGACAAGCCTGTCTCCTGTCTGCCACCTGTTTGCACAGCTGGGCACTGCAGTCACACCTACAACACCTCGGGGGCAGAGAAACAACCATATTCCCCAGTGAAAATAACAGCAAAAAAAAATCCGTAATCAGTCTATAACCTCCAGAACAATGGCCACAAAATACCATTTACAGCATATATCGTATTTTCAGAAAGTCTCTTTACAGTCTATGAAAACTATTAGCCGAACCTATAAACTGTACTGAACAGCAGAACATTAGACAAGAAAGAGTCTTAACTTCATTTTGACTAATATTGTCATTTTAGCATCATTTTCTCTTAGGAAAAATACTCAAAGTGCTTTGAAAACCACAATCCAATGCTCTGGAAGGAGAATATGAAGGGTAGGAGACCACGAGTCTGCTTCAGGCAGATCAGGAGTCACAGCCCAGCTCTGTCCCTTTGGACCCGTCACTTCACGTCTCACATCTCCCTTCCTATACCCGTGAGGTCAAGACCAAGTCAGCTCAGCATTAAGGTCAGCAAAGCCTGCTTAGCCATAAGGGTGATCCTGGTCTCTGCAAAGATAACAATGATGAGACAAGAGTGTTTGAGTTGGGTAAAATGAAACTATGCTGAGGAAAATTCAGTAAGTATTTTGGGGGTGGATAGGCGGGGATGTGGGGAGATGCACAGCAAATAGCAAGGTGCTAAATTTCTTTCAGGGCACTGAGGTTTCAAACATCTGGTTTTCAAGAGCATAGAGGCAAAAACAAAGCCCGAGAAGGTGCAGGTTTAAATCCTCTTATCTCGTGCCTGCTCCCTCCTCCAACCAGAGAAGCTGCTGCTTTCTCCTTTACATAAGGGACTTCTGAATTACACCCATTGAGAGAGATTATAGAGAATGACAGAAACAAAGACAGATGAAAATATATAAGCATCAATATGTTTGCAGCTTTGTCTATCATTAGTCTTCTGAATTCTTGCCAATGAAGATCATAGATTGCTGTAGAAAGGTTAAAAACCAGATAAATAGTGCCAGAGCAATTGTGCAGGACAGAAAGTGCTTGCCTTGCACGTGGCCAATCCGGGATTCTTATCCGCTATCCCACATTGTCCCGCCAGCACTGCCAGGAGCAATTTCTAAGTGCAAAGCCAGGAGTAACCCCTGAGCATTGTTGAGTGTTGCCCAAAACTAAAAGAAAAGATAAAATCGAGATGAAGTTGCAAATAGAGACCATCCTCTTGGCACCATCCAAAATGCTTCTAGAGGTAGCTGTAAGCGAAAATGAGACTAGAATCAGATTGTACCTAATTTATCGGACTATAATCGCCGCATGCTCGCCATGAAACACTTGGTCTGTCCTCCTAACGTGGGAGGCTGGAGCTCAAGTATAACTCAGGTTCCCTTTAGTGCTAGTGGCCTCAGTCCCCGTCCCCACCACTTGGAATTTGGGTCTAATGAGGGCAAGTTGTTCCCTTTCCTCTTCTCCAGGAAAGAAACCATGTGATTCTCACTGGTGAGTGGGACAGACGTAGATACACAACACCCCAGCGAAGTGACTGTCAGGGACAGGGTGAAGATTTACCTGCCTGCAGTTCTTCCCCTGGGCACGGTGAAGCTGGGGAGACGTATGAAAGTGCAAAAGGATCAGGAGTGACTCTCGCCTCTTTAATGTGTTCTGAGTATAGTCATGGCAAGAAGAAATTGTGGGCAGCTAGCTTAGCACCGAGAGGTGAACCGTAAGCCAGCTAGCCTGGCAGCACTTGCCCAAAAAACATGGGTGCCATGTTTGTCGAACTCTGAGACCTGAACAAGATTGTGCACCTTATCTTTACAGCCTCTTTTATGCTAACGGGCCTAGGGGCAGCAAAAAAGGGCAGTGGCCTACAGTCTGCTAAAAGCTTTGCTGTTTGATTGCTTCATAATTTCACCATTCATCTCATTTGGAGAGCACATTCTGCAAGAAACCTGTCTGTCATCCTTAAAAGGCCTGTGGTACAAACCGGAACAATCTCCCACATGTAAACAACCCCTCCTTCAGCAAAACGAAAGCACACAACATGTTTTTAACACTCACAGATGTAGTTGCTTTGGACTTTCCCACCCTTGCTATTGGATTTCTTGAGTTCCAGAACTCCTCACCAAAAGATGTCTCTTAAGACAGAAACAGAATGACTGCATTTATCTGCATAACATAAATATATATGTACATGTTAAGATACAATATCCAAGGTCAAGTGAAACATATATCAGGAGGTCTTGTCAAAGGTGGAAATTATCACAAACGTGGGAGTCAGAGGCTAGGTAAGACAGAAAATGGAACAGAGTGCTAACAATTGTCGAGGGTACTAATGCCAACCTAGAACTGAGCATTAAATAGAGGCAAAAAGATACACATGACAACCCTTTAATGTATGTTCTGTAATCCATAGTTTGGAGGGGAAGGAAAAGAGAAAGAGAGAGAAAGGTAAAGAAATAAAGAACCTGCCATGGAGGAGGGCTGGGGGAGGGGGAGGGAACCGGGGACGTTGGTGGTGGGAGATGGGCACTGGTGGCGGGATGGGTGCTGGAACACTATATGACCAAAACCCAAATATGAACTTTTTAATTGTATATCTTTGTAATTGCAAAAATAAAAAATTTTAAAAAAATAAAATTTGCCTAAAAAAAAAAAAAAGATGTCTCTTAAAACACTTTCCACTGATTCTTTCTTGGTGGGGATGGTTGGGGTGGGAGGAGTTATGCACATTTTCTTATCGCCTTCTCTATGCAAGTGACCAAACATGAGAACACAGAGATGGCCTCTTTTTGAAGGACTGAAGCTTTGTTTCCTAGAAAAGGGATGATGTGAAGACTAGAACGTGGGCTGAGGAATAAGACACTGTCTTCCCGTTGTTCATCGATTTGCTTGAGCAGGCCCCAGTAACATCTCCATATGTCCTGTCTCATGCTAGTAGAGCCCAAGGGCATCTGCTTGCTCCAGGAACATAAAGAGCCACAATCGATTCCAGAATGAGGTCTATAATTGTTACTGGTATTTGGCATATCAAATACAACACGAGAAGCTTGCCAGGCTCTGCCGTGAAGGTAGCATACTCTTGCAGTCATCTCTAAGTCCAGCATTTAATGATGAACCGGGCGGCCGCTTGCAGCCGCGCAAGCCGGACTGTGGTAGGCTGGTCTTCTGGGTGGAGTTCTGACGAGAGAAAAGTCCAGATGTGGAAAATGGAGGCCCTCATGGAGTGGGGAGTCGCCTGGCTTGTTGCAAGGCTCTGCTGTGCTGGCGGTCCAGGGCTAGAACCCGCCGTCCCTCCTGGGCTCCTTGTGAATGGCTGGGCACAGGGAGAGCAAGTAGCAGCTCTGTCCCATGTCTGTCTCTGGATCAGCATACCTGGGCCGGATTAAAAAGACTGCAGCAGGGTGGATTTCGATGAGCCGGACTGTGATAGGCTGGTCTGCTGGGTGGAGTTCTGACGAGAGAGAAGACCGGATGCGGAAAATGGAGGCCCTCATGGAGTGGGGGGTCGTCTGGCTTGTTGCAAGGCTCTGCTGGGCTGGCAGGCCAGGGCTAGAACCCGCCATCTCTCCTGGGCTCCTTGTGAGCGGCTGGGCACAGGGAGAGCAAGTAGCAGCTCTGCCCCATGTCTCAGGAATAAGACAGACATGAATTTTTATTTCAGTTTTTTCCAGTGAAAATTTGGAAAGCTAATCCTCCTATTTTACCTAATATTTTTTATTTACAATGTGTGGTTTAAGTAATATTTGATGGAAATTTGATCGTGGTCAAATAGGACAAAATTCTGGTTGATGACTACCTGATTAAATATAGTATACAGGGATTATGAGTTAAAAAAAATTAAGGTTCTCATCCATTCTCTGGTCACACCATTATTCTCCTTTTATAAACATTAGAAAACAATTTTGATGTCGAAATAAAGAGGCAACTATTGATACAATTCTGGGATTAAAATTAATTAGTTAACAAAGTAGCAATGTTAAAATCTAGATCTGGAAAATGAATTTCTGTAAAACATTGTTATATATGACCACAGGGTTGGTAAGTCCTTGTTTAAGAATCTCTTAAGATTTTTGTTGCTTCAGGAGGTTTCCTGCGGTCGCCTGGTTCTTGTCACCCCTCCTATGGCTTTCCACTCCACTTCCTGTCCCAGCCACTCTTTGCTTTTATAATATCGAGATACCCCCAAGGCAAAGATGTTGACAAAGGGGAGCAATAAGGAGAGGAGTAAGTGTGGGTTTCTTTAAATTCTTCAATGACTTCCCTAAAGAGCAATACTTTTCCTCCATTAAGAGAATTTCCTACTTTTCACATGTGAGAGCTGGCAAAATTAAATTGGGAGAAGAGTAGAGAGTGGACTAAACCACATTTCCATCCTGGGTAAATTTTCCAATGTCTATGAGAATAAGTAGCAATGATTTAAATGAAAGATTCTCAGTAGAGATCTACTAAATCACATGGTAAATTTTTCCCTACAGTGACAGTCAAATTGATATTGCTGTTTTGAAAATGTTGAATGTTTTGACATCATTAAAATAGTGTTCAAGTGAATGGGGTTGCAAAAGTAGAACAGAGGGCAAATGCTTGCCTTGCACGCCATCTGCCGCGGCTCAACCCCCCAGCTCTGCATATGGTCCCCAAACACAGTCGGGATCCCTGAGCACAGAGTCAGGAGAAAGTTCTGAGTAGCTCCAAGTGTGTCCCAAAAAGCAAACAAAATGCTATGTTGGAAATGCCATGAAATCTGTGAGGTCATTGTATAATTGTAATCATTTCACTTATAATCATTTCATGATAATGATGGCAAAGAATGCAATGTCAGCATCAAGAATAGTAATATCTATTGCAACTGAAATAAGTTTACATATATCCAGCTTTCTCTGTTTCAGATATATTTCTAAAATTTTAATATAACATTATATTATGCATATATATTACATATATTACACATTGCTGCATAACTTCTCATTAAATACCTGTAAGATTACCTCAGTAATGGGGAGAATTAACATTGTTAAGATGGTAATACTCCCTAGAGCTTTGTACAGATTCAATGCAGTTCCTATAAGGATTCCCATGACATTCTTTAAAGAAATTGACCAAACACTTCTGAAATTCATATGGAATAATAAGCCCCCACGGATAGCTAAAGCAATCCTTGGGAAGAAGAAGATGGGAGGCATCACCTTTCCCAACCTCAAACTGTACTACAAAGCAGCAGTAATTAAAACAGCGTGGTACTGGAATAAAAACAGACCGGTGGACCTATGGAATAGAGTTGAGTATCCTGACACCCACCCTCAAAGACATGATCAGTTAATCTTTGATAAAGGTGCAAAGAGTCCAAACTGGAGTAAGGAAAGCCTCTTCAACAAGTGGTGCTGGGAAAACTGGACAGCTACATGTAAAAAATGAATATGGACCTGTGTCTAACACCTTGCACAAAAATCAGTTCAAAATGGATTAAAGATCTCAATGTCAGACCTGAATCCATAAAGTATGTTGAAGAAAATATAGGAAAAACCCTCCACGACATCGATGCTAAAGACATCTTCAAAGGTGAAGCACCATTAACAAAACAACTAGAAGAAAATATAAATATATGGGACTACATGAAACTGAAGAGCTTCTGCACCTCGAAAAGAAACAGTGACCAAGATAGAAAGACAGTCGACGGAATGGGAAAGAATATTCACCCAATACCCATCTGATAAGGGGTTAATATCCAGGATATATCAGGCACTGGTACAGCTATATAAAAAAAAACAGCCAACCCCATTAGAAAATGGGGAGAGGAGATGAACAGAAACTTTGACAAGGAAGAAATCCGAATGGCCAAAAGGCATATGAAAAAATGCTCATCATCACTAATCATCAGAGAGATGCAAATCAAAACAACAATGAGATATCACCTCACACCACAGAGAATGGCCCATATCCAAAAGGGTAAAAGCAACAAGTGCTGGCGTGGATGTGGGGGAAAAGGGGACTCTCATACACTGTTGGTGGGAATGTCGACTTGTACAACCTTTCTGGAAAACAATATGGACATTCCTCCAAAGACTAGAAATTGAGCTCCCCTTTGACCCAGCCATACCGCTCCTGGGAATATACCCTGGAAAGCCAAAACGCACAGCGGAAACACAATCCGCACTTTTATTTTCATAGCAGCACTGTTCACAATAGCCAAAACCTGGAAACAACCAGTATGCCCGAGAACTGATGACTGGATAAAGAAACTGTGGTACATCTACACGATGGAATACTATGCAGCTGTCAGAAAAAATGAAGTTATGAAATTTTGCTATAAATGGATGGATATGGAAAGAATCATGTTGAGTGAAATTAGTCAGAAGGAAAGGGAGAGACATAGAATGACTGCATTTATTTGCATGGCATAAATATACTAGGTGATCTTACCAAAAGTGGAAATTACCACAAGCGTGTGGGAGTCAGAGGTTGGTTTAGATAGAGAAAGGAACATGAGTGAATAAATGTCTAAAGTTCTGATGCTAACATAGAACTGAGCATTAAGGACAGACAAAAAATGCAAATGATGGCTTCTAAGTGTATGTAGTGCAACCCACAATGTGTGGGAGAAGGAGGAGAGAGAGAGGGAGAGGAGAGGAGATAAAGAACCTGCCATTTAGGCGGGATGTGGGAGGGGGAGGGAATTGGGGACATGGGTGGTGGCTGAGGGGCACTGGTGGAGGGCGGGTGCTGGAACACTGTGTGACCGAAACCCCCAAGCGTGAGCAATGTTGTAATTGTACATCTCACGGTGGTATAATAAAATGTTAAAAAAAAATCAAAGATAAATAAAAATTTAAATTATAAAAAAAAAAAAAAGATCACTCAGTAAAAAAACCTAGTTTTCTGATATTTGAAGAATTTAATAATTTATATTTCTTTACTGAACCTAATTTTTTATTGGTCCATACCAAGGGTCATGGTTCCCTAATTCAGATCATAATGATTCCCTTTTAGAATGCACAGAGGACCCTGTAAGAAAGAGGACATCTCAATAATTGTCGAAAGTCTATTACCACATAGAACTTAACATCAAATACAGGCAAAAAAATACACATGATAACCTCTAAGTCCATGTATTACAATTCACAATATGTAAGAGAGGAAAGCAAGAAAGACAGAGAAAGAGAGAAAAGAGATGGAGAACCTGCCACAGAGGCAGGTTAGGGGAGGGGGGAGGGAATTAGGGACATTGGTGGTGGGAATTGGGCACTGGTGGAGGGATGGGTGCTGGAACGCTGTATGGCCAAAACCCAAATATGAACATTTTGTAATTATTAAAAACAAGAAAATTTAAATTTTTTTTTAAAAAGAGGGTATCCATCACAGAGAGAAAATGAAGGTTAACCTTTTTTCTCTCTTGAAGTTTGTACAGTCAAAAAATTTAATGGGAGGTTATTCAGAGTATTGGGGTTCCGTTTGATGTATTTTCTTAAATGCTTACTAAAATTTTCCAAATATAAAACACTGAGCACTTTTTTTAGTAAGTGAAGCAAAAGCATTGAACAAGCATATTTTTTAAAATGAAATACTCTACAGACCATGACATGAATTTGAATCAGCCATAAAATATACAATGCCAGGACATATTATAATCAGTGTCATACAGGAAAAAAAGAAGTAATGTCATTACAATCTCTGACCAGAGGTTACTTCATTTTCTGTCCAGTTTAAAACCTAAATTATTGGAGCCCTGAAAATTGTAATAAAAGTGATTTTGGGAAAGAAAAGCAGAACCACTCTATGAAGGTTAGGAAAGCTGGGATGAAGGAAAATAAGAGAAACAACTTATCAACTGAATTTAAGTGTATGAAAATTGTCATAAAAATGACATTGAGCAGCTGTTCACCATTCCCGTTTAGGATAAAACAAGCGGAAAAAAATCTCAAGTAGAAGTAAGAGTTTGGTACTCAACAGCAAGATGACCTTCCTGAAGATATATGTTAGAGACACTGAAAGTTCATGGCTGTATATCCCTGAAAATACTTAAAATTAATATAAACAAGCAACACTTTTTGGGGTCTGTGTATAAGTATTTTATGGAGCCTGACAATTTATAGTCTTGAATTGTAACCTCACCCTGATCAACTTCATCTATTTGCTTTAGATGAAGGGACTCCTTCATATAGTGCTTTAAGCCAAACCAAATTTCTTCTTAATGTATTTTAAAATTAACTCAATGCAATCACATCAACATCTCTTATGAAATAGTTGGCCAAACTTCTCAAAACGATACCGCTGAATGAAGCTCAATAATAGATACTATTCTAGAGTAATAATAAGCTTCTGACTCTGTATTCTCTCTTGCTGAATTTTACTGAAAACTGGAGTCATAATTAGACATGATCGAATCATTCACTGGAACCTATCAAACTGATATTGCCAACCCCCTGGTATTCTGGCTTCCTTTTCCTGCACAAAGAAGCTCAGTATATATGGTTTCCAGTATTCAATATTTAATAATTACTTAGCAAATGCTATTTAAACAGATCAAAGCAAGCTAAATAAAAGTGATACTATAAAACTCATATGAAAATTTTCTATGTATAAACTTATCTGATCCTTATAATCTTGCCAGGAAGGCACTACATATTATCATTTTAATTATTCTGAAATATAATTCAAAAGATATAAGTGACTTGCTCGTAAGAATCAAGATATGAGACCAGTTCCATGTGACTAATATTTCAAGTAGTTTTCTACCTCGTTATTTACTCTAGACTCAGCCTTTTTGCAGCACAGTCCATGACATGCAGTTAAAAGTGGCAAAGAGCCTTAATATTGAATAACTCCATGAGAATAAAAGTTATAAGAATCCATCTAGTCAAATGGCTAATGGTGGTACCAGTCACAAGAATTGCTATAGCCAAACAGCTTAATAAGCAAATAGCTAAATATTGGTACAATTCATAGAGTTACTATAATCTATGAAGAACCAAGCATTTGTGGTGATCAGAAAGGTTGGAGCATTGTGAATGAAACGGCACTTGATATTCTTAAATATAGACAAAATTTTGTAGACTACAAAGTAAGGGGAAATATATTTTCGGCAAATACTATGGCAGAATGACTGAGTGGGAGCATCTTTATAGGCAGAGATGGTTATAGGGTCATGCAATGAGGAGTGCAGTGTTTATATAGTACCTCGAAGAGAGGTTGAATTCATGCTGCTGACTGGATGCATTTTTGTCCTATACAATTTCTGACTGATATCTCTTAGTTCTAAAAAAATTTAAGTTTTTTTAATCCCAAACCTACATTTGTTTATTATCCCTGACCTCTTGATGAGGAAAACAGGTTTCAGTCATGATATGCAATTTGTTCTAAGGTCACATGAAAAATATAGTGAATCATAAATAATAATAATAATAATAATAATAATAATAATAATAAGGTGTCAAGTCTTTAATCATTCTCTTTTCCAAGATGTTTTTATCTCTTCTTCCAAAAAAATATAATCTATTACTCCATCCCTTAAAGCAGACATGAACAGTGACAGAAATGTGGCAGTAGTGACATTATACAGTTCCCGAGGAGATTGTAAGAGCTTTTGAACCTAATATCACTTCACTTGACACTTGTCTTCCTGTTCTTCATCCATTTGCTCAAGCGGGTGCCAGTAACATCTCCATTTGTACTGTCGCATACTAGTATAGGGCAAGGGCCTCTGCTTGCTCCAGGAACATGAAGAGCCACAAACCATCCATTGAGGTGATGGGAATGAGGTTTATTGTTACTGTTTTTGGCATATCAAATACGACACGGGTAGCTTGCCAGGCTCTGCCATGCAGCCACTCTCAGTTCTTGTGTTTAGTGATGTAACAGGTAGCCACAATGCAGCAGCGCACAACAGGGAGAGCCGGTAGCAGCTCTGCCCCATGTATCTCTGTCTCTGGTTCACGGCCAACAGGAGCAGTTCATGGGCGGGTCCACCAGGCCTCCCAACCAGATAGAGGTGGGGGGAAATAGAACCCAACTCCATCTCCACAAGAGTCCGGTGACGTTAGCTGCTGAAACCAGCATACCTGGTCTTGAAATAAGCTTCTCTCTAGGGTGGGGATCTAACAAGCCGGATATGAGATTGGCTTTTCTCTTGCATGGAGCTCTGACAAGCTGTGAAGTCTGGACATTGAAAATGACTGCCATCATGGTGTGGGTGGGGGGGTTCTTCTGGCTTCTTCTGAGGCTCTATTGGGGTGGCAGATCAGGGCCAGAACCCATCCTCCCCTCCTGGACGCCTCAGGATCAGCCAAGCACAGGGAAAGCTGGTAACAGCTCTGTCCCATGTATCCCAGAACAGGCTATAGAATTAAAAAAGCTTCAGGTCTACTCTCCTATCTGAGCTAAGCTCCAAGCTATTTGAACCTAATAGCTTTTAGCAATTAATAGTTAATGATAAGAACTACATCATAAGGTTGCTGGCCTGGCCTCTGGGAGGCTGAGAGACCACACAGAGGAGAGCAGAGGTGTCATACTCAGTAGTCAGTAGAGCCCCCAGACACAAGAACTTCTGGGACTTTCCAGCCTAGCCATCCACAGATGATTGCCACTACAATGGCAGCCCAGGTGAAATTATCTAAGGAACCACCAGAGAAGACAGAAGTTGGAGAAATTCCCTCCTGTTGTGGGGGTTTCGAAACCTAATTCTTTTACCAAACAATGACACTTTCTAAAATTTAAAACCAGTGGATTGGACTTTATCCAGTTATTAACTGGGAGCTATTCCAAGTATGTGAGCTATGGAATGAAATGGAAAAAAATAAAACCTCTTTAAAGCAATTAATTTGGCATTCGTATTTCTCGAAAAGAAAGTGAAGTTACTTAATACATGATTGTAATAATCCAGGCATTAGTTGTACGAATACAAAGGGGTTTGAAATGATAATGCTAATTGTCTAACTCAATATCCATCTGCTCTTCCTAAGCAATAAAAATACCCCCATAATTTTGATCATATGGTCATTCAAAATCAAAATTACATTTTTAGATCTCTTATAAATAACCATTGTGATGAAACCAGGTTCTGGTCATTAAATTACAGAAAAAATATTATAAGGGAATGTGTCTCCAGCCCCTCCCCCACCTTACACCCCCAAGGTGTCCTTATTCTTTCTTACTGCTTCCAGCCTGGAGCACAAGGAGAAACACTCACACTCAAGCACCATTGTGGTTCATGAAGACAGGGGCCAAATATAAGATAGAGCTGATAGAACTAAGTGACATTTGCTTTCCTGGTGACTCAATGGCACCATTTCACCAGTATTTATGACTAATATCTACTGAACTACTTTCTTAGCTACTGCAATTCTACAGTTAGACATGTGCAGGTGATCTACACCCCCCAAAAATACACAATAATACAGAAGAGAGAAAGTATCAGAGGTGTCTGCTCTGATACTTTCTGGGTGTCTGCTCATATAGAAGAAATGGAAGAGGATGTCCACAGATGAAAGAAGACTACAGTAGAATCTTTCCTTTTTAAAAAAATCTTTCATTCCCTTCTACCCAACCCATTAACCAATGAGTTTTAAAATGAAGGGAATTTATTCTTTATTGATTCATATGCCAAAAACAGTAACAATAATGGACCTTGTTCCCAACGAATGGAGACGTTACTGGCACCCGCTCAAGCAAATCTATGAACAATGGGAAAACAAGTGATACAAGTATTTTGTGTTTTACAATGCTTTTAATAGTGTTTCTTATGCAAATAATTCCAACACCATACTTATCACAATTTACCTACTCATGCCCCAAGGGCCCCAAGAACCCTCTCTTTAACCCACACCCCACACCATCAACTTAATTGTGTGGATCAGTTCGCCATTGTATTTGGCCATTTTTGCTGCTTTGCCTTTAAGTCCCACAGGTGAGAGAGACAATTCTGTTTCTAGTCCTTTTTTTTTCTTTCTGCACTCACAAGGCCATCTTCTAGCTTCACCCATGCTGCTGCATACTACGGATTTTCTAAACAGTGACAATTTCTTTTTTTTTAATTTTTTATTTTTACAATTACAAAGATATACAATTAAAAAGTTCATATTTGGGTTTTGGTCACACAGTGTTCCAGCACCCATCCCGCCACTGGTGCCCATCTCCCACCACCAACGTCCCCGGTTCCCTCCCCTCTCCCCAGCCCTGCTCCATGGCAGGTTATTTATTTCTTTCCCTTTCTCTCTCTTTCTCTTTTCCTTCCCCTCCAGACTATGGATTACAGAACATACATTAAAGGGTTGTCATGTGTATCTTTTTGCCTCTATTTAATGCTCAGTTCTAGGTTGGCATTAGTACCCTAGACAATTGTTAGCACAAACAGTGACAATTTCTAATCAGTATTCTCTGTAGACTCAAAGTCCTAAGTCCTAGCAAAGATGGTGAAGAGAATAATGGCAAAGTTCAACACTTCCAGTCCTCTTTTTGATGAATAAAGTTGTTCTTTATGAATAAAGTTGTTCCTGGAAACACTATAAATCTATATCACTTCATCAAACAGCATCATTTGATATAGAAAAAGTGATGTTTAAGATATCACTGTCACTGTCTTCCCATTCATCATTGATTTGCTCGAGCGGGCACCAGTAACATCTCCATATGTCCTGTCTCATGCTAGTAGAGCCCAAGGGCACCTGCTTGCTCCAGGAACGTAAAGAGCCTCAAACCATTCCATAGGTCATGAGAATGAGGTCTATAATTATTACTTGTATTTAGCATATCAAATATGACCCGGTAGTTTGCCAGGCTCTGCCATGCGGGTAGCATACTCTTGTAGTCATCTCTAAATCCAGCATTTATTGATGAACCAAGCGGCTACAAGTGGCCAAGCGAGCCGGGCTGTGATTGGCTGGTCTGCTTGGTGGAGTTCTGATGAGGGGGAAGTCCGGATGTGGAAAATGGAGGCCCACATGGAGTGGGGGTCGTCTGGCTTGTTGTAAGGCTCTGCTGGGTTAGTGGGTCAGGGCTAGAACCCACCATCCCTCCTAGGTGCCTCGTGAGAGGCTGGGCACAGGGAGAGTCAGTAGCAGCTCTGCCCCATGTCTGTGAGTCACTGGATCAGCATACCTGGGCCAGATTTAAAAAAAGACTGCTGCAGGGTGGATCTTGAGGAGCCGGGCTCTGATAAGCTGGTCTGCTGGGTGGAGTTCTGATGAGGGGGAAGTCCGGATGTGGAAACGGAGGCCCTCATGGAGTGAGGGGGGTCATCTGGCTTGTTGCGAGGCTCTGTTGGGGTGGCGGACCAGGGCTAGAACCCGCCATCCCTCCTGGGTGCCTCATGAGTGGCTGGGCACAGGGAGAGGCAAGGAAAAATACACTCAAGGAAGAATAAACAACACCCTCCATGTTTAAGATATACCAAGGACTTAGTCAGCAAAAAGTTCCCAAACTCTGCTTTTATAAGGCTTACATTCTCAGTGGGAGAGGCTCAACAAAATTAATATTACCAAGACACAGTGTGATCACTGAAACATATCAACTATAATCACTGTTGCTTACATTTTTGTGCTCCTACTGTGACAGGCATTATTTTCATTGAACAGATGAACTCTCAGAGATGAACTCCATACCTCCTGGAGTCCTTTCTAAATAATAAGAGATGTATTCTTCCTTGCCACAATGAATGTATGTGATTTCCATGTTTGTATGTGTGTGTTTGTATACTGTGCCGATCTCATATATACTGGACAATACTACATGCCTTAGTAACCTAATGAATTTGATAAATATTGAAGTATTAACTGGTTGAAATGGCATTAACTGAAACCCTTTTTTGAGTAGACTTAGATATGGGGGGAGGGATTTTTTGTGGTAAAAATTTATTGGCTGCTATTTAAATAAATAGATTACAATGCACTGCAATGTTCATTCTAATCAAGCAATTCTAGAAGATTGTATTTCAGACTGTAAATGTGCTGTGCACATTTGTCTCTGAATGGAACTTTGCATCCAGCTGTTGAAATATTTGTGGGAAGGTGAAAGTTTTGTGGACCAGTAGGTATTGGATGCAGGGCATAAGCTTAATGAAGCAAAAGATATTTTCACTAAAAAAGACAAATCAACTCATTTTTCATATATGCACAATCATTCTTGGTAGAATTAAGCAAAATTTAATCTCGTGAGAAAGGTCTTGCTAGACTATCTGGGAAAGGAAAGTGGCTTTGCCCTCCAAATCAGGAAGAACTGTAGAAACAATGAACAAGTCAGATGCTAGCTGAGAGTGCGTCAAAGGGTTTTAAGTAATTATTATCATGGATTTTTGTGTGTTTGTGGGCTAACTATGGAAGTTCTCAGAGGCTACTCCAGGAAGTGCTCAAGGTACTAGAGTGCTAGGGTACAAATCTGGCCTCCTATATGCAAAGTATACACTGGAATCCTTTGATCTAACTCCCTGACCCAAAAAAAGTATTTTTATTTCTATCAACAGTAAGCAGCGAATGAGACTGCTAATAAAATTTTTATTTCTTTAGAAATTATGCTTTCAACCCTACCCAAACTCTGTATTAAAAGCTCTAAAGAAATTCAACACTAAGTATCTTGTTCAAAAGTTTATGAATTATTTATTTCTAGAATTGGGATTTGAAGCCAGGACAACGGATTGCAAAATAAGTGTGTTTTACCAGCATGTACCTAGACAGAGAGACAGAAGGTAGTAGAGAGATGGTACAGGACTGGAAGTTAATATACATTCATGTATGCACACTTTCGAACCTGACAGAACAAACTACCATATTTCCTTTAAACTTCTATGACTATACCAATGGGTAATTGTTGAACTATTGTTTGGAAGGGATGCTTCTGCTCTTTCTCTTTGATATGAGTACACAGATATTTCTCTTAGCAACAACCTTCTCCCAAATGAACTGTCTGCTGCTTTCTAGTCCAGCCTTCAGAACATGATAGCTTCAGTTTGGCCAGAGAGCTGCATTCCCCTGGCCACAGCATTGATTCATGGTTGTGCATGTGAACTAATCGAAGCCAGATATGGTGAGACATTTGCTGGGGTCTCTTTCAACTGGACACAAAATTGGAAGGGGCTAACTGATGCAGTCGTTATGCCAATGTATAAAGTATAAGAAAGAAATCAGACCTTTAAAATAGTGTAGGGGTGGGTCAATAATGGAAGTGGACCAGCTCCGAAGGACTTTTGTGGTTTTCAAATCCTCTAAGGCCAAAGCCATCCCTATCCCAACACCACACTTTATGTGAACTTATAAAGCACCTGGAAACCACTTTAGATTGTGTTTTCTATTGTTTCTGACAGTAGACCCGAAGATACAGTTATCCCTTCCAGGGCAAACAGGAAAGTCAGGCCTGCTTAAACCAGCTGAACAACATGGAGAATTTTAAGTAGGGACATAGGCCAGAAACTGAGATTTCAAAACTGTACTGTCATTTCTAAGAAGGCTCACCCCTCTCTGAAGGGCTTCCGTCTTCAGGTTCCGGGAGTTTTAGGAAATAGTGGGGGTTCTGATATCCTTACTGGGATAAGAAGCAGAATCAGGCAGCAGAGGCTTTGTTTGCCTGCCTGGGAATTCTCTCTCTCTCTCCTCTCTCTCTCTCTCTCTCTCTCTCTCTCTCTCTCTCTCTCTCTCTCTCTCTCTCTCTCTCTCTCTCTCTCTGGCTCTCGCTCTTGCTCTCTCTGTCTCTGTCTCTAACACACTCACACTCTCTCCCTCTCCTCTCTCTCTCCCTTTCTCATTCTCACTCTCCCCGCCCCACCCCACACACACCACACAGGCAACTTCCAGACCCCATGACATGATAAAAGGCCATTGAGAAGCCACGCCTTTCCTGTTTCTTTATCTCCAACTTGTACAGAGAAAAAATATTCCAGCATCGTGATGACTGTAACATAATCCAGGCTAAATGCGGAAATTGTAAAGCTGAGGTTGAAATAGACACCACATCCTTAACTCAATCTCACTGAATCTCTTTAAAACAAAATAAGAAAAGAAAGGACAAAGACAAATCATATTGTAGAGAATGTTTGCCTAAGTAAACCTTCACGTTTGGCCGGTCTGTCTTTTGTCAGTTTAGTCCCAGACTGTCTGCATTGTCAATGTGCTTTTGTCAGGAATTATCACTGGCTGCATAAACAAGGCCTATCTTCAAGAGGCAGCAATCACACACACACACACACACACACACACACACACACACACACACACACACACACACACACCAGTACTTTACTGACTTTTCTATTGCTTTGCTAAACCAGAGGCTGAAAAGTTTTGAGGTCTGAAAAACTTAAAGGGAAAGTCCCTATTTCCTAACGCGAGGGCATCAGAGCTGCCTTCCCCTCCTTTTCACATGAGTCTTCAACCCCAAACCGAAGCACACAAAAGCCACAGTTACTGCCCGGCAAGGGTTAAAAGTAGATCAAAATCAAATGGCTTCACCATGTCTTCTGCATGACTGATACTGCAATCGATCTGCAGCGGTTCATTTTCTCTCTGGAATCTGCCTACTGAGAACAAATGCAAACACATGTGGAACCAATAGGAAGCAGACTAAGGGCCGTAAGAGTTCCGCACCAACCTGTGTCAGAGACTCTCACTTAGCAGATGGGGCAATTAATAAAAGAGTCCAGCGCTACGACTCTGTCAAGGTGCCTTTAGACGCTAACAATCCTCTTTTGTCTTCCCACTGTCGAGGACAGATGGATTCCAATTCAGAATAAGAACTGCATTGTGCCGGGGGTCTCCGGTACAGTGTTCCGGTATTAACAGAGGACCAGGTGTCCTACGTCTCCCATTTTAAAGACAAACACGATACTGAGTCTCTGCCACTGCTGGCATTTGAAGTGCTGACACCACCACTAATCTGGGGGGAAATTAAACTGCATAAGTAAATTGGTCTTTCTAAATTTCTGCAAAGGAAGAATTTGCCATCAAAGCATTGCCAGGTTGTGCACACACCTTGCCCCCTGTTGCTTCCAATCACATCTATCCTTTCCCTTAGCCAAGAACTAAGGACTGTTAGAGCCCCATAAGAACTTGAACTTGATCTCACACATATGTAATATATATATATATATATATATATATATATATATATATATATATATATATATATATAATAACTGGATGAGGGAATACAGTGTTTGAAAGGGGGAATGCCTAGACCAGACCTGACCTGAGTTCAGGAAGGAGAAGGAAAGAGAAGGAAAGCAATTGAGGAGAGAAGAGGTAAATGAGAAGCCATGGGGAGCAAGGGTCAAGGGAAATCAAGTACATGAGCGGTATAAGGGAGTGCTGGAGCTAAGTATCCAAACCACAGAGTCAATAGCACTGAAAACAAGGTCCACGCTTCATAGGCAAAAAAACACAATGACAACCTCTTAATGTATGTATTGTAATCCACAATATGGAAGGGAAGGAAAAGAGAAAGAGAGAGAGAGAAAGAGAATTTAAGAACCTGCCACAGAGGCAGTCTGAGGGAGGGGAGGGAATCGGGGACATTGGTGTTGGGAAATAGGCACTGGTGGAGGGATGGGAGCTGGAACACTGTATGATCGAAACCCCAAATATGAACATCCTATGAACAGCTTTGTAACTGTATATCTCATGGTGGTATCATAATTTTTTTTAAAAAATCAACGACCAAACTTGAAAAGGTGCTTGTCAGGGTGGCAAGCTGGGGATGGGGAGAGGTGGGTGGGCGGGGACCTGGGAACCCTGTTGGAGGGAAGAAGGTGCTGGAAGGGGTGGAATTGCTGCTGGATCATACTATGTCTGAAACCCAACTATGAAAAACTTTGTCAATCATAGCACTTTAAGAAAAGGTTGAAAAATAATAATTTAATATTGAAACTCCTGCAAATTCTATTTCATTTTATTACTTGTTTATTTTTTTTTTTTTTTTGGTTTGGAGACAGCTCAGACACTACTCCTGGTTCGGACGCTAGTACCAGTTTGGTGACTCCTGATTGTGCTCAGCGGTACATAGAGTGCTGGGAATGTTAGAACTCAGAGACCTGGTGTGCAAAGCCCACTCAGAAACCGCTCTGGCTCAGCTCTTTTATTTTTCAGATGTGAAATGGAAGTATTTTATCATAGCGGCTCCCCCCAGGGTGGCATCATTCTTAACAATGTGAGTACCGGCGTTCTGGTATATTCCAGACTTGATCATTAGGTCCCCACACCCACTTTCCTTTCCCCCTGCCTTCCTTGTATCCTTAAGTCACTGCCACCACACAAGGTAATAAGTATCCTTCTCTCTGAATCATGCACAGCATTGTAGAAATGTGTCCGTCACTCCCAAAGCAGCTGCACGAAACTGAGTATTTGCTCCTCTGCCCAAGCTGAATGGCAGCCCAGACATAATCAGGTTTGCTCCTATTTTAAATCACCAACCCTCATTATTCTTTTCCCAGAGACTTCAAAATTCATGGAGAGGCATTGTGGGAGTGCTTTAGATGCTCCATCATGTACCTATAACCGTAAACCTTCGTGGTGTATGAAACAGACTCCAGGCAGCCTTTGTCTGCCCACAGACCTTCTTCTGGCGTTTACCCTTCACTTGTCATTCAATGCAATTGACATCTGGGATAGGCAGATACAAGCAAAACCCATCCATCCCTTTTTATTGTAAAGTATTGGAAGGTCACATAACTATATTTTTTTTCAGAATTTCTTAGTAGCTAAGTAGCCATGTGATTAAGAACTCCCTGAGTGAGCAGAAAAGGTATATCATGCTTAGGTCTAAGCTTGAACTCAACAGACAGACATATGTTGGTCAACATTCTTCTCTTTCCCGAGACTTAGAACAGAGTGGGGAAACAATTTTAACTGGTAAAGGAAGGCAGCTCTCATGGGACACTCTAAGTACAATATCAATAAGATAAAAGGAACTTGGATCCTTGGAGAAACCACAGGTCATCCCGTCTGTTCTATTGGAAACAGCATCTATTACTGAAGTCATTTTGGTTTACATCTGAGTATTTGCAAACAGCTTACCTTTTGCCCTACGTCATGCGCATAGGGTATGTCATAGGTATGTCATACCCTTTACCTTATGTCATGCACATAGGGTATGACATACCTGTGACATACCCTATGTGCATCATAGGGTACCCATACACACTCCTATGTCATTGCTAGAATTCCCTAAAATCAGAATCTGGACTCATGTAGGCATATAAGAGGCTTATTTGGAAGGATTCAATATTATGATGAATAAGAGAAGCAGGATTTGGCAGAGGATACATGATATGGTAACAGAAGCCAATTCCCAAAAAGAAATCCCTGCATCTTAAAATGGTCTCTTGTTGAAGCAAGGAAAATATTAGACATTCATACTTTTAATAAATCAATCATTATACTTAGGTTCCCAGTGAGGAAAAAAGGGAGATATAAGTAATTATCTGTTTCTGGCCAAGGAATACATCTAGCTAGTGGCTGAGTAGGAAATCAGAGGCACCGACACATCACGAATGTGAAGGTGAGAACCTCTGCCCTGAATGTAAATCTATGGCATTCACCATGGTGCATCCTCTTCTCTTCAGCTTACCCTACTTCTCTCAAATACACTTCTTAATATAAAATATGACCTTGAAACATATTTATAAGAAATTCTTGCTTTCCAGTTCGGACACATGTGTGTCAGTATATATATATACACATATATATGTATATATATGTATATATATGTATATATATGTATATATGTGTATATATATACATATATACATATATATATATATATATATATGTGTATATACATATATACATATATATATGTATATATGTATATATACATATATATACATATAAAGTTAACATATTTCAGCCCCTGCCACCTTCTAATTGCAACCAATCCTTCCGACCCCCTCTGTTGTCCTGTCCAAATGTGCCCTCATTCTGAGTGGACATTCTGCTGATTGAGAGATAGTATATGGACAGGCAATTAATAACCTCATCCATTATAGGTCTGAATCTCAACATTTCAGGATCTCCCATGGATATTTCTATATTATGTTACCTTAGACAAGTGTGTGCCAAGAGATGTACCCTGGAACACTTACAAAGCGCACGATTCTCTGCTGCACCCCAACATAGTAACGTCCCTACATCAACCTAATGACCATGGTCTCCTAGAGGAAGAGTGACAATTTCTATTGCCTGTCATTTAGTACAAGGAATTCTGTTTCCAGATAATACCTAAAGCCTAAGATTTAATTGAACCTTTGCTGTATTATCCAATAGAAGCATTTACCTTTGAAAAACAGTGTTACGTAGAGAGAAATCACAAATGTTAAGCGTATATTTTTTGCGTAATGAGTGTACTTTAGTTTTATTTTCATGTGCCTAGAAACATAAATTGTTCTGTCACAAAGAAAGAAATATCCAATCACCGTTGATGTAGAGGTGGTAGCGTATCCGGGATGATCGACCATCATTAGTAATAACATCCCTTGGCTTGTTCTTCTGTAAGTCTATCACATTGGCTGTTTCACGGTATAGTAAATGGTAGTGAATTCCATAATCATACTCACTACAACATTTTCTATTTTTAACATTCTTTTGGTCTGGCATGATACTGTGCCCAGTTCTATGTTAGAACAGCATACACTGCATTGATGACTAAGTCACATACCTGAATATGTGACCATCCAGCCAAGATAAATGAAGTCCCTTCCATGGCTGGAGGGTTCTAATAACATTAACTTTCTACCACAGTATAACTGAATTCCTCAAAGATTGGTGCAATGTCAACAGCTGGGCACCATCTATGTTCCTGGCACAGTGGACATTAATCAGTTCCCAGGAAAACCTTGTTTAGTGGGTTTCCATGCTAGGGGGTATGTGATGAGCCTTTTCTTTGTCATTATAACATCTCAATTCCTGCCTCTGTGGTGTGGATGAGAAGAAGGGATAATGTCAGCTGGCAAAATCATCCTATTTAGTTATTAATTCTTCCCTGGTGGATGCTTTCTGGAGGATTTAAAACATAACATCAGGATATTTACACTTCACACTCTTCAATATGCCATACAGAGGATTCTCAGCCATATTGTTTTATACCACATATTCTAATATATTTGCTTTTCAAGCCCACAATCAGTTAACCATTGACTACATATATGTATATACATATATGTACACATATATATGTATATATGTATGAACACATGCATACACACATATATGTATGTACACATGCATATGTATGCACACAGGCCATTTTGATTCCATATAAAATCTCTCACCAGTTATATTATTCATAACAACATGCATTAAAAGACCATATTTCTATGGTAGCATATCCACAGTCTATTTTTAATATGCATTTACTATACATACTGCGTTATACCACCACTGCCACCCTCAAGATAGTCCCTCGGATATCCAGAAGGATAGATGATGCATTAAAATGGGAGACAAGCCAATGTTGGAACAGATTGGGCCAACTTCATTCAACATTAATTCCTAGTTATATGATAATGACAAAACTCAACTATATGCAATTTACATGATGTCAAAAGAGGGAAGGACAGCAATTCAAGAGGAAAATGCACTGTAGAGATGAGATTTAGCCTTCCCTCTGGGAGGCGCAGGCAGCAGAGCACCATGGTGCAGAACTATGAGCCTACGCCAGGTAAGCGCATCATCAGTGTGGTTGTCGACCAGTCCCAAGTAAAGGAAAACCCATCACAGGGTACTACCTGTCGTTCCTATTAAAAGAAGAATACAGAACAACAAGATATAACCACATACCTGCAAAAATGATCTGTGAAAAAGACAAGGAACAGTAAGTGCTGGCAAGGATGCTGTGAAAAGGATCTTCTTCATTGCTCAGGGACTACTGCCTTGTTCAGCCTCTTTGGAAAACGGTTTGGCTACTCTCAAATCATTACACACAGAACTTCTGTAAAATCCAGAGATTCCAGTCCTGGGCATCTATCCCAGAACACAAAAATATTCATCTAGAAGGACCGATACAAACTTCTCGTTTATAGGAGAACTATTTACAGCAGCCAGGATCCCGGGGTAAAATGCTCCCACCAATAGGTTAATGGATAGAGAAATTGTGTCCACACACTATGGAATACTATTCAGCTTTGAGAAAAGATGAGAAAAGCTTTGAAAAATGATTCAGCTGTCAGTAAAGCCTCTGGGAGAACAGGCTTCAATCATGAAAGGGTTCTGAATAGTACCCGACATTAATTGCTATATCAATATTCACTCTCTTGCACATGTTCAAACATTCCCTCCAGACTTTGCATTCTCATCTCAGCTCTTGCCTGAATCACCAATTCCTTATTCAAAATAGCTTAAATCACCTTTCTTCTCTCTTCCTGGCCAACTCAGTCCACTCGACTTTAGTCTTATTTTGGTCTCATGATAATTTTAATCTTTTTATAACATGACAATGGAATCCTGACTTTAACCCACATTGAGTAATAAACTCCTTGAGGAAAGGGCCAATGTCTATTCTCCTTTATGCCTCTAGTATTGATTTGTTGCCTGATGTATAGCAGGTACTTGTCCAATGAGATTTATCTAGAGTCTGAGCTAGTAAGTGAAGAGTTAACAACTGAATGAAGGTACACATACGCTTTCATTTTATTTCCCAAAAAGAAATTTGAGGTAGCCAAGTTCCAAAACCCAACATACTGAAGCTTGTGGGTAGTAGCTCAAAATATGCAAAATCTGGCAGAAACGCATGTCTCACTCGGTGGAATGGCGCACTATTGGTATATAAATACAAGTCTTGGAAAAACCCTCACTTCAATGCTGCAGATACCCAGATTGGTGACAGCAGGGTATCTTCTCACAACGACCAGAGATTCCAGCCAACAGCACTTTTGAGAATGTGCAAGCAAAGAGTTAACAGTCTCACAGCTGCCTTTCACTGGAGGTGTTAATGAGGTGGCAGGGGGAGAAAGATTTTAAAATAAAATTGCCTTTACTCATTCCAGCTAAATTCCAGTACAATAGAAACACAAGAACCTCTCTCCTTTTATCCTTCCCTAGACCCATGCAAGCAAGCTCTGGCTTTAGCTCTGTGATTGCATGCCTTAAAAAAGGTTTACAAAGAACTTGGAGCTGCCCAGTAGGTTTCCAAACATTAGGTTGCCTCGGGGAATTACTAAAATTTGGTTACCAGAGATACTTGGATTAAGGAAAATGATTTTTAAAAAATTCTGCGTGGTGAGACGGTGCTGGGCTGTCATCTGTGCAAGCAATCAGAAACCTGAGCATTAAGTCAAAGTACTTTCTGCCTGTTTATTTCAAAATTGCTCCTGTAGCATAAATCAGAAGTAAAAATGATATTTTAGAAGGAGGGAATCCCTAAGATACTTCACTGACAGTCTCAAAAAACAAAGATATCTAACATACCAAATATAGTCTTTCTGGAACATGTTTTTCACAGGTTGCAGTATTCCCATCATAGAATGGTTGGGGTGGGGGTGGGGGGAACTTCGCAATAGGGAGGTACTGCCTTAGCCATCAATGATTTAAATTTCTGAGTAGATCACTTCTTCAACATAGAGGTGTCAAACAAAGAGCCAAGATCTGGGAGTTAGAAATATGAGTATTGAATTGAGCAAGCAAATTTACCTCACTGAATCTCGAATTTCTCATCTAGAAAGTAGGGATAATGATGGTACCTAAGTGGATTACTACAGGATTAAAATGCCTTAAGATAAGACAAATATTTAATAAAGATCTAAGGACATCATTATCAGTACTACTGTTTTCTATTTTATTATTATTATTATTATTATTATTGTTGTTTGGGATTTTCATTGCACTACAGGTAATTTCCACGGACTATAAAATAAATATAAGAAGAAATCCTAATTGTTTCTAATTGCCAATAGAGTGAACAAGGACAATGTCAGGAAAATTAACAAACTATTTTGTCTCTCTGATCTGAGTTTCCCTATCTGTAAAATGGGTCTCATAAGATCTACCTCTTAAGAACTTCCATGATGCTTCAGTGTCTTAGTAAATATAAAGTTATTGGTGCAATCCCTGGATCATAGAAAATAATGTTATTGTGTCTTCATTTGCAGTGGTGGGAGGGGGTCACACCAAGGGTGCTCATGGCTTTGTGCTCTGAGGTCGCTATTGTGTTCAGGGGCCATATGCAATGCTGGGAACTAAATAGGGTTAACTTCAAGAAAGGCAAGTGCCTTACCCACTGTACTATCTCTGTGGCCCTGGTGGGCTATTGTTGACCGTTTTTAAGTGACTTTAATTAAGTTATGGGTGGGTGCTTTTATCATGATTCTATCGAAGTATCTCTTTAGACAACAGGAAAAAAAAGAATGTTTATGTATCTAACCATTTGTTCCAAAAGCAAAAATTTTGACTCTGACATATTCATATTTTCTAAATGTCTAGTCTATCTCATTACCAAGATACAATAAGTAAAACTATGCATGGCCATTAAAAACTTAGTAATAGGTCAGAGTTGTAGCTGTGGCATTTTACATAGTGAACCCCAACTACAGAGCAGGACTCATAAAAGTCCTGTTGGGCAGCTTACTCACATAAAACAGACTGAAAAAATATGCAGCAAAAGTTAAGAATTGCAAAGGTAGAAAATTATTTTTAAATAAATAAATCTGAATAAGTGTCATAATTTTGCTTAATATTAACAGAAAAAAATTGCTCTACCTTCTGCTATTTTTTCTTGTGAAACTAAAATTGTTCTAAGAATAAAGTGTATTTTTTAAGAAAATAGAAGAAAAAGAACTGGGTCAGCTTGGGCGTATATCGTGAAGAAAATAGAACTTCAAATTTGTCTTAAATTTGTTTCAGTTTTTCACAAGATGAAACGTTATGTAAATGCATTTAATGGTAAACCTCAAAAATAACAAGAGCATTTGAGAAGTATTTTCACACCTAATATTTTATTTTAGCAATTTTGTGAAATAGATAAACTATGCTGAGTATTCTCCTATCTTCCTACAATGGAGACCAGGGCGATTAACAATAAAAACCAAAACAAGAGAAAATTCTCAGGAGTTTTTTACTTCCCATCCAAAAAATTTTTTTCACTACAGCATATCACTTATTGTGCTTTTAATTGAGGAAATAGAGTTGACAGTTGAATGCAGAGATGTTGGGACAGCTAGAGAAACAGAATGGGAAAGAAGTAACTCAAGTAGAAAATTAAGAATATTCTTGTGGTTGAGATTATTGAAGGAAGAGAAAAACAAAACTGAAAAAACAAGATGTTCTCATTTTGGTGAGAAGTCTCTGTGCCAATTCACCACCCAAATATATAATTTTTCAGGGAACTTAATACCTACATCACATGCCGTTTAACCCAGCCCCCTTATTGATATTTTTGCTTCAGAATAAAAGTAGAAAAAAATAATAAACACAAAAACAAAGTAATAGAATCCGTATGAGATTCAGTCATTCCTGAGAAATAGAATCACATATGGCACCTTGCCTCACCCTGTGCTGAGGTCCCACTCACTGCCCCGAGCAAACTACAGAAGGTCAGGGTGGGAAAAAGGACTAGCACCCGCCAAAGCTTGAGAGTAATGTAGAGTTCTCTGAATATGTGCAGTTTCAGCTCCCTCACTTAGGAAAATTGCAATGTCCAAGGCCTAAATATTCTCAGTGAACCATAAAACTCTAGGGCAAACATTGTGAATGTTTACCATAATATATTCAAGCACAACCTGAAATGTAAACTGTAACTACAGAGTCAAATACCTGAGTATTATTATTATTGTTACTGCAATAATAATATTCAGGTATTTGACTCTGTACCTGACTATTAAACATTTATAATTGATATTTATTGATCTTACTATTTGTGAAGTACTTTAACTGTTTTTATGTATAATCTTATTTAAGCTTCACTAAAATTGTATGTTGTCTTTTGATAGTCTTATATTAAAGATGGGTTCATTAAAGTTAAGATGTTACCTGTCTTTTTTTTTTTTTGCATCACACCCAGTGATGCTTGGGGTTACTCCTGGCTCTGCACTCAGGAATTACTCCTCGTGGTGTTTGGGGACCACATGGGATGGCAGGGGTCAAACCCAGGTCAACCACGTGCAAGGAAAACGCCCTACCCACTGTGCTATCACTCTGTCCAAGGTGTTAAATGTCTTATCCAAGGTTAAGCAACAAATAAAGGGATATGAACTCACACTCTTTCATACTGGAATCATTCATAAACAGAGTTTTTTTCTCATGTTCATTGAAAGAGTGAGTTTAGAAATTCCTTTTCTAAATTCCTCTTTCCTTCTGGGTTCAGAGAGAGAGCAGAGCAGTTAAGGGTATTTACCTTGCATGTGGTTACCTGGGTTCCATCCCTGGCACCCTATATGGTCCCCTGAGCCTTCTAGGAGTGATCTCTGAGTGCAGAAGCAGGAGACAGCCTTGAGCACAGCCTACTGTGGCTCAAGCACAAACAAGCAAACAAAAAGAATAGAACCTCCCTATCTTTCTGGATATATAATATGCCAGATGTTGTCTGAACAAGGAAGTTCACATGAGGTGCCAACAGCTATTTACTTCCTGATCCTATTATACTCATATGTGTCCTGTTCATATATTTCTTTACATCAAACAATGACTTTCTCTGGTTTTCTGAATACATTTATTTTTTCCCAAGAACACCATGCCTAGAGCTAGTGCATTCGACTTGTATAGCACCAACAATGTCATGTATTTGTTTCATTATCCTGGTGGTTTAATTTCTCATGGAGGAACCCATTTCTCAAGCATTATTACACTTACATATAAATCTGAATTAGGGAATTAGAATGCTATTTTATAAGCACTACTATTATAAATTCAGAATATGAAAAAATATGATAATATAAAATTAGAGGAAGGACCACTTGAGAGATAAAGCTGAAAATCCAGAATTTGATTGAATTCAACCAGTTATGAGGGTTCAGTGGTTTTGTTTTTAGTTTTTCTAATTTAAATCCACATGTATTTTTACCTACTGTGTTAAAAAAATACATTTCCTAGTATCTTGTCATACAAAAAAGATTCCTAATTTCAACTAAGTGGCAGTTAACATGATATTTTGAAAGTAAACTTGTAAATTAAAAATCTTGATATGATCTTTTGGCACAGGTGATGGACATACATATTTGAAAAAATTCCTATTGGACAAGAAAAGAAAAAATTTAGTGATGGGAACATGCCATCTTCTACTTGATATAGGACATCTGCCAACATAAGATAAGTCAGCTAACTAGAATTTCAACACCTTCTAGGTGTTAGGATTTTCACCTTTATTACTAATGTGCAAGTCCTCTTTCACCTCCTAAACTCTTGCCAATGTTGAGACCTACATTGCAGCAATTGGGAAGCTACAATCTTGCTCTCTAAAGATAATCACCCTCTGCGCAGTTAAGCCGTTTGGCATAGCCATGGATTCAGAAGCACGGAAGGGCTCTAAAACTGTAATAATATTTTAACCATTGCTTTTTTAAAACTTATGCCGAAATTGCATTTTCCAGCTAAGGAGTAGTCTCAGCTATTATACATATCTCACTTTCAAAGGGAAGTTCTCAGGCCAACTTGGCAGTTTTGCATGATTTGGACGATCTGGAAATCTTTCAGCTCCCCAGTTAGCTTTCTTCATGTCCAAATTGAAGTGCAAAATTTGTACTGAGCAATAGAACTACTGCTTAACTACCTTTCTCACCTGCTATTGTCACGGAGATATAAGTACTGCTATGTTTAGAGGAATCCTACTTCAGAGGAAGGATTGTCAAGCCATATGTTGCAAAGTGATGACTACACGTCCCTTAGCCATTCAAGTTTGATGCAACGGTGCAATTTTTCACCCAGCAAAAGTTTCAAGCCCACTAGTTAGATCAGTTAAACTAGGAATTTAGCTCAGAACTAACAGAACATAAGGATAATTCACGTGCCTGTTTTGACCACACATTAATTCTGCCTTAATCTGTTTTTGTTTATGAAAATATAGAAGAATCATTTATCAGTTTACACTTTTACTCTTAAAGATGCACCAGGATTGGAAACTTTATGGCTACCCTGATTATAACTGTGATAGATTAAATAACCCAGTTGAGACAGAACTACTACACTGGTAAACTTCAGAGCTCATGTTTTTCCCTCCTGGTAATTGCCAGAAATCCCATTGGTAACAGTTCAAAGAATAGCCAATTATTTCCCTAATATTTATCACAGAGTTGACAGAAAGGGTCAGGTTACAGTTTTGAGAAAGACAACGTCCAATCACAAAACCTGTTGCTCATTCTTACAGTGCAAACAGAGTCCTGTATCCCTATTTGCAGGTACTCTGATCAGAATGATGCATCTTAATGAAACTGGTTAATTCTTCAAAGTCTGACTTTGTTCTTGTATTTTGTTTTGTGTACTTTGTAAGGCTCAGGGGGTGACCCCTTATCAGTGCTCATGTTACCATTTACGCTCATGTGACCATTTATGGAGCGAAGGATTGAACCTGGGGTCAGCCACATGCAAGACAAGTGTCTTAACCACTGTACTATCTCTACAACCCTGAAGCTGGTTAATGCTGTCCTCTGGGAAACTGAGTATCACAGGAAAGGCTGATTTTGTTGAACTGATACAATGTTAGTGGCATAGATATTAAGGCATTAATATTATATACTAAAACCATCTATGGAAGGACCAGCTAACCCATCCTAAAAAATGTAAGGAAGCTTCTTGGAAAATATGACATTTTGTAGGTAGAAGAGAGCCCTTTTCAACATTGTAGGTACAAAGTTATGTTAAGGGGAGTGAAAGACAGACATGACTGGCAGAAAGAGAAGAATGAGGAATGAGGCTGGAGGAGATACAGAAGGAGGAGAGAGAAAGAAGAGCGTGGAGAGAACAGTAAACATGTGCAGAAGCTGAGCTTTGTACCAAGGCAGTGAACAAAACAGACCAAACTCTTTAGCAAAAGAGAGACTTGATCAAATTCTATCTTAGAATCATCACACTGGCTATAACATTATGACTAAATGAAATCATGAAGTGCTTTTTTTTTCTGCTCTTAGGGAGAGAAAGGGATATCGGTTTCATGATTTATTTTAATGTGTTGAGTCACTTATGGAGAACAGCCTCTTTGATAAAGTCAACCATGACTCAACAGTGAGGCATTATGGGTTCTGCTACTCGCTCTAGAGCTTTAATTTTATGGTATCCTTGGCCAAACCACATTAGGTTTACTTGGACCTCAATTTCCTACTCTATAAAATATGGACTGTTGCATTCACCTCTCACAGAGTGATGTGAAGAACCACTAATGAAAAGCCGCCAACTTAGAAAATAAAGTGTCACAGAAATGCTTAATAAGTCCAAATAACAGCCAAGAAAGATGAAATGTGTGTGTCAAATGCTCAAGTGTGCAATGGAAGTGTTTCAATTACAAGATTTAATTATCAGAAGGCTCATTTTCATTAAGGCTGGGTATCCCAGTTAAATCTGAGACAAGGAGGCAGTCCTGTCCACCAATTAAGAACTAATGATCAAAAATCATATTGCTCAAAAGACATGTCCCTGTACCTAGACTTAGGTTTACTTTACCAGAAAACTCTGATTCAGGAGGTCTGGCCTAGAATTTAACAAAATCACATTCATAAACAAAGCACTGAATGGAAATGATGTGCCATTGAAATGATCTTCTTCAACACTAAAATAATTGTATATCAGAATATGAGTATTCACTGGGTCTCTCCAACACCCTTTTGAGCTATTTCAAAACTCCATATTTCAATATATTATTTATCATAAATTTTATTGAAATATGGCTCTGTGCAAGGTGCTATTCTAAGTGTTTTGCAAGAACTAGCAAAATTCTTGAGCACATTTCAGGAAAGTTACAATTATTTACTTATTTATATATAGAAATATACTGAAGTATTGAAGAATGAGACACACAAAAATATATATATATATAGACTCACAGACATGGGGCAGAACTGCTACAGGCTCTCCCTGTGCCTAGCGGCTCACGAGGCACCCAGGAGGGATGGCGGGTTCTAGCCCTGGACCACCACCCCAGCAGAGCCTCACAAGAAGCCAGACAACCCCCCACTTCATGAGGGCCGCCATTTTCCACATCTGGACTCCCCCCCATCAGAACTGCACCCAGCTGAAGAGCTGATCACAGCCTGGCTCATGCGGCCTAATTTCATCAATAAATGCTGGACTTCAGAGGTGACTACAAGAGTATGCCACCCACACGGCAGAGCCTGGCAAGCTAACCATGTCATATTTGATATGCCAAATGACACTTGACTAGCACCTAGGAGCGCAATGAGGCAGGCGGGGGACCTGGCATGGACCAGGACTGGCCATGTGGGCCGCGAGCACCGCTGCAGCAACTGTGAGGTCGGGGAGCCCCTCGGCCTGCGGCCTCTGTTCCCAGGCAACTCCGGCGGGGCCTCGAACCCGGCCCGCTGGGTGACATGATTACGGACACCGGTGGTCATCTTTCTTTACCATCTTTACCGTCACCATGTTCACTGCACTCATCAAGGACCACCAGCGGGACGCCCGGGGCACAAGCCATGTGTTCTCCGGCTACGTGGAATGGCTGAAGGGTATGTCCTGCTTGTCAGGGCAGAGAGCGGCATCACACTCAGGAATGCTCAGGGGTTACTCCTGGCTCTGCACTCAGGAATTACTCTTGGCAGTGCCTAGCCCAGCAAGCTACTAAGATGTGCCAAACACCAGTAACAATTATAGACCTCATTCTCATGACCTGATGGAATGGTTTGAGGCTCTTTATGTTCCTGGAGCAAGCAGATGCCCTTGGGCTCTACTAGCATGATACAGGACATATGGAGATGTTACTGGTGCCTGCTCAAGCAAATTGATGATGAATTGGAAGGCAGTGAAGACAGACATATATATATATATATAGACATATATATATGTCTATATCACTGTCACTGTCTTCCTGTTCATCATCGATTCGCTTGAGCAGGCACCAGTAACATCTCCATATGTCCTGTCTCATTCAAGTAGAGCCCAAGGGCACCTGCTTGCTCCAGGAACATAAAGAGCCTCAAACCATTCCATCAGGTCATGGGATTGAAGTCTATAATTGTTACTGGTATTTGGCATATCAAATACTACACGGGTAGCTTGCCAGGCTATGCCGCAGGGTAGCATACTCTTGTAGTCATCTCTAAATCCAGCATTTATTGATGAACCTTAACATATTGGGAGAAGTGGGGTCATGGTCTAAGTGATTTCTTAGATCACTTAGATCACAGCGAGCCGGGCTGTGATAGGCTGGTCTTCTGGGTGGAGTTCTGAGGGGGAAGTCCGGATGTGGAAAATGGAGGCCCTCATGGAGTGGGGGTCATCTGGCTTGTTGCGAGGCTCTGCTGGGGTGGCGGGCCAGGGCTAGAACCCACCATCCCTCCCGGGTGCCTCGTGAGCGGCTGGGCACAGGGAGAGCCAGTAGCAGTTCTGCCCCATTTTTGTGGGTCTTTCATTATCAAGGGAATAAATAATTACCCCTCAGAATAGGCCAAACTCTACCTGGGAGCCTGCAGCCCAGCCTAGACAGTGCCCAGATAAAATGTGGGTGATGGGCGGCTCATGGGCATGGATCCTCCTAGAAATCACTTAAACCAGCACGGATCCTCCTAGAAATCACTTAGACCATGCCCCCACTTCTTCCAATGTGTTAAGTGCTGATCAGTGGCCAAACCTCACTCTCACTCAGATCACGCCTGGAGCTTCCGTCCTGCGGTCTCTCCACTACTCTCAGTCCATTTTTGAAAATTAGATTATTCTAACATGAATGGAGGGTAAAGGCCCATTGAGGTATATGATGAGGGTATTTCCTAGGTAGACGAGAAAATTCCCAGCAGGTATCTGGGTGCCTTTCCTTCTCTTGAGCGCCGGGATGAATCCATGTCTATATTATATTATATTTTATTATATTACATTATATTACATTATATTATATATATCATTACTTCAGTTTGGAGTCCAGTTCTACCCATTAATATGTATATATGTCTATATATATGTCTATATATATATAGACATATATATGTCTATATATGTCTATATATGTCTATGTATATATAGACATATATAGACATATATGTGTCTATATATGTCTATATATATAGACATATATACATATTAATGGGTAAAACTGACTCCAAACTGAAGTAGTGATATATATAATATAATGTAATAGAATGTAATAGAATGTAATATAATATAATAAATATTATATATTATATTATATCATATTATATCATATCATATCATATCATATTATATTATATTATATATAATATGTATATAGAGAGACATATATAGACATATATATAAATGGGTAGAACTGGACTCCAAACTGAAATAGTGATATATATAATATATATCATATATAATATATTATATATCATATATATAATATATACATATGACAGACATGGGGCAGAGCTGCTACTGGCTCTCACTGTGCCCAGACGCTCATGAGGTACCCAGGAGGGATGGCAGTTTCTAGCCCTGGCACGCCACCCCAGCAGAGCCTCACAACAAGCCAGAAGACCCCCCACTCCATGAGGACCTCCATTTTCCACATCCGGACTTCCCCCTGTCAGAGCTCCACCCAGCAGACCAGCCTATCACAGCCTGGCTCATCGAGATCCACCCTGCTGCAGTCTTTTTTAATCCGCCCAGGTATGCTGATCCAGAGACAGACATGGGGCAGAGCTGCTACTGGCTCTCACTGTGCCCAGCTGCTCATGAGGTGCCCGGGAGGGATGGCAGGTTCTAGCCCTGACCTGCCACCCCAGCTGAGCCTCACAACAAGCCAGATGAACCCCCACTCCATGAGGACCTCCGTTTTCCACATCCGGACTTCCCCCGTGTCAGAACTCCACCCAGAGGACCAGCCTATCGCGGCCGTGCGGTTCATCAATAAATGCTGGATTTTGAGATGACTACAAGAGTATGCTACCCCCACGGCAGAGCCTGCCAAGCTACCCGTGTTGTATTTGATATGCCAGATACCAGTAACAATTATAGACCTCATTCCCATGACCTGATGGAATGGTTTGAGGCTCTTTATGTTCCTGGAGCAAGCAGGTGCCCTTGGGCTCTAGTTGCATGAGACAGGTCATATGGAGATGTTACTGGTGCCCGCCGAGCAAATTGACGATGAACGGGAAGACAGTGAATATATCATACATATATATATATATATATATATATATATATCACTACTTCAGTTTGGAGTCCAGTTCTACCCATTAATATATATATATATATATATATATATATGTCTATATATATAGACATATATATGTCTGTCCACTGCCTTCCCGTTCATCATTAATTTGCTTGAGCTGGCACCAGTAACATCTCCATATGTTACTGGAGATATTATATATTATAATATAAAATATATATTATATATTATATATATATCACTACTTCAGTTTGGAGTCCAGTTCTACCCATTAATTATGCAACAGAGCTTGAATGATAACCCAGACCAGAACATACTTAAGTTTATATCATTGTCTCTGCACTTCTCTCTGGAAAAACAATTAAAACGTCTAGTGCTCCACTCTCCCCTTACAGAGCTCTTGGTTTTACCCTTACCCAATCCTGCTGCTCATATCATCACTGTGTGTGAAGTGGCTGTTTCCAAAATGTGACTCAGGCAGGAGAGAATGGTTCATTTATTTTAGTGGACATGTGTCAGTCGCACTATTTCTAAACACTTGCACATAACACAAAGTGCCTTCATTGTAGCATGCCAATATGATCCCAAAAGAGAGTGAGCAATGTCCTGCTGCACATGTTCCGCCAAGAGCACCTGTCGGCAATTGATGGCTCACATCAGTAAATCAACCAACATAAGGAAAGTCTAGAGCCTCGTGTAGAGGGTCCAGGAGCATCTCTGCTACTTACTGGTCTCTTTGGAGATATAAGTCTCTGGATCATGCTGGTGGATGAGATTACTTTGGCACCCAAGGCAGTTTATGGGAGACACAAGCGGGCCTTCTGGAGAACAGGAAAAAGGGGGAAGGGGCCCATCTCCAACTCCGAGGAAAGCCTGGAGAATTCATTTGTATAAACCCACATACCTGAATTTTTCAATGGATCCACTTATGGGTGGAGCTCTTCCACACACCACGTTTGCAGCCATGTTCAAGGCCAGACTCCACTTATCCAAAGAGCCCCAACCATGCTCAGGAATTCCAGAGACTGAACCCGGGTCAGCCATGTGCAAGGCAAGCACCCTACCCATTGTACTATCTTTCAGTTCCTTCTTTTTAACTTTCTGAGGGAGCTCTGTGCCAAGTCTTTTTTATTTTCTCGCTAAGTACTGTATGTAAGGTGTAGTGTTAAGAACTTACATATCTTCCTCTCGGCTCTTTCAGATATCTTACTGTCACCTCCATTGTGGCATTTGTATTAAATACAATAACTCAAAAAATACATTTAAGAATTGGTGACTTTGCCTAACTTTGATGTTTGAATCCTTATTTCCAAGAGCATTTGTTGGACTATTTGTCAAAACATACTTATAAGAAATACATGATGGGGCCGGAGCGGTAGCCCAGCGGGTAGGGTGTTTGCCTTGCACGAGCCGGCCTGTGCAGGCCCAGGTTTGATTCCCGGCATCCCATATGGTCCCACGAGCACCGCCAGAAGTAATTCCTGAGTGCAGAGCCAGGAGTAGCCCCTGAGCATCGCTGGGTGTGACCCAAAAAAGCAAAAAAAAAAGAAAGAAAGAAAGAAATACATGAAAATTCATTAAGAAAAATGTAAATGCAAAATAGTGTTATAAAACTTGTGTTGATGAGTCCTTTCAGAAGATTTGGGGCTTGACTGATAACTGAGGTACATTGTAAGTGAATCCACTCTTCTCTCTCATAGTTCTATGGTAGCAGTAGTTGGTAGGGACTGTGGAGGAATCAAATCATCCCATAAATGAATGTCAGAGGGGTCTGCATTTCTCTATGGAATTAACAATGATGTCACCACTGCAGTGATTAAGTATTTTGAGATACCAATAATAAACTAAGAATCCCCTCTGTTGTGTCAGCAATGAGAATAATACATGCACTGGGAAGAGAAAAAATGTAATGTTACCAAAAAATGGGACAGCTTCAGACAAGTTTATGCCTAAACGTAACCATTTTCTGTGTTAAGAATCAGCATGTCAGTATGTTCCCCTGAACAAGTATAATTTGTATCTCCAAGTGTAACTGAAAGTTGTCAGCATCTTTCTGTTTATTTGGGGCTACATCCAGTGGTGTTCTGGACTTACTCTTGGCACTCTGCTCAGGAACAACTTCCAGAGGTGCTCAAGAACCCCATGAAATGCTGAAGATCAAATCAGGGTTAGCTGTGTGCAAGGCAAGTGCCTTACCTGCTATACTACCTGTCCTGCCCAAAATATCTTTAGGACAAGGAGTCTTTTTCACAGGGATTGAGGGTGGAGGGAGTTTTGGAGGTAATGGGCGTTAGTGCTACACCTGAGAGTGCTGAGGGCTTAATCCTGGCTCTGTGCTCCAGAATTACTCCTTGGAACTCGAAGGACTGTATTGGTACTCCAGAATCACTCCTTGGTACTCAAAGGTACCAGGCATCACCACATGCATGTCAAGCTCCTACATGCTGCATGATCCCATTGGCCCCTGTGACGAGGAGTCTTGAACAGATCTTAAAACATAGAAGCTTATCTGGCAAAATTGATACCAGGTAATAATATATATCCATCTAAATCTGGATACAACTTCCTAATAAACAATTTGACCATGTTCTACTCCCTCCACCCCTACAGATGAAGCTCCCATTGTCATTCCTATATGAATCTGATAGCCTCCAAACAAGTCTTCCTGCTTCTTTCTTCCCATATACAGTCTGTTTCCAAGGCAGTACGTTTACTTGGAGAAACGTACATTGTACCATTTCCTCCTTGCTCAAGCCTTTCACAATCTTCCTCTTTAAACTCTTGGTAAATGATCTGTATGGCTCTATAGAAATTGTATTGCCCACTCTCCTTATTTGCTTCACTCAGTCACAGCAAAGCACCTAGGCATACTTAGTCTAGGGAGTTTGATCTACTTAGAGAACCTCTTAGAAAACTCTTTCCTAAACATCATTGGGCTGACTTCCTAATACCTTAAAGCCTTCAGTAACACCTTCTCAAAGATACTCTCCTTAACCATCTTATTTAATCCAATGTACTTCTCTGCCCTTCATCAGAATATTACCTGCTTAGTGCCATGTATTGCCTTTCTTTTTCTTTTTTTCTTTTCTAGACATACCCTCCTTTAAATGTATGGATTCATTTTATTTTTTATACCTAGTTCTCTACTATAATGTAAACTATCAGATGTCAAGAGTCTATATCTGGGATCGGAAAGATAGTACAAGGGTTATGACACTTGCCTTGCACATAGTGGATAACAGTTCAATCCCAATTACTGGATTCAGTCCCTGTATACCACTGAAAGTGGGAACAGAGCCAGGAGTAATCCCTAACGACTGCCAGGTATGGATAAAAAAACTAACAGAGAGAGAGAGAGAGAGAGAGAGTGAGAAGGGACCGGAGTGATAATATACCTGGTTAGGTGCTTTCCCTGCATATAGCCAAAGGGGTTTGATCCCTGTTCCACCATATGGTCTTCTGAATACCACCAGGAGTGATCCTTGAGTGTAGAGGCAAGAGAAAGCCCTGAACATTGCAGTTGTGGTCCAAAACTGAGAGTGAAACAGAGAGAGAAAGGGAGACTAGGTTTGCTTTAATAGCTCATGATTAGGAAAAACTATATTATTATAGTATTACATATGATATCCATTTGGTAGACACTTCCATTTTAAGAGAGTTGCAATGAAATAGTTTGCAGCCAGAATACTCTGTAAAGAATAAGGAATAAAATTTGTAGACCTCTACATATATATGAGAAAGGGTACCCTAGTGAAAAAAACAAAGCTAGCAGCACAATAGGTCGAAAGTATTCTATCTATCTATCTATCTATATAGATATATATAGATATATATAGATATATAGATATAGATATATATAATCTATCTAATCTATTCGAAGAATATGAAGAGCCTCATACTGCTCATTCAGGGTCTTGATGAATGAAGAGTCTGACAAACATCAGACTTGACAAAGAAGTCTGACCATCTTGTAGGTGGGTGGCCACGTGATCTTTTGATCATGGCTCTTCATATTCCTGGAGCAAGCAGATGGCATTGGGCTACACTGGCATATGACAGGGACAAATGGAAGTGTTACTGGCACCTGCTCGAGCAAATTGGTGAATAACGGTATGTCAAGTAATCAAGTTATATAAAATATATGTATCTATGCATGTATACATACATATATACATACACAGATACATGAGGCAGAGCTGCTACTGGCTCTCCCTATGCTCCACTGGTCATGAGGCGCCCATGAGGGCGAGTTCTGGCGCTGGCCTACCATCCCCATAGAGCCTCTGAAGACGCCAGAGGAACCCTCGCACCATGATGGCAGCCTTTTTCAACATCCAGACTCCACTGTTCATCAGAGCTCCACCCAAGAGAAAAGCTGATCTCAATCCCTGCTCATCAGAGTCCCATCCTAATCCTATAGAGAAGACTGTTTCAAGCCCAGGTATTCTCAGCTAGAGACACAGACACATGGGCAGAGCTGCTAATGGCTCTCCCCATTAGCGCACGGCTGCAAAGTGGTGATGCAATTCATCAGTAAATGAATGAACTGAGAGCCTACCTACTACAAAGAGTATCTCACCTGCACAGCAGAGCCTCAGAAGCTACCCATGTCGTATTCAATATGCCAAGTACAGTAATAATGATGGACCTCATTCCCCATGACCTGACCAAATGGTTTGAGGCTCTTCATGTTCCTGTAGTGAGCAGATGCCCTAGGGCTATACTAGCATGTGACAGGGACAAATGGAGATGTTACTGGTGCCGCTAGCAAATCCATGAACAACAGGAAGACAAGTGACACAAGTGATACATGTATATATAACATACACACATATTATTACAGTATTATATATGATATCTCTGCATAGATTATCTTTAGATAAACAGTATCTTTAAAACACTGATAAATATAATTATTATCTCAAGGGAGAAAAAATGGACACTTTGGGGAAAGTATCGTAACATTCTCTTTTCCATCTTGTACCTTCCTGCATGGCTTGAATATTTTCCCAAATACTATTTATTCTTAAAAAAGTTCTCCCTAGAATACCAATTATTTTGCAGTCATTAATTCCTGAAAGTATTTTTAGGTCCATATTATTTTTCATATTTATCCTCCCAATTTCTTTCTATCAACTCAATCCAGTTGTGGTTGCTTCCTACTTCCATGAACTACATAATATTGGAATGGACGCCATTTATATTCTCAACTATATTAATTTTGAAAATATGATGATTAATTCTGATATTTTTCTGGAACCACTAATATCTTTGATCGTGTCCTGTGCCAATGAATGTTTCCTCTGGGAATACTAGGTCCTTTCTCCTTGCTCTTTCTAGTTGTATGGCAGGGGGTGAAATCCAAACATAGCATGTTAAGACAGACTGGATTAGAGGCCTGGAAATTATATTAGGAGCTGAGGTGTTGGGAATTCTATTCTCTACTTCCTGACCTCTGGAGATCTCAGTCCAAACTCTGTTGACGCTGCTTGGGTCTGTTTTCCTGTTTGCAAAGTAAAAAGTTTACACCTCCTAAACTTATACAAAAAAAAAACCTGTAAGGTAATGAGCATAATTGCCAAATAGAACACATTCTGCTGTGTCTCAATCTCAACAACAAATGTGCCAAAACAGTGGCAGGAAACCACATGTCTTAGAAAACAAAGCTAAAAAAATTTAAAGGTCAAGAATTACAGCATAGCGTCCCACTCAATTTGGTCTTTGCTTTCCCAAAGAATGATATCACTGAAAAGCTGTGAACTTTAAAATCTGACAAATCAAAGCATAAACCATGAAATATTAAACTGAAAGTTACTTTATGCCAGAGACTGGTTTGCCCTCAGTTTCTCCAATAGTCAAGAATCAAGCATCACTCAGAAGTTCTCCCCCAGACCGTCAGCTACTTGCCCACAACCTCTATAGCTTCATAGCTATGGTACTTTATGGTTTTCATATCACAGAGACAGACCTTTCATTCAGACTACTTATCCAAAATGAGCATCACAGTTTAGATGTCTAAAAGATACATTACAAGTCACCAGATCCATTGCCCTGCACATCTCCCTCCAATCTGATGAACTTTCACTGTCTCTGTGCCAAGAATGAGTGACCCGATCATGCATCATGATTTTCAGGCAGAATTTCAAGTCCTTTCTGTTATCTTCCGCTTCCTCATACCACTTTCAACCCATTGATACATTCTTTCCACGGTAGCACTGCCTACCCCATCCCTCTCCACCAGGTTTCCACCACCACTCCTGCACTGAGGAAGTGAGGTGTTGGATCACCAGGGCTATGGAAACAGTCTGCCCTGTGCTTTCCTATCAGCCACACTTATCCTTCCCTCTGCTCTCCACATTGCAACTAGATTCCTCATGCCATTTACATACTGAACAGTTTTGAATGAAATTACTGTCTGTAGGATAAAAGACAAAACAGAAAGACTTAAATGCTCGGCTTCACAGTTCAAATGCTCCCCTACACCCAGCCTAGCAACACTTCAGTCACACAAGAATCGTTTAGTTTTTTTTTTTTTTTAATGGGGAGTGGAGAGGGCGGTGGAACAGGCAGTGCTCAAGGGCTTACTCCTGGTTCTACAGGGATCACTCCTGGTGAAGTTCAGGAGATCATATAGGGAGCAGGGAGGGAGTCTGCTATGTGCAGAGAAACACCTTAACCCTGTATGATGTCTCCACTTCCTCCTTGAGCCTGTCTTACTTTTCATGCTTCTTTCTGCCACAGACCTTTTGAACTTGCTCGTTCTTTCTTTTCCTCTTCACTTCCCTAATCCTTATCATCCTATGTAGGTACTATATAAGCTTTCCTTCCATCCCTGAGCATGTCAAACATCCTATTATATAATCTCATTAGCATAGATTTCTGTATCCCAGCATTTAATACAGTTTCAGGTTTATATTTATTTATCTAAGTCTTTGTGTGGAACTCACATATTTTTCCATTCACTAAAGTTTCATGAAAACAGGGGTGGGGTAGATTTTGCTCATCATGGCATCTCTATGGCCTGACTCATAAAGGAACTCAATGAGCATTTGTTTCATAAGTGTTTCAATGAATATATTTCTCTGTGTATGACTGGCGGGGGGGGGGGACAAAGATAACCAAGTTTTGACACACTCTATGATCTGAAGCCAAGAGCTCAAATTTTTTAAGTGAAATGACTTTATTTGTCAAATGGTTGTTAAAAATAACTGATTTAGCAGGTTTGGGAAAGAATTAAACAGGTTGTAGCATAAAACTTCTAGTTTTATGTACAATGAAAGTGTTTTTATTTTGGGAGTGCTGAATATTTGATCATACTCAGCAGTATTGTGGATAGTGTAAAGGGCTTGTTTCTAAGCCAATATCTCTACATACAAAGCATGTGCTCAAGTTTTTTGAGCTATCTAGCTAGTCCTTAAATAGTTTCTTAGTGGATATCAGTTCTCTCCTCCTTGAATGCTCACCTGATGGTTTAAATAATTAAAAAATGAACTCTTCAACAAAAAAGCAAGTTGGTTATTAGCAAGTTGATTTAGTCAGATAATGCAGTGTTGAAAACATCTGGAGTAACAAGAGACGCAGGTCCTGGACTCTTAAAAAAGACTACAAGGAGTGGAAAACACAAAGTAAAAAATTTAAGTCATAACATAAATTCTGAAAAAATATAATTTTTGTAAAGATTTTTATTATAAACCCATGCAGGATTGTCAAATAAACTAAATGTGCATGAACTCATGAAAAAGTAAGGCCAATGGTCAGGGGACAACTGGCAATGCTTATGAATGGGACCTGGTCAGCTCTGGTGGAAAACAGAGCTGGTAGAAGAACAAAGAGAACACTATTGTTCAGAGAACAATGAAGAGATCAAAATGCCTAAGGCTGGGGAGTCAGAGAAGATAAGGATGGGAATGCAGATAAGTGCCAGGTGTATGGAGTTTTGCATGCCCTGGTATGGAATTTTGATTTTGTTTTTTATCTAAACAGATATATTGATAATGTAACCTTTTATAAACTTAAAGTGCTATGATCATTTCAAACATGTGTGCTATAGGTCTGAGGCATAGATAGATCTGATAGACAGACAGATACAGATTTTTAAGAACAGACTTCTCCATAGTAGTGAACTATAAATAGAATTATCAGATGAGTCTTATTTCTTCATCTGCATTTTATCATCGTCTTTCAATATTTTACAGCTTCCCAGTTTATTCTATGTTCAAAGAAAAGAGAAACAGAACTAAAAAAAATTAGAGCCAATATGTGATAAAGGAAAATGCTTGAGGTTATGAGTCAAAAGATTAAGTGCCAGAGGTTTTTTTCCTTAACTTTATTCTGTCACATTGAACATTTTAAATTTCCCTGAATATTAATTTTACAAGCTGAGAAAATTAGAAAAATTCATGCTTCAAAAAAAACTGCAATGGAACTAAATGCAAAAACATGCAAAATTTCAGCACACAAAGAAACTTTTGGAGGCGTCTAAACATGAGACCGAGATCCACAGCAGGCCCTCTGAGCACACAGCCAGCCAGATATGATACCATCCCAGACACACAAAAATAAAATAGTACATGCCTCCTGTTCCTTGGGAGTTTCATTTAGTTTTCCTCAACTATTGCTGAACTCTCTACATCTCTGACACTTCCCCAGTGAGCAGCACTGGTTTTGACTAATCACAATTTCTTCTTATGGATCCTTTAAGGAGGACACAGTCTGATTCAAGCTGTTTTATAGTCTGCATTTCTCTGTGTTGCTGTGTGTCAAATCAAAGCATTGTCAAGAGGCTTCAGCTTTCTCTTCGTAATTGCAGGGTGGAAGAACAGAGTTCCTTTCACTCCTGCCCAATCCTCACCCTCCTTAACTCCCACCACAGCCAACCAAACTTCCACAGCACATAGAAAAAAAAGGAATACATGAAGCTCCCTGGGAGTCTGGCTATTGTTTGGAGGAGCGGAAGTCACCGTCCTCAGAGTGTTCATCTTCCCTCCTCACCACACACCCTACTTCCTGTCAATCATCCTGGAACACCAAGTGCTGGGCGACAATTTTGTCCACAGGATGTTTGTTTGCAGGCACTGCCTTCCAAGTTTCAAAGCTCAAGACTTCCGCTGACAATTCAAACACCAACATGAGAAAGGGGGAAACCCTTGGGCAGTTCTTTCAATGCCTAATAAGGTTGATTTATGTTCGAGAACAGCAACAGGTTATCTCCGCTTGTGTAAGCTAAAGAGACTAAGAAGCCTGATCTTTAAAAAAATCCCACGTCTCTGGAAAGTTGAAACACAGGTTTCAGAGAATGGGCACTGAAAGTCCGTCCTTAAAGCACCTTTAGCAAGTTCTATGGTCAACTTCCATAAATGATCAACCACTGTTTTTATGGGTACACCATGCTGCTCAGGGGACAAATGTCCTACTAATAAGATACAAAGAAAAAGACTCAAGACTTATGTGATAGAATTCAAGGCATAAGACCAAAGTTATGGGAAAAATCAAATAGCCTGGGGTTACTCAGAACATTTATACAAATCTTCCTAGTTTGCATATGTCCCAAGAAATGTTTGAGACACTTCTAATGATTAAACACTGAAAAATGCCATTAAAGCACTGCTACACAATTTTCAGGAAGTAGAGAAAAGAATTTTCCTGCATATGATTTATACAAAGATCTCCCAGTTATCTTTCTGAGTCACTCAAGAATTTATTTTCAAACATAGATATGCCTATTTCTACATCTTCTATATAATAATTATACAGGAATTTTGACCCTTTATGTATTTACCAACTACCATGTAAAAATCCTTCTGTCTTTGGGGAGTTGAGGTAATCACTCTGAGGTTATTTTTGCCTGTGAGAATTGATCATTACAAAAATTATGTTTTTGAAGATTTAATCAAAAAGACACAGACACCATTATTCATTTGCAGCATTTATTAAAATAGCTAAATATGGGATCAACTTAGGTGTATAAGGACATATGAATGGATTATGAAGTGTGATACATATCCACAAATATATATAAAGCCAGGCAGATGCAAGGAATCGTGATATCATTCCATATCTGCCACTTGGATGAGACCTACCTCAGTTCACATGGCAAATTTGATATTTACCAAGGTCTGGTTTTATAGAAACTCTAATCATCACTTCTACTTTCAATCAAGTATAAAGGACAAACCAACAATTCCATTTGGGCCCATGAGCTAGTGCAGGGATTACTATGCTTCTTTTGCATGCAGCTGAGCAGAACATAAAAATATATTCTGTTCAATTCATGGCCCCTGAGCACCACTATAAGTGATCCCGGAGCACAGAGTCAGGAGTTAGCCCTGAATATCACCAGGGGTGACCTGAAACCAAAACTAAAGCAAAACAAATATAAAAAACAAAAGAAAATCACAGCTGCTTTCTGTTAGAATAGTTTTAAGATGAAACAGGTAAAGATGATCCAAAACTCATTCATTATAATTTCAAGGATTAGGTGTCAAACGCATTGCAATTTCATGAATAAAATCAATGGCAAACAATTGATCTCTGGAACATTGGCACATACCTGGTACAATAAAAGCAAGACTGGCCCTTACAAAAACAGCTTGCTCTGGGTGTACCTGGTGTGAGCTGTGAATGATAATGACTACTGACTTGGTGGTTTAAGTTACACACATTTTAGAAACACTTCTTCAAATTCTGGCCAGATTTCCACACAGTATTCAACTAGCCTGACAAGAAATCAGTTCCCAGATAAATGCAAGAAGATGTAGAGTCAGTTTCAAAATGAAATCTTTGATGATTAAAATGTATATTTGGGGAAAGTTTAACTAGACCAAGTCAGTAAGAGCTCAACATCTGCAGGCCACATACAAGATAAACATATATTCTGCTATTTTAATAATTAAAATAATGCAATTAAAATTAAAGTGTTATTTCACATATATTATATAGCCAAACATTTTAAAAACAATCAGCCACTAATTTGCTGAAGGCCACAACATTGAAATTGACAAGAACTCAGCTTATAGTATATAGCATAGAATTTCTACATGAATATGAATATATGTGACAAGACTATTAAAATATATTCATAATGTGTTCCCTAATGTCATTTACAGAAATGTAGTAGACAGAAAAAACAGTTGAAGCACCAATTAGCTGTTTTACCCTAATATTATTATAACAATGAATTATTATTCCATTGGAAATAAATTAAATTTATACTACTACTTCACAGTTAATGTATTCACTGATATCTATGCTACAATAAACATTTCATTAAAATTGACACAGGGCCTAGAGAGTTAGTCTAGGATTGTGGGACATGTGCTGCATGTGGCTGACCCCCATTCCATCTCCGGTGCCACTTGGTGTTGCTGAACATTTCTGGGGACAGTGTTGGAGGCCTCCTGTAATTGCCTGGTTTGTCCCTAGTGGCCCCCTGAGCACCTTAAAGTGGGTAATTCTTAAACATCTCCACATCCTTGGCAGCTCTGCATTCTGGCAATACAACATCCTGGGCCCTCACATCGAGCCACTGATGCAGTTAACTGACAGAGGTACAGATCCCTTGGACGCTTGAATTTCACTTGGGAGGTCCTAAGATAAAGAAATTAAAATTCAAATGGAAATATCCTATATAGTAAGGAAATAGTTCATTTGTATCTTGATACTATCATAAATCACGATTCCTTTAGAAACCACGGTTTCAAAGACTACAATAATTATAACCTGATCTGCAACAACTTGGAAGCCCAAGCAGGCCATTGGATGAAAAAGGGAAACCAAGAAGGGTCTTGGATTTTTTTCTTCTTTATTTTCCGATTTTTCGGCAATGAGCACAAAAAAGCCAGAAATAAGCATAAATACCAGCAGCAAACTCAGCATTCACAAAAAAGACACTTAAAGCAACTTGTAGCAATATTACTACTAATAGAATTTTTGGAAGCAAACATCTACACTGTCCTTTCAATTGCATTAATTAGAAAATCAAGTTAGAGGCCAAGAAAGCTTTTGATACAAAGAGAAAATGGTTGCTTAAAAAATGTTGTTCCATATTGCTTTATCTAAGCAAACTGAAAACCATATGGGGCATGTACTTCTTCCCAGATGCAAAGGAAAGACTTACAGAAAACACTGAAATCAAAATATATTCTTAGTTGTAATTCAATGAAAAGCACAAGAGATATTTAAAACATGAAGTAGGTATTTTATTTAAAAATATTTTAAGTGCAGAGAAGGAGAGAAAGAATGGAGTTAAAAAGAACAGTGTCTGGATATGGAAACACCCTCCCCAACAGCAAAAGAGAAGTGAAATATTTTTAGCTGAATTGTGCTTTGCTTCTTACATAAGTTTTGGTGCTCTAAAATGTGGCACGTTTTGTACTGTATGTTCTCTCGGAAAAGCCAAACAGAAACCAGTCATCATGGTTTGGAGGGAGCAAGGCTGTCCCTGTCTCATGTTTCACGGCACAGTCTCTACTTGGGCCGGGAGCGTATCATATATCATAAATCACTCTCTGAGAGATATTTGGCAGGCAGTCAGCCCCCAGGCTATGCAACAATGTACAGTATGGAAAATTTTTAAGGTGGAATCTCGATTTTGTAACTTTAAGACTTAATAGCACCTCAAAACACTTTACTACTTCCTGGTACACTGACAAAAAGGCAAGAAAGCGGAATTCTCCATATGGTTTGGGGTTTTATAGGATATAGGCACAATAAGCCATAGAACTGCAAACCTAGAGGCATTCTCTTGCTGTTGTTAATTCAACTCCAGTGAAAATGAAAGAAAAAAAAGTTAGCAAGTGTGTTCCCAACCTCGTCTCAGGGCTGAGCAGGTCCGCAGGAACTTCCCAAATTTGCTGCTTACCTCAAGATTCCCCCAGTCCCACCCATAGTTAACTCTCTGACCCCTTAGAATCTGGGGAGCAGGACTAAGGGTCTCGGGACAGGTCTGACTGTAAGATAAGCTGCAGTCAAAGGTATATCAGAGATTTCAGCAGAAAGGCTTGTAAGATCATGAGAATCAGAGAAACACCAGTAGGGTCTTCTCCTGATTTCCTGGCCTAGATTTGAGCTTTTGAGGGCCTTGAGCATGACTTTCCTCTTCTGAGATATTGCTAACCATTTCAGACTTCCTCGGGAGCCTCTTTCAACAAATCGGGCTTTAGGCTTTCTCTTCTTTTTTTCCTTTTTTTTTTTTTGGCAACTGCAACTGCATTTAACCCCTGATTCGTATCCTCTCAGCAGACAGACCCGAGGGGCTCTGAGAACACTGCAGCTCACAGCAAAGAAATCACCCCTGTGCACGGAGGAGTTAACTCCATGGTATTTGGACGTGCTCAAATGTTCTCCAGTGTTCTAGGGCTGAGTAATTCTTAGAAGGGCTAAATAGAAACGGGGAAATGCAGGCTGTGCCGGGTGGCATTGAGCTCGCCTCGGAAAACAATGCATGGAAAAACAAAAGAAACTGAATCAACCCTCTTTCAAGTTTAAAATAAATGCTTCTTCGCTGTGGTCGCCGTTGTTCACAAATTAGCTAAATATAAAACTTTCAGTTCAGTTTAGAGTTTTTCTGAGTTCCAGTCAATTTGAGGAAGAAAATGAAAATGAAATTTTGACAAAATGAGGGTGACAAGTGGTGTTGTGTGTGTGTGTGTGTGTGTGTGTGTGTGTGTGTGCGTGCTAATTTAAAAAATAACCTGGAGTATAGGGAAATTACATCTTTTCTCCAGGCTGTTGTCTCAAATAATTTCATTCTTGAGATTCTGCTACTTTCTTTCAATGGACTCACAATCACTTGCAGCCCAAATTGTCAGCCATTCCACTTAAGATTTAACCACTGAACCACTTGAAGAAAGCACTGGTTTAGGAAAGAGGGCGTGGTCCTGCCAAACCTCACGCTCTCAACAGTCATTTCATCTTCTCAGTCTCTCAGATCCATGGCCCTCAGTCTGGCCTCTAAAGTACAATCTCCGGGAAGCTTTGAGAAGGTCCCAAGTTCAGGACACATCCCAGACCAATTTAATCTAAGTTCTGTGGGTAGAATGAAGGTGTCCGAAAGTTTTTAACGGCCTCCCCTACTCAGGTTATTTGACATTCAGTCAGGGGAGAAACACCTTCCCTAGCCTTACTGGCCTCCAATCAATGAGTCTATTGAAGTTAGGAATGAGACTCTCGAGCATTAGCCAGAGCCCTGTTTGCACTCTGTTTAACGACCTACTAGGAAGGGTTTCGTAATGCCTACAGGAAAGTATCCAAATACCTTTGTATGCCCATCAACCTAATCTCCACTTTCCTTTATATCTGCATTTCCTGCCAGTCCCTGAGTCCACATGCATTAGGTCAACCCACACAGAACTACTGACCCCTCACAAACCCCCATTCCCTCTCATACATGCACCCTTGCCTTGAAATGCCTGTTCCTTCCAGGAGGAAAATTCCTTTTCCCTCATTCCTAGCCCCTCTCAATTCTAACTTTTTCTCATTCTCTTTTGTAGTCAAACCTGGAATTCCATCTTGGGAAGTCCCCTCCCCAGTAGCCACAGATTAGGCTATCTGTCCCCCAATCATTTATTAGTATGTGCTCTCAATCTTTGGGCTTTCGAGCAAGTGCCCCTTTATTAAGTTTCTCACCCACCTGATTACTCCTAAACTCTTAGGAGTAAAGCAGACGATTTAACTGCACACTGTGTCCTAGCTGCCCAATTCAGCAAATGCCCTGTGGTAGGAACTCAGAAGAATGAAGTCTATGGAATCCCAAGTGAGCTCTACCCAGTAGCTTCACTCTTCAATTCAGTGTTACTCATTTCCTATCAGAAAACAATTCCCTGAATATTTGTATCATCTTCAGTGAAATGCTATCTAGTCTTCACATGGTGCATCAAATAATCAACTCTCTGGTGCTCTAGTAATTTAACACTAAAGAGAAATCATGAGAGGGTGTCAGTTAAATGTGGTGTCAGCAAAAAGGGTTTGGCAGGGGTCGGAGTGATAGCCCAGCGGTAGGGCGTTTGCCTTGCATGCAGCTGGCCTGTGCCGGCCCGGGTTCGATCCCGGCATCCCATATGGTCCCCCCGAGCACCGCCAGGAGTAATTCCTGAGTGCAGAGCCAGGAGTAACCCCTGAGCATTGCCACCAGGTGTGACCCAAAAAGCAAAAAAAAAAAAAAAAAAAAAAGAGTTTGGCAGACTTAAGGTTTCTGAGATGAGTCCTCTTCTGCTAGTTAGGGAGTCAAATAATTTTTTGTGGATCCCAGGGCTTCCAACTGACCACCCATTCAATCGCCTCATTGTAAAAGATACAAAACTCAATCATCAGATCATCACACCATAGACAGCTTTTGGAATTGCCTGAGGTTCAGCAACAATGGTGTGAGGGGAAATGTAAAGGAAGGCCAATCACCAGCTCTAAAAACCCTGCAATTCCAACCACCCAGTTTGCCTCAGGGAAGAGAAGAGATCACTTAATTGTTAGGAGTGGAATAAAGGCTTAGAGGTAAACTGGCAGGATACTGGCTGGAGAGGTAGAACGGGAAGTGAGGCACAAACTGCCTGCAGCCAGCAACGTTTCCATCTCCAGCACCACATATGGTCCCCACCAGGAGCGATCACTGCACACAGAGACAGGAATAAGCTCTCATCACCTGGTATGGCCCCAACCCACTGCATCCCAAGAAACTAGTAGGAGATATCCCTGCATGCCAGAAAAAGAGGAGCAGAGAAGAACTATGTGAATGGAAAATGGAGGGGAGAGGGTTTCAAACATGAAGAAAAAGGAGAGTAGGGAACTCTGTCCTCTCTCCTAATCCTTTAGGGCGGTTGTTGCTCTCACTGTCCAGGTAACTGCAACACAAAGCAGGGAGTACACTTGCACAGGCTGTGTCTACTGTACTCAGAAACAGGGGAAAAGAAGAGTAGTAAAAAACTGATGAAGAAAATGCTCAGGAAAATGTAAGGAGAGAGAAGCAGAAAGGGCCAAGAATGTAATTTTAAAGTGAAGATTGCAGTGCTGATGTTTCCCAGACATTCCCCATGAACCCCCTGCCTCCTGGGACCACACCAGTCTGGCCCTTCTCTGAGTACGTGGCCCTCTGGGCCCCAGCCCAGAAGCTCATCTGCCGCCTGGACAGGTTGTATTCTTATTCTGTGGAATTTCAGAAACAGCTTCAGGGAATGTTACATCAAGTGTTCCTGGCTAACCCTTTGGTAGTCTGTAGAGAAGAACCTGAACAGCCAGAAGACATATAAGGCCAAAGAAACCATACTTTCTACTCGGGCCCTGGATCTCAACCTAGAGAAAGGCTGACAGGCCAGTGTCTTGGAGCCCCTCTACCTAAGCAGAGACCTGTCTACCCCTCCATCTTGTTTCCCAAGCACACCTACATACTTTCTGCTGCAGCTGGGATCTCTAGATGCTGCACTTATTAAAATGTGCTTTGTCATACTTGCTGCATTGGATTTGTGGGGGAGCACAGTGTGGAGTAGGTTATGCATTTGTTTGATTTTAAGGCTAATCTGAGTGCAAGGAAGCTGGAGCAATAGCACAGTGGGTAGGGCGTTTGCCTTGCAAGCAGCCAACCTGGGTTCGATCCCCGCATACCATATGGTCCCTTGAGTACCACCAGGAGTAATTCCTGATCACAGAGCCAGGAGTAACCAACCCCTGAACATTACCAGGTGTGACCCAAAAGCAAAAAAAAAAAAAAAAAAAAAAAAAAATTAATCTGAGTGTGAGGTGCCTATTTTTTTTCCTTGCTATATAAATAAACACAGAAGGGGCCGGAGCGATAGCCCAGAGGGTGGGGCATTTGCCTTGCACGTGGCTGGCCTGTGCTGGCCTGGGTTCGATCCCCGCATCCCATATGGTCCCCGAGCACCGCCAGGAGTGATTCCTGAGTGCAGAGCCAGGAGTAACCCCTGAGCATCGCGGGTGTTACCCAAAAAAGCAAAAAAAATAAAATAAAATAAAAATAAAAATAAACACAGAAGTTCCCAGAGAGAACCTGACTGAGAGGGTGAGAACAATAACTCAGGCTGGAGGTGAGCAGCCTATGAACGTCTCCCATTCCTCTCTTCGGTTTTCTGCCGTCATTCTTCAACAAGTCCACATAGCATGCCAGGCTGAATGCACGGAGCTCCAGAGTTACAGCTCTTTGCTATGGGAATGTTACAAAAACAACACAGTCGTCACCAAGTACCCATCTATCAGGCATTAGGAGACTAATAATAGTACCTATAACAATGATAACCAATTTTATATAGCATTCAACCTTTCTCAGACGGCTTTCTCAAATATTATTTAATTTTATTATCATTAGCAATCCTAAGTGGTCAGTAGGGGCAAACATTTTTTTTCCTGTGCTTAGATAAACAAGTTGAGGTCCAAACAGGTTAAGACATTGGCCCAAGTTCATCTGATGATTAAGAAGACAATGTGAAATGGAAACTTCTAGTCTTGTTTTGCACTTTTCCACCAGATCCTAGATGTTAGAGCATTTCTCTCTCTCACTCTCTTTTATTCTCTCTTTTTTCTCTTCTCTCTCAGCAACACTCTCTGTGGTGTTTGTTTCTTTGTTTGTTTCTTTGCTCTTGAGATCACATCCAGCAATGCTCAGGGGTTACTCCTGGCTCTGCACTCAGGAATTACTCCGGGGTACATGGGGACCATATGGGATGCAAGGGATAGAACCATTGTCAGTCATATGCAAGTCAAATGCCCTCCCCACTGTACTATCTCTCTGGTCCCTCTCTCAGCAATGTTTAAGGGATCTTCCAGTGGCACCCCAGGGACTATGTGCTACAGGGAAATGAATTTGGGCCTCTAGCATGCAATGCATATTACACAACAGCTCTTTCACGTATCTCCCTAGCCTCACACATCTATCTTTTGAGGGAAAACTTTTCTCTTATAATTCTCACAGGGTGAGATTATTATCTGGTATCTACAGTACAATGAAGTTTGTTTAGTAAAACAAATAGAAAAACAGCTTTTTCCTCTTGCCTGAAAGGCATCTCCCCTTTGAGCTAAATTCTGTGCTTTTCTTCAAAGTAGAAAAGTTTGGAGATGTAAAGAAACAGATTTGGAGAAAACATCCTAAATTCTCCCTTCCCAGGAAAAGTCAGAGGGAGTTTCTCTGACTCTTGGGTGACAGTAAGGCTTCTGAACTTATTTATTTATTTATTTATTTATTTATTTATTTATTTTTGCTTTTTTTGGGTCACACCCAGCAATGCTCAGGGGTTTCTCCTGGCTCTGCACTCTGGAGTTACTCCTGGCGGTGCTCAGGGGACCATATGGGATGCCAGGGATCAAACCCGGGCCAGCACAGGCCGGCCGCATGCAAGGCAAATGCCTACCCACTGGGCTATTGCTCTGGCCCCAGGCTTCTGAACTTTTATAAAAGTTTTAAGAACATGCTTCTGAGACTCGGAGGCTGAAAAGAAAATAACTTCATTTACTAGCTTAAGCTGTTTCCCACCTTATGAAAACGAATTAGCCCTTCAAAATAACCCCCAAAGTTACTGATTTGTTTTCCAACGTCACCTCAGTTCAGTTCCTTTCCAAGTTTGGAGGGAGATGAGTAAGTTGTTCTGTTTCTTGTTTTCTTTTGCTCTTCATCATCGAATATTTGGTGGCCCCTTATGCCTGTCTGGTTTTAAAGTCACGCTAACTCTCTTTTGTTTGTTTTGGGCCATATTCAGCAGTGCTCAGAGCTTGCTCTTGGCGCTGTGTTCCGGGATCACTCCTGATGGGGATTGGGGTGCTGGGAATTGAAGTCAGGTTGGCCATGTGCAACGCAAGTGCCTTACTCACTGTACTGTCTCTTCAGCTCTAGCATTGTGTATGATTCTTGAAAAAGCCTGTCCCTGGAATGCACCGTTGCTTCACCTTGCAATTTGGGCCAAGGCATAGTTTGTTCACTCAAGCATGTTTTCATTGGTTTAAGTCCTGCCGAAGGACAGCATTTCATTGTAATAAACAACATGGGCGTCCTCCCCCAAACTAGGGAGAGTGACTAGGCAAGCAGTCAAAGTCTGCATGCAATGGTACCAGTCTGTGCGTAATTTATTCGGTACACCCCCATTTAGTGAATTCCTCAGAGGCAGAAACGGCCATATCTCTAGTGAGGAGGTGAAATGAATCCTAACCGGATGTTATTCACCAGATTTGATCTTGGTTAAGTTATGGAACTTCTCTGGAACTTTGTTTCCTCATCTGGAACATCAACTTTGCAGGATTACCATAAAAACTAAAGTAATGAAAATTTAAAATCCTGATATGGAGAGGCTAGAGATATAAATCAGCGGTAGAGAGCACATGCTTGGCATGTATGAGTTCCCAAGTTCACACACACACACACACACATACACGCACGCAAACACACACACACACACACACACGCCTAGCACTGAGAAACACTTAATAAATATTGGCTCCCTGTCCTGCTACTCATCATAGAGTTTTCACAAGGCTATTTGAGTAAATAATACTCAATTATTGTTTGCTAATATTTGACTAAATGAAACCCCAATTTTAATTTATCTCAAATAAACTGTGTGGAAGAAAAAAGATATCAAAATTAACATCAGCTCTTGCTAGATAAGAAAAAAAGTAGTATGAGAAATTGGGAGTAAAGACCCTCCTGGGAACAAATTTGACCAATTACAAGTTCATCTTAAGGTTCTAGATATAAATAGTAGACTGAAATCATTCTGGTTTTTGTCTTATAAAATCAATGTTTAAAAACACAAGGTAATATGAATGACATCCACTGACCTCATGACTCAAGGCTTTTCAACTCTGAAATTATTTTCTCCTTTTATGTAGATTCACTATATAATGCAAAAATGATTTAGATTGTTTCTGTCACAGCATGTTTTAAAGTAGTGAAAGTTTGGAAACAACATAAATGCTGGTTAAAGTTATATATTTCATGCTTCACAATGGAATACCATGATTATTATGAATCAGGTCTTAACTTATTTTCTTTTAAAAATGTTCAGAATAGCAAGTGAAAAATGCAGTTCAAATACACATATCCAACATTTAAAATGAACTTTCCTCTCAATATATTTTATTAGTAAATTTGCATAAAATTTCTGGTAGATCACCTATCAAATGATTTTTTTTCTAGGTGTATAGTCAGTCTGAATTAGATTATTTTACTCTTTTCTTTGTGTTTTCCACTTTGAAATAAATTTCTTGTTTTCCTGATTTAGAAATGGAAAAATGATGATAGATGACTGGATAAAGAAATTGTGATAGATATGTACATATGCTATTTTGATGTTCAACCAAATACTATCAGCTCTTTAAAAAAGATAAATCTCTTGCCTTATGTGCCAACATGAGTGGAAATATTGAGTTGACTGTGCTTGGGAAGCAAAGTCAGAAGAAGATAAATACTGGGTGATTTTATCCATATGCGGAATATAAATAAATGAAACAAATGGGTTAACACAACTCCAAGAACTTCAATTCTAAGGGAAACAAATGGTGCTTCCCAGAGAAGAGAAGTATAAGGGACAGGTTGAGAGGGATCATCTTGATCCTAGTGTGAATTGCACTAGAGCTTTGGTAGAGAGTTATACATCCATTAAAGTGGGAGGTTGTAGTTGCAAACGTTACAGTACTGCTAACCAATGGTAAATCAATCACAATTAAAATAACATGAAAATCAGAAAACTATAATCTTTCATCAAAGGTGGATGATGCACACAATTAGTTTTATAAATACTGTCTACAACTTCTCATTCATTTACACTGCTTTAAGTCAGCCTGAAGAATTGACTACGTGAAGGGAATCTGTTTTAGTCTGTAGCATTTATTAATCATATTAAATAGTAAAATCCTGTATTAGTTATTGTTAGAGGAAAATAAATAGCAACAAAAAATATATGAACCAAACAAATACATTTCTACCTAACCATAGTTAGCAATAATTAATCCTTAAAATATTTTTTGAGGGCCGAAGCAATAGTCCAGCGGGTAGGGTGTTTGCCTTGCACTTGGCCAGCCTGTACAGGCCCGGGTTCAATCCCGGCATCCCATATGGTCCCCGAGCACTGCCAGGAGTAATTCCTGAGTGCAGAGTCAGGAATAACCCCTGAGATCACCGGGTGTGACCCAAGAAAGCAAAAAAAAAAATTGTAGTCTGATATCATTTTCTAATAGCTTACACAATAAGGGAGGAAAGGAACATTGAATTGGACTAATCAGCTATAGATCACTGTATCACTGTCTTCCTACTCATCATCGACTTGCTCGAGTGGGCACCAGTAACATCTCTATATGACCTGTCTCATGCAGGTAAAGCCCAAGGGCACCTGCTTGCTCCAGGAACATAAAGAGCCTCAAACCATTCCATCAGGTCCTGGGAATGAGGTCTATAATTGTTACTGGTATTTGGCATATCAAATACTACACAGGTAGCTTGCCAGGCTCTGCCGTGCGGGTAGCATACTCTTGTAGTCATCTCAAAATCCAGCATTTATTGATGAACCGCGGCCACAAGTGGCTGCGCGAGCCGGGCTGTGATAGGCTGGACTGCTGTGTGGAGTTCTGATGAGAGGGAAGTCCAGATGTGGAAAATGGAGGTCCTCATGGAGTGGAGGGTCATCTGGCTTGTTGTGAGGCTCTGCTGGCTGGCGGGCCAGGGCTAGAACCCGCCATCCCTCCCGGGGCGCCTCATGAGCGGCTGGGCAGAGTGAGAGCCAGTAGCAGCTCTGCCCCTACTATAGATAATAGTTCATAAAAAGAGAAATGCCTACAATTTTCAAAATGTTATCAACAAGAAATAGATAATAAAAGGAATGTTTAAGCATCATTGAGTTCCGTTTTCATTGGAATCTACCTGTTTTCTATTCCAGAATAATTTGCAAGGGTAGAATTTAGTTTGAATAGGAAAATGCTGAAGATGAAGTTTGGTATATACTTTGGGATAGAGAAATGGTATTTGCCACCACAGAGAACAGTGTAGAAAACAAAATATAAAGCTCAAACTGTTCTTGTCAGAGGATCTGACTATTTTCCAATGGGAAGAGCACAAGATGGAAGACTTTTATCAGGCCCAGTTTCCAGACTTCTGTTCGGATGAAAAGCAAGCTGCACCTCATGGAGACTGTATAAGTGACCAAGAACAGTAATACCCTAATGGTGACCCACACATGGGTTGCAGTCTACTAAAACATTGTTAATGGACCACAACAGATACAGAAAATGAAAGTATGCATTTTGAAGCTATTTTGCCATGATTAGGAAATATAATCCCTTAAACAGAAAATAAGCAGCAGATTATTGAAATGATGAACCAAATTTGCCTGACATTTAATAAGATTTAACATTTTAGCTACTTTTTAACTGTACCCTAAATATGTATATAAATTCATTCAAATTAATGTATGCATTTTATAACTTACTTATTAACTTATAATTATTACTTTATAATTATAAAGTTATAATTATATTTATTAATTTAAATCACTTAATTTAAAACATTTTTAAATAGTGGTTAAACATTATAGACTAAATTAGAAAGATAAGTGTATATTTTAACTCTAATATATAAACTTAAAATAACCACTGTAAGTTTTGGAAGAGAAAAAAGATTAGTTTTTCTGCAATTACTAGTAGAAAGAGCAATAAACCAAGTGATAACAAAAGTAGTAGTGAGAAAATAAAGACGGAAAGATTTGTTACTAGATTTACTCCAAAGTTCAGATCCCTATATTAGTTTACTTGGTTAGTTTACTTGGCATAATTTGTTATTAATCTTGTTTAGATAGTAGACTAAAAATCATGCTAAACTGTATACTATTGATGCACAAAGTTACTTCATGACCCCACCACCAAAGTGCCCATGGTTCTTGACCTTTCGTCTGACCTTCCTTCCCCCACATGTATTCCCCATGATTTACCAATGAGAATGCTAACTTTGGTAAACAGTATCACTTCCTGAGCCATTGTCACGTGACCTCGTGTTACTCCCGTTCAATCTCATCACTCACCCAAGCCCCTCCCCCTCCAGCCTGGCGTGCTCAGGTATGAAATTCAAAGCTCAGGTGTATTGTTGATGAATACTGCCCATAGCCTTGGCTTTTTTTTTTATATAAACCATCTATGAATATGATTGCATTTTATTTGTACTTCTGCATCTGGCTTGTTTTGCTCAGCATCCAATTCCAATCAAGTTGCTGCAAATATCATGACTTTTTTTTTTCTTCTGGCTACATAATTTCCATCATGTATATACCACAACTCCTTCATTCATTCATCTTGGCTGCTTCCATATCCGGGCTATTGTATCAAAAGCCTCAATGATCATAAGTGTCCATATAGTCCCTGAAATTAATGTCTGTTTTGAGGGGGGATGCCTAGAAGGGAGACAACTGTGTCAAGGAGGACCCCCATTCTTACTTTTCTGAGAAATCTACATATTTTCCCATAGTCTTTACTGGATAACATTTCTGCCAACTGCAAATAAAATTCCTTTTCATTATACATCTTCAATACTTTTTGTTTCCAGTTTTTAAATATATTCTTGCTTTTCTGATATACTTTTTTTGTTAGTTTGAGTGTGTCCCTGATTGTATGTGTGAATGAACACTTTATCTTCAACATATTCACTGTGTAGGAGTATCTATTTATCATTTCTTCTCTTCACCCCATTTTAATGAGATTATTGAAATTTTTGTTGCTGAGCTTTGTTAGAACTTTAAATAGTAAATATATAGAAGACCCTCACAAAGCCACTAAAACCTCTTATAACAGTAAACCAATACTACAAAGTAACAGGCTGGAACATCAATACCCAAGAATCAGCTACATTTCTGTATGCACACAGTGAACTAGAAGATAGAGTGACACATTTAAAACAGTGCCCTAAAATATCAAAGATGAGGAATCAGCTTAGCAAAGATGTGAAAGATTAACACTCTGAAAACTCTAAGTAGCTTAAAAAGAAACAACAGAAAACACCAGAATTAAATATATTCCATGATCAATGTATTTAAAGAAATACTGTCAAAATGACTACCCTATTCAAAGCATTATACAGACTTACTGCAATTCCCATTAAAAAAAAAAAACCTTTGACATTCTTTAAGGAATTAGAACTACAAAAATTTGCATGAAAGAATAAAACCCACAAATAGCCAGTCATCCTCAAAGAAGTTATGAAGTATTGTATTTTCTGACTAAGTGATATTTTAAAGCTGTTGGCAGGGAAAATAGTGCAGTAATAGGGGCGGAGCGATAGCCCAGCGGGTAGGGCGTTTGCCTTGCACGCGCCGGCCTGCTGCCGCCAGGGTTCGATCCCCGGCGTCCCATATGGTCCCCGAGCACTGCCAGGAGTGATTCCTGAGTGCAGAACCAGGAGAAACCCCTGAACATTGCCGGGTGTGACCCAAAAAGCAAAAAAAAAAAAAAGAAAATAGTGCAGTAATAAAGTATGCACTTGATTTGCACAGAGCCACCCCAGGTTTGATTCCCAATACTACATATAGTTCCCCAACTCCCTCAAGGAATAATCCTTAAGCACAGAGCCAGGAATAAGCCATAAGAACCACTGGGTCTGGTTCCAAACCCAAAAATAAATGATTGAACTATACTATAAAGCTATAGTCATCAAACTAGTGGGTAGGCATTCAGACCAATAGATGGAATTGGGACTCTAGGATCAATCCTCTGACAGACAGTTAATCTATTTCACATAAGAGATAAAGCACTAGGATTATAGTTGCTTTTTATGCAACAATTAGAATAGGAAGGAATGGGAGTGAAGATAAATGGTTGGCAACTACACCACCTCCACTTCGCTGATGACATCATTCTAATAACACCAAACATTAGCCAAGCAGCACAAATACTGGCTGACTTCAACCGAGAATGTGGAAAGATAGGTCCACAGCTGAATCTCAACAAAACAATGTTCATGAAAAATGAACTACTTGAGAGACCCGTTCACTCTCAATGGAACAAACATCTCTGAATGCAGCAGTTATGTGTAACTAGGTCGAGAACTCAACATAATGAACGACCTAAAACCAGAGCTGCACAGGAGGAACAGAGTGGCATGAACACCTTCAGGAGCATAGAAGAAATAGCCAAAAGGACAAAGAACCTCTGGCTCTGGGCACATCTCTTCGACTCCACCATTCTCCCTGCATTAACATACTCCTCAGAGACCTGGTCCCTATGAAAGCAGGATGAGAACCCTATCCGGGTCTCCCAAAGAGGAATTGAAAGAGCTATGCTTGGAATCTCATGCCTCACTCAAGTGAGAGAAGGAATCCAGTTCCGATCTCCATTGTTGAACCAGAGTCAGGGACACTGTCTCGTTCGCCAAGGCATCAAAAGTCAGATGGGCTGGACATGTAATGCGATTTGGAAATGACCACTGGACTAGAGCCATTACCAACTGCATCCCAGTTGAAGTCAAAAGATCACGTGGATGCCCACCTACAAGATGGTCAGACTTCTTCATCAAGACCCTGAATGAATGGTTTGAGGCTCTTTGTATTCCTGAAGCAAGCAGATGCCATTGGGCTACACTGGCACGTGATAGGGTCAAATGGAAATGTTACTGGTGCCTGCTCTACCAAATCGACGAATAATGTGATGTCAAGTAATCAACTGATCAAGTGAAGAAATGAAAACAGAAAAACTTAAGTAGCACATATATAAAACATTATAAAAGAAGAAAGACAAATGGGGCAGAGCGGTTCCTTGCTCTCCCTGTGCCCAGCCGTTCATGAGGCAGTCGGGAGGCATGGTGGGTTCCAGCCTTGGCCCACCACCCCGGCAGAACCTCACAACAAGCCAGACGACCCCCCCCCCACCCACTCCATGGGCGCCGCCATTTTCCACATTGGACTTCCCTCTCATCAGAACTCCACCCAGCCGACCAGCCCATCGCGCGCGCGGTTCATCAATAAAGGCTTTATTTGGAGGTGCTTATAGAGTATGCCTCCCGCACGGCAAGCCTAGCAAGCTGCTCGTGTTGTATTTGATATGCCAAATGCCAGTAACAATTATATTAGATCATTCTCATGACCTAATATAATGGTTTGAGGCTCTTTATGTTCCTGTACCAAGCCGATGCCCTTGGCTCTACAGCATGTGACAGGACATATTGAGATATTACTGGTGCCCGCTCTAGCAAATAGATGATTAACGGGAAGATCGTGATCGTGATCGTGATATATAATTATCTATAAAGTTACATAGATATTTATTTATAATTTTTGTATTTTATAAATAAACACATTTAATTCTCAAGAAGGAAAGGTACATAAGGATGTATTATTTAAGTAGATTATTATATAACTGTAAAACTTTCAGTAATATAAACCACACACAAAATTCTTTTGCAAGAAAACAGGACAGAGAAAAAGTAGTTACCTTTACTCTTTCACTTCCAACTTACAATCTTTAGGTAACAATTTTGTAGTTTATCTTCCTGAGTCTTTCTACATGTAGTTATATATTTGAGATATTATTCATTGAAAATGAAACTTGTGTCTTACAATTTGTTTATATGTATACTTATTAAATTGGGGTCAGGGAGGTCTGGCTATAACAATAATGCTCAGAGGTTATTTCAGACTTGTGGCCCAGGTTGCTTCTAACAGTGAGACAGGACTATAGTGTTAGGGATCAAACCCACAGTGCCAGAGTGCAAAGCATGTGCTGGTCTTTTGAGTCGTCAGCCCAACATGAAACTTTTTTTTCAGCCAACATGTCTTGCAACTCATTAAAGGACATAAAGTAACACCTACTTCAATTTTTTACAAATTTTTCATATTATTTCACATGACAAACATGCTATTAACGTTATTAAAGATGCTTCAACTGTTGGGTAGTTAGTGTTTTAGTTTCTGTATAATCGTATCATACAGTATCTTTGTAGGAGTCCGTTTTAAGAATACAGTTGAATCAAGCTAATATTTATTATGCATGACTAGGTAAATGTTGCCAAAGACAGAATTTAGGTTTTATAAGTTGCATTCCCCAAAACAAGAAATATATTTTCCCAAATACCTTCATCAATGCTCTATGTTACCGATAAATCTTGATTAATCTTATGGATAAGAAATGAATTCCATGGCTAATAGAAAAGAGGGGAGTTTATTTTTTCCCAGTGGTGGAATCAAACCCAGATATTATGCATACAAATAGGCACTTGGCCATGGAGTCATAGTGCAGCCTTCTGAGAAAATTTGAGTATCTGAGTACATGTATTATATCCTTTTTCTTCTGTGAACTGCTTTCTAATATCTTTCATCTATTTTATTTCCATATATTTCTGTTTCTTATTGTAGCATCTCTTTACATTATGTGGAATTTCATCCTTTGTTCCAAATATTTTCCAATACATTAAATGTTTTGGAGATGTTTTTTGGTGCTTCTAATCGAGCCCAGGGACCCAAACATGTAAGGGAACCACTCAACGTCTGTGTTTATCCCGTTCCGTTACATATATTTGAATTTGTCATAAGCTTTCATTTCTTCTTTATGATGTCTATAAACATTTTCCATTATTTCTTTATAATATTTTATTATTTTGTTTCTTACAAATGAAAGGTTTTGCTTTAGTCATCTGGAATTGGTTTGGGGTCTAATAAGAATTAGTAGCATAACTTTTCCTCCAAATAGATGTCTGGTAAATAGCAAATTATTTCAACATGACTTTGCTTGATAATTTAGTCATTTCTATTGTTATGAAATAGATATTTTGTATAGGTTTATCTCTAGAACCTTGATTCCCGTTCCTTAATTAAGAAAATTAGCATCATAATGTAATTATATAACAGTGTTTGAGAACATAGCACAATACTAAGCATTTATTTTAAATATATACCATTAAAAAATTAAAAAGTATTGCTTATATAATAACTATCAGTCAACCTCCCATTTACCTTATTGACAAAATCAAGACCTTAGAATACAGAAAATGAATGGAAAAAAGTTATTACTACATTTTTTCTTCTTGCTCCTAGCATTGGGTCAAATCATAGGTGTATATTTCATTAGATTTCTTCAAAGAAAACATCAGTGATAATGATGATTCCGGGGCCATAAAGATAGCTCAACAGATTCAAGTGCATTCTTTATATATATATATTTTTTTTTTTGCTTTTTGGGTTACACCCAGTGACACTCAGGGGTTACTCCTGGCTCTGCACTCAGGAATTACTCCTGGCGGTGCTCAGGGGACCATATGGGATGCAGAGATAGAACCCGGCCGGCATAGGCCGGCCGTGTGCAAGGCAAATGCCCTACCCGCTGGGCTATCGCTCCGGCCCCTCAAGTGCATTCTTTACATGTGGGAAAGTCTATTGCAATCCCTGGAACCGAACATATCCCAAGCACTGCCAGGAATGGCCCCTGAGCACCAAGCCAACATAGCCAACATAGCCCCTGAGTACTGACCCCCAAAACCTACTTATAAGAGCACTTATACTACTTATAAGAGCACAACACTTCTGATCTATATGACACATTTTTTTTAATTGACAAAGCACTTGAGATGAAGATAGTAGAGTAGGAAGGGAGCTTGCAAGCAGCCGACCAGTGTTTGGTCTCCATTACCATGCATATGGTCTCTAAGCACAACCAGGAGTGACCTCTGAGTACAGACCCAGGATTAAGTCCTGAGCACTCATGGATGTGGCTGCAAAACAAATCATTTACAAAGCACTTTGCCTTTGGACAGGAAAACAGAATAAATATTATTACCCCTATTTTGAAGGTAAGAAGTAGGTATGAAATATTTTGTTTAGTTCTATAGAGCCTTACATAACAGCCTCTCCACCCTAAAGCTATTACTCATTATTCAACGTCTCTCTGAAACTTCTCTCCCTGAAACTCGTCTTTAAAAGTTAATAGACTTTTATGATCTATGGGTTGATCTAGACTCAACAAATAGCTGTCATTATTTTTAAAAAAAAATCTCCCCAGGGTATTGCTACCTGTAACATTGTCCTAAAGTATAAAGGTTGCAGCTGGAGTTTGATAGAGCCCCCAAGAACTTTTTGATTTTTGGAGGTGACATTTGTTTAAAATAGGCATATATTTTAAGAGTACAACTTTACCTTTCTTTAAAAATGGATGTCTCCACACCACTTCCGCCACCAAGGTTAACGGCCCCCTACACCTCAGTATGTCGGACCCACCTTTCCCTCTCTCCTGTTCCCTTTTGATAATCTTGGTTTTAGGATCAGAGTTAAAGGTTTTTTCCTTACATCTATTTCCTATTCTTGTTTTATACATCCAATATGTGAAAACAACAGGGTTTTGTGATTCATTTTGCTTAACCTGACGCTCTCCAATTACAACTCCTGTTGGATGATTTTATTTTTTCAGTTTTTTGGATAACACCGACTATGATCAAGGCCATTCCCAGAAGAGCTCTGAGGACCATTTTATGTATTTGTTTGTTTATTGCTTTTTTTCGGTCACACCCAGCAATGCTCAAGGATTACTCCTGGCAGTGCTCAGGGGACCATATGGGATGGCAGGGATCAACGCGGGTCAGCTGCATGCAAGACAAACACCCTACCTGCTGTGCTATCTTTCCCGCCCCTGAGGACCATTTATAGTGCCAGAGATCCAACTCCCACTAACCATGTGCAAGCACCTACCCACTGTACTGTTTCTCTAGTCCCTCTTGTTAGATTTTAATACATGATTTTAATCCCATCATTCTGTCTCTTTTGACTGGTGAGCCCTGACCAGTAGTTAAGTGCAACTACTGATATAAAAGGATTTATTGCCATATTTTTTGTCTGTTTTTCAGGGGCTTTATTCAGCATTGGTGGGGATACTCCTGCTCTATGATTAGACGTTTCTCCTGGCAGTGCTTTGGGACCAGGGACCAGTCGGTGCTGGTCCCTTATACTTTTCCCTTATACTTTGATATGTTTTTTGTGTAGTAAATTGGTTCCATTTGCCTCCTTATATTGATTTATTTTATGCATTTTGGTTTTGAAATCACAATGTTAATATATAAAGTTATAAACTTAAAGGCCATTTTTAATTATAAACAAGTAAATCTTGAATTCATTCAAGAAGTTCCCATTATTCCTCTCCTCTGCATATCATATTTTAGGCATACTACTCGGGAGGCTTCATCTATAGAATTCCCTTTAATATTTCTTTTCAATCCACTTTAGTGTCAATGAGCCACTGTACTGTTATTTACTTGAAATCTCTTCACTACATAAAATATGAAAGATAACTTAGTTGGGTAGATTACTCTTGGTTTGAGATGCTCTCTATTCAATTTTATGAATGTACTATGCCATTCCCTTCTGACCTGTGCAGATTCTGTCAAAATAAATATGCATATGGTTTCTGAGAATTTGCATAACTACTTTCTCTTGAAAGTCCTTCCACATACAATGATAGTGAATTTAAAATTCATTATCTTTTTTTTTTGCCACTATAATTAGAATGTTTCTAGATGTATAATATCTAGAAACTTTCTTATATCTGAATCTCTGTGTACTCCTGAGAGTAGATGTCTATCTTCTTCCTCAGACTGAAGAAGTTTTCAGCTAATAGTTCTACAAATAATTGTTTCTGCCCTGTTCTATTATTCCTTCTGGGAAACCCATATATGTTATTTCTCTTGATGTTGTTTTATAAATATTTTGTGCTATCTTTATTTTTTTAATTCCTTTTTCTTGTCTACTGGGATAGTTTCCATTCTATCTTTGAGCTTACTTATTCAATTTTTTCATTCTGTCGCTAAACCCTTGGGCAACTTTTTTCAGTCCAATTTCTAAATGCTTTAAATTTATAATTTCTGCTTGGAATTTTCTCATACTTTCCCCCAGCAATATTGTTTTATTTAGCAATATTAGACTTGCTAAATAATTCTACAATATCAGAATTATTAGCAATATTAGAATTGCTAAATAATTACTGGTGAGGCCTTCTTCAGGTAGCTTACATAGCTCTGTTGTAGAGAAGGTTCTTTCAGAAGATTGTGCTGATACTTCTTTGCTAAGGAGTTCCTCTTTCTCCTCACTTCTGGCACTCCTTGAGGATCTGGGAAAAGGTCACGAGTCAAAGGTGAAGTGGTTCTAGGCAGCAGGCAGGGAGCTACCGGTAGCATGTGATTTCCTAATTGTGGCTACAGTACCAAGATCACGTACAAAATCCAAGAATTTCTGATGTTACATAGCAAACAGCAGAACAAAATCTAGAACTTTAGTCTACAAGATCTAACAATGAATTCCACCATCTGGCTTCTGTCTCTTTTCAATCAATTATTGCTTCACTCTTTTTTAAAATTGGAGGCATTATGAAGAATATATGATCTCAATAAATAAATGATAGACAGTTTCTCTTTCTTGCTGGTCTCCGCAATCACATTAAAACTGCATCCAAAGAATGAGTCTGTGATAAATCTTCGTTTCATGGCATAGGTAGTTAAACACATTCGAAGAGGAAAAGGACTAGGAAAAAATTCAATTCCTGCAGAATTATTTATTAGATGAAGTAATGGAAGCCTAAGGAGTTGACGTGATGTTTCCCACGTTCATTCAGGAAGTGTCCTAGACAGCTGCAGAATGCTATTCTCTTCCCACTTTCCTGTTCTATCTCATAGATTAGAAGATTTCAACAAGCACCAACAAATCTTAAAAGAGCTTAAAGATGAAAAGATGTTCGCTTAAAAAAAGTAGAGAAAAAATACCCTCAAATTTGAAAAATTATGATTAAAATACAGAACTAATTAGATTGAATTTTTGGTTTTTTCACTTAATTTTATTTTATATATAGTTTCACAGACTTTATCATTAAAGTTTAGTAATTTTAATTAAAAGTTTAACCCTAAGCAAAGTCTTCAAATTTCTTTTTTTCACCTATAGTTCTTTTTCATTTTCGAGTTCACTATTCCATTTTTCTCTTTTATTTACTTTTAGGTTATTATTTTATTCTTTTTACTTTTACTTGAGGGAAGAGAGGAGTTGAGCCACACCAGCAGAGCTCAAGGGCTATTTGTCTATGACAATAGCATTGAGACTCTAATTCTTTGTCATTAAATGACTCTGGAAAGAGTTGCTTTCTCTATGTTGTTATTTTTGTTTAAGTACCAGCATTTACAATGCTAATGTTTTAAGAGTACAATGCCAATATATCACACTTGCTGCCAGAGGGCAAGAGTGCCTTCATCAGTATCTTTACATCTTTTCTCCAAAATCCCATATTTGGAAAACTCAGTTCAACAGATTATTGATGGCTAATCTTTATTCCCTTACTAAATTTCTTTACACTTCACATGAATGATGTTGTTCAGAAGTTCTACTACTCCTTTGACTCACTTTACTCAGTGTAATGCCCTTCTGCATCTCCGAAGTAGTAGTGAATAGCCAGATTTCACCATTTATTATAGTTAAGTGGTATTCAGTTGTACATATATACCATCATTTCTTCATTCATTTGTGGTTGGGCAGTTGTTTCCAGATCTTGGACACTGTGGATAGTGTAGCAGTGGACAATGTAATGGAAGCATCTATACCAGTGAATATTTTGTGCTCATGGTGTAGACATCAAAACAGAATTTCTGGGATAAGTGAATGCTTAATTATTAATTTTTGAATGAATAATGAATCTTTTTCTATTTTTCTTCAGCTTATCTATCATTCACTGGTTTCCATAGAGCTTAGGAAATTCTCACCAGCAGGGAATGAGAATTCCTGGTCACCACGTTCCCACCAGCATCGGCTGTTCCTGATCTTTTGACCTACACCATTATCACTGATGTGGAGTGATAGCGCATCATCATTTTTAATCACATTTTCCTGATGATAAGTGGTAAACCTTTTTCATGTGTCTCTTGGTCATCTGTATGTCTTTTTGGAGGAAGTGTCTGTTCAGTTCATATCCGTGTTTTTTTCTAAGTTTGCTTTGTGTTGCTACATATTGTGAATGTTATAAATCATGGACATTAGTCTGCTGTAAGCTACTTGATGACTGATTATTTTTTTCCCATGACTCGGGTATCAATTTATTTTAGTGCAACATTTTTTTTCACAGTGCAGAAACTTTATCATTGATGTCTTCTTTGTTTATTTTGACTTTTGTTTTCTTGGTCAGTGTCATAGAATCACTGAAGATATCTCAAAGTCAATGTGTTGTAGAGTTCTACACTGTTTTCTTCATGTATTTCATAGACTTGGGTCTAATATCAAGGTTTAATTCACTCTAGGTGCTTTGAGTGTCACTCCCAGAGGCAATCAGGACTACTATGGCTCGATGATCACGGGTCGTGGCTGACAGTGGTTGGGGTAAAATGTATATGGTGTCAGGGATTGAAGTGGGTTCAGTAGACTGCAAGCATGCTATCTCGGCAGCCCTAATCTATTTTAGATGAATTATTATGTATGTTATGAAATTGAGGCCAAGATTGTTTGCTTTTTTTCTTCTTTTTTTGTTTTGCTTGTGGCTAATCAGATTTCCCAGGATGTTTGTCCAATTTTGAAGACAACTTCCTGCGATACTTCATGTCCTTATCTTTTACTATAGATTAACATTTTGTATGTTTATCTCTAGTCCTTTAATTTTTTATTCTAATACCATGCAATTTTATTTACCTTAGTTTTATGATATAATTTAGACAAGGAAAATAAATGTACCCACCTCCTGTTGCTGATGTAAATTGACTATTCATGAAGTTTTATTACTCCATATAAATTTTATCAGCATTTGTTTTCTGTCCCTAAAGAGCATCATGAGGGCCGGAGCGATAGTCCAGCGGGTAGAGCATTTGCCTTGCACACGGCCGGCCCATGCTGGCCCGGGTTCGATCCCCCCGGCTCCCCTAACAAGGCCAGGAGTGATTCCTGAGTGCAGAGCCAGGAGTAACCCCTGAGCATCGCCAGGTGTGACCCAAAAAAGCAAAAAAAAATAAATAAATAAATAAATAAATAAATAAAGAGCATCATGAAATTTTGACAGGAAATACACTGAATCAAAACAGAATTGTGGGTAAAATTATCAATATAGTAATGTTCATTTCTTTTGATCTGGGTACAAGGAAGATGTTTTCATTTCCTTGGGTCTTTTATTATTTATTTATTTCCTTTTTTTTTTTTTTTTTTGCTTTTTTGGGTCACACCCGGCATGCTCAGGGGTTACTTCCTGGCTCTTTTGCTCAGGAATTATTCCTGGCATACAAGGGGACCATATGGGATGCTGGGGATCGAACCTGGGTCAGTTGTGTTCAAAGCAAATGCCCTACCGGCTGTGCTATCATTCCAGCACCTTATTATTTATTTTTATAGATATTTATAATTTTTGTACATGTCCTTTGTTTCCTTGTAAAGCTAATTCCCAGGTACTTAACTTTAGGTGATCCTAATTATAAATAGGATTGTTTACTTTCATTCTACATCACTGTATATAAAAATATACTTTATGCCATTTTTAATCCCCAGGTATGCAAATTCTTATTAGTAAACACAAATCAATAATTTATTCTTAAGAATGTACTCAACTACAGTGTACAGATTTTATATTTTCTATCTTAATTTGTACTTCTCTTTTACACAAGAATCATATATTGCATTATATGCTCTCTGTTCTGTGTATTTATGTGGGGGTTTTTTGTTTCCATTATAAACACACTAGATAGCACATGAATACTATGTGAGAAACTTGCTGTTCCCTGAGCACTCCTTGGGAAATAACAGTAAATATATATTTTCTTTAAATGTTAAAATACATTTACCAAGTATATCCAAAGAAACAACATCTTATTCTTTAAAATTGGCAGTTTGGATAATTTTTTTTTGGCTGAATAAACAAGTAAAATTACACCAGAGTAAAACAGGTTACAGGCCCCTTAAAATATGTTTTTTAAGTGAAATACTGTGTGAAGTCCACTGATTTCACAGATTGCTTGTTAGTGAGTATGCCAATTCAATTGGAGTAATTTCCTTTAGCCCATTAGAGAACGTTATAGAGAAGACCAGTGTAATCTTCTGAATTTATAGTATCATCTGAGAAGGGATATTCTGTGACTATGAAATGTTATAGTAGTTTGAGGCTAAAGACAGTGGGGGCAAATGGTATGATTGCACTTTCCTTCATGAATCAATTCCAGATGTTACAATTAGAGTGTTCTTTGAGTGTGGCTGGAATAAATAGTTGTGCTAGAGAGAGCATAATCTATTTGAGTCTTCTCTTTTGCAGAGGTGGAAAATAAGGGCTAAAAAGACTAATTTACCACACAAGTCATGTAGTCAAGAAGGACAGGGCCGGAGTGATAGTTCAGTAGGTAGGGCGCTTTGCCTTGCACGCAGCTGACCGGGTTCAATGCCCGGCATCCCACATGGTCCCCGAGCACCTGCAGGAGTAATTCCTGAGTGCAGAGCCAGGAGTAACTTCTGAGCATCGACGGGTGTGACACAAAAAACAAACAAACAAAAAAAAGGCAGACTTGAGCCTAGAATACACACACACACACACACACACACACACACACATATATACACATATATATACTAAAATATCTGTATATGCTAAAAGGAAGTATATATGCTAATATATACTATATTTACATATGCATATATACATACATATGTGTATATATATATATATATACATGTATACACACACACACACACACTAAAAGAACCTCCAGCTCTGGGCACATCTCTTCGACTCCACTGTTTTCCCTGCATTAACATATACCTCAGAGACCTGGGCCCTATGAAAGCAGGATGAGAATGCTACTCCGGTCTCACAAAGAGGAATCCAAAGAGCTATGCTTGGAATCTCACACCTCACTCAAGTGAGAGAAGGAACCCGGAGTTCTGACCTCTATCAAGAACCAGAGTCAAGGATGCTGTCTCTTTTGCCAATGCATCAAAAGTCAGATGACTGAACATGTAATATCATTTGGAGATGATCACTGAACTAGAGCCGTTACCAACTGGATCCCATGGGACGTCAAAAGATCATGTGGGCGCCCACCTACAAGATGGTCAGACTTCTTCGCCAAGACCCTGAATGAATGGTGTGAGGCTCTTCATATTCCTGAAGCAAGTAGATGCCATTGGATTACACTGGCATGTGATAGAGTCAAATGGAAACATTACTGGTGCCTGCTCAAGCAAATCGATGAATAATGGGATGTCAAGTGATCAAACATATATATATATATATATATGTGTATATATATACACATATACATACATATGTATATATACATACATACATATGTATATATACATACATCTTATCTAATCCAATAATATTCCAATAACTGGGTTCTTAGGAGAATAATCAGGAATAATCAGGAGATGGCCAACTTTGAGATAAACATCTCTTTTCCCCTTCACCAATAGTATGTTACATTGATGTATTTTCATGGCATTTCAAATTCAGTATTATCTGGCTATCTATCAACAGAAAATGAGATGAGAGGTTGGGGGTGTATTAGACCAATTACTGGGAAAATGTAAGTGCTTTGATGATAATACAATTAGAATGTGAGACACACAGTTGTGCTGCTCGGCCGATCCCATGTGGAAGCAACCCATGGAGCTGACCTACCGGAAAGGGGCTTGGCCAACCCCTGGCTGAGTCCAACATTGCTCCAAGGGTTTGCTCTCATGTGCAGGGAGAGACCACGCTGGCCGGACTCGGAGTGGAGTTTTGGGCCCTGCCCTTTCCTCCGCCTCCATGCCGGTTGCCCTGGAAGAAAGAGACCCACTCATGCCAGACTCACAGCTAATTTGCAACCCTGGAGGAGAGCCAGACCAATCCACTTCAGACCCACAGCTACGCTGCTCAGCCAGTCCCACGTGGAAGAAACCCATGGAGCTGACTTCCTGGTATGGGGCTCGGCCAACCCCTGGCCTAGGCCAACATTGCTCCAAGGGTTTGTTCTCATGTGTGGGGGAGAGACCATCTGGCCGGACTCGGAGTGGAGTTTTGGGCCCTGCCCTTTCCTCCGCCTCCATGCCAGTTGCCCCGGAAGAGAGAGACCCACCCACGCCAGACCCACAGCTCCCTTGGCACATGGCCACAAAGCAGCCGCATGATATACTTAGAGAATGCTGATTTTAGGATAGGTCCTTCCCAAGATCTTTCATATTTATACATTGTATACAGTTCTAGACAGGTTCTAACTGATACCAGTAAAGATAGCAAGAAGCCAGAGCAATCCACACATCATGCAGTCAGCCATTCTCAACATCCAGACTCCATAGTTCCTCAGAGCTCCATCCAAGAGAAAACCTGATCTTCCCCCTTTAAGTTTCATCAGTAAATGCTTGAGATGAGAGCCTTCTACTGAGACTATACCATCTACATGGCAGAGCCTGGCAAGCTACCTGTGTTTTATTTACTTGTTATGCCAAAAACTAATAACAATTATGGACCTCAGTTCCATGACATGAAGAATGGTTTCAGACTCTTCCTGTCCCTGAAGCTAGCAGATGCCCTTGGGTTACACTTGCTTGTGACAGGACTAATGTAGATGTTGCTAGTGCCCACTTGAGTAAATCGATAAACAATGGGAAGACAGTGATACAGTGATACAATCAGAATATGGTGACTAATTACCCTTTCTAAATGAACCATCTTCTAATACTTATAATTTAATAACTTTGTCTATTAGTAAGATATATCTTACTTAAACCTGATTCTGATTTAGATTGTTTGAAAATTAAAAACTATTTCTAGAATGATTGTATAATTCTTTATAACTCAGATTAAACCATTTTGCCCTATAATTTAACCTAAATACCCACTGCGGGTGACTAAAGAATTTGTGACATATATACTCAATAGAATTGTATATATACACAATTGTTTTTACAAATAAAAGTTTTTCTTAGGCAACACATTGACAAAAATTGGCATGATTATTTTAAGTGAAATAAGTGAGAAAGTGAATGATAAGCTACTTCTCTAATGTGAAATATAAATAAAGCAGAAAAAGCAGGCAAATCAGAAGAAAAGTAACTATTAGACTTTGCACTCCACATAATAAACATCAGGAAGGAAAATGGGTTGGGAGGAAAGAGTAAAGTGGTTGATTTGTTCACAAAATCTCACTAGCATTTTGGCAGTAGGTACTGTGAGTCAGGTAGAGATGTACAGCTGTACTCCTATTTAGAGTACTGTAAAACATGGTAAATCATAGATGCTGAGAAAGAAGTCACTCAATACCTATGTTTCTTTCTCTGGAACATTGAAGAATAGCTTTCAACCAGATTTTTATACTGATCATTTTACATACTTCTAGCACTCTAGAGTTCATCCAGTATACTTGATAATCCTGATGAAAGCATGAAAGTCCTGCTTTGGACTCATGATAAACCATGTTAATATTCTTCTTCCTGACAGCATTCACAAGTATCAAGAGTAAAGATTGTGGAGGAATAAGAAGAGAAAAATATGAATATAAAAGATTGTTTCATTTAAACTGAGTCAACTGATCCTACTACACAACTTAGGAATGTATATAAATTAGATCTGAACATTTATGCTATTGTTCCATTGACATCTAAGAAAGTTACTTATTAAACTTTATAAAATTCGGTAGGAGGAAGGGAAACTGGGGAAAATGGTGCTGAGAAATGTACACTGGTGGAGGGATAGCTGTTGGAGCTTTGTATAACTGAAACCCAATCTGAACAAGTTTGTAACTGTATTTCGCAGTGATTAAGATTTTAAGTCACTACAGGAACTAAGAGCACACTTTAAAATTATATTTTAAAACTTCAAGCAGTGGCTTTATTATCTGTTCTACTGATAGTATTAACTTTGCTATGTTTACTTTAAGTTCAGTCAAAATAATACAGGTATCAATGCTGAGTATAGCTGTCAAACTCAAACAAAAATATAATCATGAAGTAGGAAAGTCATTGGATAATGAATGAATGAAGATTGTTGTGATTTTGTTAATAGCAACCTATATGTGCATTATTATCATTTTACAATAAACCTTTTAAGATGTGCAATTAATATTTTCTTATTGATTATAGTTAATCTTACCTTCTGAACATAACATGATGGAAAGAGACTACCATAAAGCAGTAATGTATAATTTGACAGAAGAAATCACATGCACATACGTATCCTTAAGCACTCAAAATGCCCAAAAAAGAACAGAATAATAAGATATTAGGTTTTCAAAAAGATTTACATGTTTAAATCAATTTACATTTAAAAAAATTACACTTTAAAAAGATGTAAATACTACCTTTAGAAAAGGCATTTAAGAAAGTATGGGAAACTCATAGTCATAAATTAGTTTAAATCTAGAATTATTCTGTTATATGCAAAAGTAAATCTTTGTAGAACATATGGCATCAGCATAGTGGGGTTAATAATAATAGTCAAGTGAATACACATCTAATGTTTGTTGAAGGCATTAGACAGTAAGTGTCAGAATGATTAACTCAGAAACTCTGTATTTAAAATGGAATTTATAAGTAGTATTTCTTTTTCCGATCTACTGCTTTAATCATCCCATATACTAGGTCCTAAAGAGAAAATCAGCATATCTGAAAGGAAGTAGTCACTAGAGTGAATGGTCAGAGAGCTTGTGGACAGAGAACTTTAGCTATAGGTTAAAATGGTCACAATGAGTTTGCTGAGGACATGCTTAGTTATTTCTAAGAGCATATGTCGTGTATGTGCGAAGACGGGCTCAATCTCTGGCACCACATGTGCTCTTGGACTTCGCCAGGAATGACCCCTGAGCACAATCCCCAATAGTTATATAATGGGGCACAAGAGACAGTACAGTGAAAAAAGGGGTTTGCCTTGCATGCACCCAACCAGGGTTTCATCCAGGCTCCACATATGGTCCCTTGAGCCTAGCCAGAAGTGATCCCTGAGTACATAGCCAGTATAAGCTCTGAAATCAGTCAGATGTAGCTCAAAATCACCAAACTGAAAAACATGCACACATATATACGCAGAGAGAGAATAAAATGGCCATAAAGTACAGTGACCCTGTACAATGTTACCTTTTCCATCCTATTAAAGCCAGTCTTCAAAATTTCAGAATGATGGACCAGAGCAGCAAGCAGGTAGGACATTTGTCTGGCATACAGCAGACCTAGGTTCAATCCCTGACATCCTATATGATCCCCTGACCACCGTATTTCTAAGTGCAGTGTCAGGAATAACCCATAAGTATTGACAAGTGTGACCCAAAAGATAAATACATACATACATAAAGTTCAGAATGAATTACACTGCAGCGGGAAAGACGCCAGTAAACACTCTTAAATCCTGGCCAAGAAAAGCTTAATCTGACAATCTCCCTTTCCTTCAGAGTATTTGAATTAGGTGGCAATAGTATCTATTCACTTGCATAGTCCGGAAATTTTCTTCTCCCGTTTCTCTTCTGAGGCCACACTCTAGAAATGGCTGAAAACAAATGTAGCCTATGAGCCTCCTGGACTTTGGTGAGTCAACAACTGATTAAGAGTCTTTTGTGTCAAAAATGAATTTGGACCTGTATCTAACACCATGCACAAAAATCAGATCAAAATGGACTAAAGATCTCAATATCAGACTTGAATCCATAAAGTACATTGAAGAAAATATAGGAAAAACCCTCCACGACATTGAAGCTAAAGGCATCTTCAAAGGTGAAACATCACTAACAAAGCAACTAGAAGAAAAGATAAACATATGGGACTACATGAAACTGAAAAGCTTCTGCACCTCAAAAGAAACAGTGACTAAGATACAAAAGCAGTCCACAGAATGGGAAAGAATATTCACCCAATACCCATCTGATAAGGGGTTAATATCCAGGATATATCAGGCACTGGTAGAACTTTACAAGAAGAAAACAAACAACCCCATCAAAAAAAGGGGACAAGAAATGAACAGAAACTTCAGCAAGGAAGAAATTCGAATGGCCAAAAAACATATGAAAAAATGCTCATCATCACTAATCATCAGAGAGATGCAAATCAAAACAACAATGAGATACCACTTTACACCACAGAGACTGGCACATATTCAAAAGAGCAAGAACAACAAGTGCTGGCGTGGATGTGGGGAAAAGGGGACACTCATCCATTGTTGGTGGGAATGCCGGCTGGTACAGCCTTTCTGGAAAACAATATGGACTTTCCTCCAAAGACTAGAAATTGAACTCCCATTTGACCCAGCCATACCACTCCTGGGAATCTACTCTGGGAAACCAAAAATACGCAGCGGAAACACCATCCCTACTTTTATGTTCATAGCAGCATTATTCACAATAGCCAGAATCTGGAAGCAACCAGAGTGCCCGAAAATCGATGACTGGATAAAGAAGCTTTGGTACATCTACACAATGGAATACTATGCAGCTGTTAGGAAAAATGAAGTTATAAAATTTGCCTATAAATGGATGGACATGGAGAAGATTATGTTGAGTGAAATTAGCCAGAAGGAGAGAGACAGATACAGAATGACTGCATTTATTTGCATGGCATAAATATATATGTACATATTATGATACCAATATCCAAGGTCAAGTGAAACATATATCAGGAGGTCTTGTCAAAGGTGGAGATTATCACAAATGTGTGGGAGTCAGAGTTTAGGTAAGACAGAAAATGGAACAGGGGGCTAACAATAGTCGAGGGTACTAATGCCAACCTAGAACTGAGCATTAAATAGAGGCAAAAGGATACAAACGACAACCTTTTAATGTATGTTCTGTAATCCATAGTCTGGAAGGGAAGGAAAAGAGAAAGAGAGAGAAAGGGAAAGAAATAAAGAACCTGCCATGGAGCAGGGCTGGGGAAGGGGGAGGGAACCGGGGATGTTGGTGGTGGGAGATGGGCACTGGTGGAGGGACGGGTGCTGAAACACTGTATGACCAAAACCCAAACATGAACTTTTTAATTGTATATCTTTTTATTTGTATATCTCACGGTGGTATAATAAAATACTTAAAAAAAAAAATAAATAAAGGTTTGGTAGAGTTCACTAGGAAAAAAAAAAAAAAAGAGTCTTTTGTGTCAGCACAAACTGGAATAGAAGGTACCAAAGAGTCAAAGGCTACCTAGAGAGTAATTAGGTATGTAGGAACAGTCACAGCTAGATGTCATTAACTCTTCCTATACTCTGAAAGCCAAAGGAGCCCAACTCATTTAATATCACTTGTATCGCTTGTCTTCCGGTGTTCATCAATTTGCTCTAGCAGGCACCAGTAACATCTCCATACATCCTGTCACATGCTAGTGTAGCCCAAGGGCATCTGCTTGCTCCAGGAACACGAAAAGCCTCAGACCATTCCTTCAGGTCATGGGAATGAGGTCTATAATTGTTACTGGTTTTTGGCATATCAAATACGACATGGGTAGCTTGCCAGGCTACCAAAGCCATTTTGAATAAAAAAGTCGCCCAAGGAAAAAAAAATCGTGGTAGGAAAACATGTCATTCTATTTGTTTCAACATAGTACAAATTTACAATAACACCCAGAATAATCCTTGCAATCAATCCAGAGTGCAGGACTGGTTGCAAGGACAGGGGCAGGGAGCAGACTTTTTGTAAAAAAATTAGGCCTGGTCTGATTTTTTTCACAAGACGACAGCCTTTACTTCTCAAATCTTAAAAATTTCTCTAGCAATTCAGAATGAAGTATTTCTTGTGATTTTTTTTTTTTTTTTTGCTTTTTTGGGTCACACCTGGCAATGCTCAGGGGTTACTCCTGGCTCTGCACTCAGGAATTATGCCTGGCAGGGCTCAAGTGACCATATGGGATGCGGGGTATTGAACCTGGGTGGGCCACATGAAAGGCAAACACCCTGCCGGCTGTGCTATGGCTCCGCCCCAAGAATAAAGTATTTCTTGATTTTATATTCTTTGACTCTCAACGTATTACTTCTAGGTAAAATATGAAGATCACTTTAGAAATGACACAAAGGGCTTTCAGGGGTCTCTGAAGTAACTGCTGGATTTTTCTCAGTGACTTAAATATAAGTGGATCAGCAGCACAGGTTGCAGATTAACTTCCCCTTGCTTGGAGCCTGGAATTAAATTGGGCCTTCATTAAATGTGAGTTTATAAATTAAGAGAAAAACGGTCAATAGGATAGAGCTGAGTTTTTGCTGAATCTTCTGTAACTAAATGTTTGTTTGAGGTAGTTAACCAGTGTGAACTGGAGTTGGATTAATCTCTGGCCTGTAATGTTCCTCTCAGCAAAAAGGAGTCTAGAGTACTGTTTAATATGCTTATGCATTAGATAGTGTTTCTCAATAGGAGAGGAATTAGACCATCTGTTAACATTATTCCAAATATGAAATGAAATGAAAATCAGAGGAAACGCCAACCCTTCAGTTTAAATACTACTTCCTTAGGAGGTATTTATTGCTAATACAGTTTTGCAAGATAAACAAAATGCCATTTAAAATGTTGGTAATTTGTGACATTTTTCTTTCATTTTAGGTAATATTGACTGCTTTGATATTTGAAGTGGTGTTTAACATTTAGACTTATCAACTCTCCTATTTTTCATTGCCTATATAACGTTCCTTTTGTTCTTTTTGCAGAGCTTCTATTTACAATTTTCAAATGGTTTTCTATAAGTGTATCCCATTGGCTATCTCATCTTTATTTCATATCTAAATAAATATGGTACTTGCACATTTTTACCGTAAGTTACCCATTCTGATGTTTTGACTTTTCTTATTTGGAATAATTTTATTATCATTTATTGATTTCATATGACTTGTCTCATGCAAGTAGAGCCCAAGGGCATCTGCTTGCTCCAGGAACATAAAGAGCCTCAAAACATTCCATCAGGTCATGGGAATGAGGTCTGTAATTGTTACTGGTATCTGGCATATCAAATACATATCAAATATTGATTTCAGGTTGGGAGTCTCATCCAGCGGTACTCAAAGGCTACTTTATGCGTGAGGATTACTCCTGGCTGTGCTAAGGGACCATGAGGTGTCAGGAATCAAACTAAGGGTTTCTGCATGTCAAGCCTGTACTCTAGTCATTGACTGCTCTCCCCAGCCCTGTCGATTATATTTTTCAATCAAGTACTTATAAATGATATGTCTGCTATATTTGTTCATGTTTTAAAACAGTTGGAGTAATCTATATCTCAACAATAGAGTATCTGATTTGCTAAGATTCCTTTTGAACTGGACATTTATCAGTAGCCGTCCATTGTCTTATTTAGAGTACCACATTTCTCCTTGGTATCCTTTCAAGGACCTGCAATTTTATTACATTAATGATTACCTTTCTATTTTTGTGTACTTTAGCAATTAGGCAGCTCTTTTGCTGGATAATTTAAATACTTTTCGTATCTTCATCTCTGTTCTAAATGTTTTCATCTGTGTCTTTAATAACACACAAGTTTTTTTTTCTTAATTTTATTCTATGGGTCACTATGCCATACAGTTAGAGGCTGTTCATGATCATGTTTCAGCCACACAATGTTCCAATACCCATCCCCTCCAACTGCGCATGTTTCCCACCACCAATGTGCATGCCCCTCTACCCTCTGTCACTCCAACCCCCATCACACAAGTACTTGGAATTTACAAAAGCTGATAACACACTAAATTTAAGAAAATCTTTTAATGTAAACATATAGTAAACGTATAGGAATGTCTTAATATGTCAGAATAATTTGTAGTGGCAAATTCACTTTAAGTATATAGATATATATTTTGGGGGTCACACCCAGCAATGCTCAGGGGCTTCTCCTGGGTCTGCATTCAGGAATTACTCCTGGCGGTGCTCGGGGGACCATATGGGATGCTGGGAATTGAACCCGGGCCAGCATGGGCCAGCCACGTGCAGAGCAAACATCCTACCCACTGGACCATCGCTCCGGCCCCATAAAATATATATTTAAAGACTGGAGAGATAGCTCAATAGGCTGGAGTATGTGTTTGGCATACAAAAGGCATTAAGACTGAGCACCTCCAGAAGGATTCCTGAGCACTGAATCAGGAGTATCCTTTAAACATTGCCAAGTGTGATCCAAAAGCCTATATACTTTTATTTTACATATAATATATATCCTTTATCATATATTATCAATATTTAAAATAGGAGTTTAAAATGTTAAATGAGAAATGGTGTGCTTTGTGTTCAGGGTATAATATGCTAATTCTTTTTGTTAAAACACTATGATTTACAGATTTCTTTGCAGCACAGTGCAGTATTCATTGTTCAACACCAGTCCCACCACCAGTGCACCCCTACCGCCAACAAATGCTACAGCCCCACCCATTCCCTATCCCCACACCAGCTCCCATAGCTGGCTGCAACCACATTGACCATTGAAAAATACATAGATATGGGGAGAGGTTCTGGCATAGACCCTCGACCTGGTGGTTTCGTTAACACAGCATGGGGCTGCTTCGCAGCACACCATAGGAAGAAGCTGTAGTAATGTCTCTGGTCATTCCTCCCAGAGTTACTGATAAGCGTTGGTTCATGGTCGGTTGTCAATGGCATCTGTGCAGCTCAGAGTCACACCCACTGGGTCATTGGAGGTGGGGGGACGAGATGGAGGGGCCTCAATCCCCACTCCAAGCCCAGTTGGCGTGCCCATGGCAACCCGCATGCTTGCTGGTCTTAGAAGCAATGATGAAACTGGCCAGGGAAGGAAGAGTTTCCCTCTCTCTTTGCTTCCTGGGCAGCTTTCTGCAGACAGGAGCTGTAGCAGTGGTGCATCTCATCATTCTTTTACTGATTAGTCCTAGTTTCTGGTCATAGATGACATCGGTAATGCTCGTAATCACATCCACTGGGCCATTGGGGGTGTAATATGCTAATTCTTAAAACAAATAGAAGATCAAGCATCAGAGTTTAGGAAGATTATTTTTTGGACAAAGTTATATAGCTGTCCATATCCTTCCCCTGACATTTGATCTTAACTAAAATAATACTTTTTTAAAAGTCACCTACCAGAATTAATCAGTTCTCATTACTTTTTTAAAGGCTTTTCTTAAACATTTGACATTTAAGTAATTATTCTCCAATCATCCAATTATATTACAGTCCCTGTTGATTTTCTCTTTATTTCTTTAAAAGTTAACTTAGCAGCCAGGGTAATAATAAAGCAAGGAAGGCATCTGTCTTGCATGTGGCCAACTCGGGTTCAATCCCCAGCATCCCATACGGTCCCCTGAGCACTGCCAGGAGAAATTCCTGAGTACAGAGCCAGGAGTAACCTCTGAGTGTTGCTGGGTGATACTCAAAAACAAAAAATAAAATTAAATAAAATAAAAGTTAAAGCATCTGCCAAGACATAAGCTGGTTGCTTAATAACTCAGGTGTCAGGATTACAGTGACATCAACATCATTTTTAAGAAATCCTATACAGTCTATAAAGTATTACATTTAACTCTGCAATGATTTTATATTGTAGCTTGCATTTTACTGCTGGATGCTAAAAGTGATGAACCAGATCAGACATCAATATCAAACATGCCGGTATTAATTAATTTCTGAATGTAGGCAAATTTTACATGGTCAAGGTTTATAAGTTTTTTGATCACTTGATCACTTGATCACTTGAATCCCGTTACTCATCGATTTGCTCGAGCGGGCGCCAGTAACATTTCCATTGGACCCTATCACGTGCCAATGTAGCCCAATGGCATCTGGTTGATTCAGGAATATGAAGAGCCTCAAACCGTTCCTTCAGGGTCTTAACAAGGAAGTCTGACCATCTTGTAGGTGGGCGGCCACGTGATCTTTTGACATCCCGTGGGATCCAGTCGGTAACGGCTCTAGTCCAGCGGTTGTCTCCAAATCGCATTACATGTCCAGCCCATCTGATTTTCGATGCCTTGGCAAACGAGACAGCGTCCCTGATTCTGGAATAGCGACGGAGGTCAGAACTCCGGATTCCTTCTCTCACTTGAGTGAGACGTGATATTCCAAGCATAGCTCTTTCGATGCCTCTCTGGGAGACCCGAATAGCATTCTCATCCTGCTTTCGTAGGGCCCAGGTCTCTGAGGCGTATGTTAATGCAGGGAGAACGGTGGAGTCAAAGAGATGTGCCCGGAGCCGGAGGTTCTTTGTCCTTTTAGCTATTTCTTCGATGCCTTTGAAGGCATTCCATGCCGCTCTCTTCCTCCTGCGCAGCTCAGGTTTTAGGTCATTCATCATGTTGACTTCTCGACCTAGGTACACATAACTGCTGCATTCAGAGATGTTTGTTCCATTGAGAGAGAATGGGGCCTCTGGAACTAGTTCATTTCTCATGAACATAGTTTTCTTCAGATTCAGCTGTAGACCTACCTTTCCACATTCTCGGTCAAAGTCAGCCAGCATTTGTGCCGCTTGGCTAATGTTTGGTGTTATTAGAACGATGTCATCAGCGAAGCGGAGGTGGTGTAGTTGCCGACCATCTATCTTCACTCCCATTCCTTCCCATTCTAATTGTCTCATGATGTTCTCGAGGGTGGCACTGAAGAGTTTTGGTGAGATGGTATCACCCTGTCGAACCCCTCTTTTGATATCAATGATCACTTCTTTGTAGAATGGTGAGATCCTGGTGGTGAATCCATAATACAGCTCACGAAGGATCTTGATGTATTGGGTTTGAACACCCTGTTTGACTAGGGCTTCGATGACTGCTTCAGTCTCCACAGAATCAAAGGCTTTCTGTAAATCAATGAACGTGAGACAGAGCGGCATCTTGTACTCCCTACAAACCTCAATGAGCTTGGTTACTGTGTGGATATGGTCGATTGTGCTGAATCCTTTCCGGAAACCTGCTTGCTCGCATGGTTGACCTTCATCTAGTGTTCTGCTAATCCTGTTCAGGATGACTCGTGTAAACAGCTTGTAGATGACAGACAACAGGCAGATGGGGCGATAGTTGCCGATGTCATGAATGTCTCCCTTCTTGAACAGTAGAACTGTCCTGCTGGTTTTCCATTGGGAGGGCACCTTGCATTCGGACAGGTAGCGTGTGAAGAGCCGAGCTAGTGTATTGATGAGCACCGATGGCAGATTCTTCAGATGTTCGGGTCTGACTTTATCTGGGCCTGGTGCTGTTCCCTTCTTTACCGATGAGATGGCATGTCTTATTTCAGAAGGGAGAACGTTGGGAATGACGTATCTATCCTGTGGAATTTGGTATGTGGGCAGGTGGATGTGGCTATCAAAAAGATTTGAGTAGAAGTCCTGGATAATCTTCTCCATTGCCTTTCTGGAAGATGTGATAGATCCATCAGGCGTCGGAGGGCAGTCATCTTGGTCTTATAGTTGGCGAAGGACAGGCGGGCAGTGCGAATACTTTTCCCGGCTTCTGCTGCATCTTCCAGTATTTCTGCTCTTCTGTCTTTGAGGTCTGCTTTTATCGCTTCTCTGCACTGTTTAGCAAGCTTGGACGTTAGCATTTGGTCTCCTGAGGCTCGCGCCTTGCCACGTTGGCGAATGAGCTCGAGAGTTTCTGAAGATAAGCCGCCCTTTTGTGTTTTTTCTCTCTCTCGGCATTCTTCGCACAATCATGGAGGTGCTGAACCAGTCGGTTGTATTCTTCATCGATGTCATCAATGATGGTATCTTCCCATGTTGCCGCAATGGTGCTAAAGAGTTCCCAGTTGGTGGTCGTTCTGGGAGTTCTCTTCTTAAACTTTGCAGCCTTTTCTCCCCGTTGCGGGAAGTAGAATTTTGCACGAAGGAGACGGTGGTCCGATCCTGTGTGGAATTTGGGGACGACAGCAACATCGGTCAGACAAAACCGTCGATTGAAGATGATGTGGTCGATTTCATTGTGGAACTGTCCACCAGGAGATTCCCATGTCCAACGTTTCGCTTCAGCCTTCTGAAACTGTGAGTTCCCATGAATAGTCTTGGTGGACATGATGAACTCAGATAGTCTCTCACCCTGTTCGTTCCATTCTAGGCCATGGGTCCCGATGTGGAGTTCTTCAGCCGATCTTCTCGGTCCTATCTTGGCATTAAAATCACCGACTATGATCTTGTAGAAGGTGTGATCTTTTTTATAGAACTCCTCCAATTCCATGTAGAATTTCTCAATTTCATCTTCTTTGTATGTGGATGTTGGTGCATAGACAATGAAGATAGAAATTGCTGGCAGTGGGCCACATCTCCTCAAGTGTAATCGTCCTATTCGGTTTGTTAGGCATTCAAATGAATCAATGTTGACAGCCATGTTCGTGTTGACAAGGACACCAATGCCACCGATGCCTCTTTCATCACATGTTCCAAGGAACAATTCTTCTCCGGTGTCAAATACAGCATGATGCGACTGACGCCTCCTCGTCTCAGTCAGACCAATGATGTCGTACTTGATCTTTCTTGCTTGCAGCATCAGATCCTCAATATATGCTTCCGTTGCCAGTGTACGTGCATTGAAAGTACAGACAGTCATTTTAGTCCTTCTTCGCTTTGGCAGCCTAGGACAGCCGTGAAATTTTATCAGGCACTGCTTGTTTGCCTTTCTTACTGCTGCCGTATTAAGGGCTCTTTCGGGTCAGGAAAATAAACATTTTTGTTACTGGGTTTGGCATATCGAACACGCATCGGACAGCTTGCCAGGCTCTGCCATGCGGGCACTATATTCTCATTGTTTTGTGGGGCTCTCTCAGAGGGGTGGGTAGAATATTTGTGGTAGTTTGGAGGTAAATCGACACAGGTACACCCGGCAGAGCAGAAACCAGCTTTCCCCGTTGAACCCCCTGCACTCCATGGACCACGAGAGCAACCTTCGACCTGAGTCCACCATCCCGATGGAGCCTCGGAGGAGGCCAGAGAAACTCCCACACCTTGCTGGCAGCGATCTGTGTCACAATCCACACTCTGCAGCTGGTAAGATCTCCCCCAGCATATTAATCCACTCTCCAGCCCACAGATTAATCCAGTCTCCAGCCCAGCTTGTCAGAAACCCAGCCTACAAGGACCCGCCCTGCAGAGACCCGCCCTTCAGAGGAGAGTATTTCAAACCCAGGAATGCTTGAGCCTCAGACACAGGTACACCCGGCAGAGCAGAAACCAGCTTTCCCGCGGACGCCTGCTGCGCTGCAGATTACCTCCAAACTACCACAAGTTTTTTACTTTCTATTTTTATGTCATACTTAGAATTCCAGAGAGGTAATTAATAAATATGATTCAGACATTTGTTAAAATAATGAGACTACACAAGAGGGACAAAGAGTGAGGAACATTGCAGTAGGGGAAAAAGATTAAAAGGAGAGAAAATGGAGATTGATGGTTAAACTGCAGGGTGGGGTCACTTCAGAGAAATCTAGTAACAGGAACCATCCAAGTTAGGGGTCTTTTTTCAGAACTCAGAAAGGATGATGCCAAAGCAGGCAAGGCTGAAGTGATCCTGAGAATAGGACAGAGTCACTTGATCAGATATTGACCGGATACTGAGAGTAGGAATGTTGGGCTTTTTTTTTTTTTTTGGTTCTTTTATTGTTTGGGGTTTGTTTGTTTTTTTGCTTTTTGGGTCACACCAGGCTAAGTTCAGGGTTTATTCTTGGCAGTGCTCGGGGCCATATGGGATGCTGGGGATTGAACCTGGATTGTCCATGCTGCAAGGCAAATGCCCTACCCACTGTGCTATCACTCCAGCCCCAGGAACTTTTTTCTTAAGGGTCTCATCAGGATCACTGCTAAAATTAATGTAAGACGTAAAGATCAGAACTCAAGGTGATGTCAAAGAACTCAGAGGAGCCTGATTAAGTTTGGTCAGTTAACAAAAAGTCTTTTTATCATAATGTCCTAGCTTCTCTCCCTCGCTCAGATTAGTGGTTATGCATTGCCCATCAAATAAATGTTTTGGTAGCAATTTCTCATATTGCTGCCTTCTTTTTGGAAATATGGTTTCTAAACCAATTTTGGATTTTAGTCTCTTCAAGTACAGCCAGGATGGCTATGTTTATTTGCTAGTTTGGAACGTCACATAACTGCGGGTATCCAGAAGGTCTGATTTCTGAGGTGAAGGTATTCTGTTAGTTCTCTCAGGCAAAAGTCTCTATTCCCATGCATCCATTGTGTATGGGGTATGACAAACTTCTCTGAATTTCAGCAGGCAAAGACTAGTTTCAGACATGGGACTACTAGGAAGAAAGGCCCATCCCTCAGAATTCCTTTTGCTAGAGCTGCTTCTTGGCTCTTTATCAGGTACTTCCTCCAAACAACTGGTATCAACTCTCTGCTTACTGCCTTGCTGAGAATTTCCTTTTCCACTCTTTCAGATGTAAGTTTGTGTCGTCAGCTCTGGGCTACTTATCATGGGCCGAAATTCTGAGTTCACATGAGCATGTCTCATAACAAATCCACTATCAACAAAGGGGTGATCTATTCCCAATGACTTCTCAGAGCAGAACATGCAGCTAATATTGGTCTCAGTGACTTAGTATGAATTGTTCTCGTGTATTTATTATTATTCTCACTTTCAGAGCTTATGTTCAGTTATTTTACATGCAAAGCACAAGGTTTACAAAGCAAATCGATGTGTTGTAACTAAACTTAGTGAATTTGGCAAGTGAACCAAATAAGTTGGGTCTCAATCAGTCCATGTCTAAAGTGGGTTACTATGCCTTTGGGGACATCAGGGAGTAAAGAAGTAAAACACTGAACAAACTTTTACAACCAATAGAGTCATATTCGTTGTTAACTATTCTCAAAACAAACATTCATGTTACTGGACAAAAACGTTTATTATCATCAACCATTTTATAAACCCAAACTCAAAAGCTGTATTAGATCTATATCATTCAAGAATACAAAAGGGACCTCTTAGATCCTGTGGCAGATAAAGTTGGTTTGAAGATACAATTTATTGTCAAGTTATTTATATCTCATCTACCATTTAACTGTCTATGTAATGGGGACCATCCAACGAATTAAACCAGCAATGCCCACTTCAACCTTGAACCTCTGGGGGCTTCAGGTTTCCCCAACTCCTTCACTTAGCCTTAGGGGCTTGGGGGTGAATATTTAGAAGAGGTATGATCTCCCTTAGCCTATCACAGCCTGGCCTCATGCGGCCGCTAGTGGCGCGGGGTTCATCAATAAATGCTGGATTTTGAGATGACTACAAGAGTATGCTACCCGCACGGCAGAGCCTGGCAAGCTACCTGTGTTGTATTTGATATGCCAGATACCAGTAACAATTATAGACCTCATTCCCATGACCTGATGGAATAGTTTGAGGCTCTTTATGTTCCTGGAGCAAGCAGGTTCCCTTGGGCTCTACTAACATGAGACAGGACATATGGAGATGTTACTGGTGCCTGCTAGAGCAAATCGAAGATGAACAGGAAGACAGTGATACAGTGATGATCTCCCTTTAAGAGATATAAGAAAACCAACAACAGCGACAGCAGTGCCATCAAGATAAATCTTAAATCAGCACCCACAACCCCTCCCCATTAGAAAAAAAAAGTGAAACCAGTTAAAGAATTTCCCCGCAAGAATTCCTGTTTAATATATTACCTTGACCTGCACCTAACAGTGCAACTCATGAAAATAAGAATCTTTTATGGTTAGTGGGAAAATTCGTAGTTTATCATATTTTGTGGCTGAAGAGGAAGCAAAGACTTGGCCCAGTTCCTGGGGAATGATAGTCTGTCATATTGGCCGTGATTTATTTATGAAAAAACACTCAGGATGATACTCTCCTGCAACATGCTTCCCTCCTGCGCAAGAGTACATTGGTGCAAAGCGAACAGCAGAGCCAGAGCTGAAGGGAAAGAGGGGACGGAAGGCCAGAGGGGACACTCTCCACCACCATCATTTAAGCCTCTTGATTATTTAAACTTCTGCAGAATAATGATTGCATATTTGAAAGTAATACATCTGTTCCTCTCCCTCCCCACCCCCATGTGGTTTTCTAATCCCGAGGTAATTACATTTTGACAAAAATTTATTGGGACATCTGTTTTTCCCCTTAGATCTGCGGGTCACTGTGCGACTCCAACGGCAGCCCAGCACAAAGCCGCCCTAGAGGAAACGGCGGGGCCAGATTCAAGACCTGCTCTGAACAGTTGGTTGCAGTTTGAGACAGAAAAGGTAGTAGTCCCCTGTTGCCACCAGCCTACCTTCCTGTGTGCCACATCCCTTGGTGATCAGCCTGAGATTCTGGCCTGGAAAGGTGAGAGGGATCAACGATATGGCAGGGGGTGTGAAGGAGGAGGGCTGGCTGGGAACAGGCTGGCAGAGCGCATAAAGATTCATGCATTTTCTAGGTTGGCATCCAATATAAAAATAATTCATGGAGGGAAGAGGATGGGAATGTAATACACAGGCCATATGTTTGGAACCCCTGCCCATAATGGCTGGCTGAGGTTACTAGCGTCTGGTGCCACCAACTAGATTAAATTATGATACCCTCCGGAGGCACAGAAATCAGAAAGATTTCTCGAACTTCCAGCAGTTGATAAAACATGGAGTAACCTATGGACTTGACTCACACTTACTGCATCTTATCAAATATGTTAAAAGCACGAACTTTAAGCTCTTCTCTTTTTCTGTGAATAAATTATCAAAACATGCTAAAATGCTCCCCCCCAAAACCCTCTTAGTTCCCATAAGAAAAGCCTCTATCAGACTTTAACAGAGAACATCTTTTCTCCACGTTTTTCCGCCTTTGAGGCTTCATAAGGAAGTTTATTTTCCTGAGGTGTCCAACCCAGTATCTTGACCTAATGTTTGAAAAAGAGTTGGAGTGACTTGCTTCTGTGCCAAATAAAACTTTGGAACATTCTGAGATGTTTCTGTCATTAAGAACTTAATTAAGAATTTCAATAACTAAATAAAGTTCCATTTCCTTTTCCTCTGGTTTATTCATTTAAAAAAATCATGACCAAGATATTTAACTTTTAAATATATACCACTACATTCAGTACCCAAGTACATTCTTTTTCCTGAGTATTATAAACCTATAATTATAATGATTGCATATAAATATAAATTTCCCAAGTTAATTTTTAAAAATAAGGTGCTTCTGAATATAGCTTCACCTCCTTTATGAATGGATAAAAGAAAAGGCACTTCCTAAATTCATTTATAAGTAGGAGAAAATTCCCAGTTTTCAGTGAGAAATATAAAGAAATTCTCCTGTTCCCAAACTATTTATAGAGCTGTAAGCTCTAGGTGTCATCAGTTCTGGTACCATTTTCACAAAGCCCAAAGAAAAAATAGTCACCTAATATACTGTTCAGAGTTCTATAGCCCATGAGTTAACAATCGGAGGTGGCTTGGGGGAGCAAGATTAAAAGATCTGTCTAACAGAGTAGGTATGAGTCTTATCAAAGCCTATATAGACTCTTAAAGACTAGAAATCTTTAATATTTTTATATAAATTATGGAGCTCAGAGAGAGAGAGAGCTTCTTAGAAACAACCAGTAGTTTGTTATAAATTATGGAGCAAAGAAAAGAGTTTCTTAGAAAAACCAATAGTTTCTTATCTTCCAGTAATGAAATACCTTAAATTGACTGAGAAAAAAACAGGAATTTCTTATAGCTCTAGAGATTGAAGTTGAAGGCCAATGGTTCAGCATGGTCAGGTTCTGCTAAAATATCCCGTCTTGACTTGCAGATCCCCCTTTCCCCACGGGAAGGAGAGAGCTCAGGTGTCTCTTATTATTAGGGCATTTACCCATCATGGGGTTGCCATCCTAACACTTACTCTCAATCAAAGGCTCCACTTCTTTTTTTTTCTTTTTTGGGTCACACCTGGCTATGCTCAGGGGTTTCTCCTGGCTCTGCACTCAGGAATTACTCCTGGCAGTGCTTGGGGACCATATGGGATGCTGGAGATCGAAGCCGGGCTGACATTGGTCGGCCACATGCAAGGCAAATGCCCTACCCGCTGGGCTATCACTCCGGCCCCCAAAGGCTCCACTTCTATATCATCACATTGCAGATAGAGCTTCAACATATAAAATTGAGAATGGACAGACCCAGACTATGAGAGTTAATGCCCAATCTTTTTTCACAGCAGACACAGATTTAAGAAATGCTAAACTTTGATAAAATCTAAATATCCTAATTGCACCATAGTACACAGTACACAGAAGTTACTCGATGATTTTTATGCTAGTTTTGTGCCAGGATGCTTGAATGAAGCAAGTCCCAAGACTTCTAACCATGGGTGTCAAGTTCCAGAGCACAGGGATGTGTGGATGTGCACAGCACAGGAGACAGGGAGTGATGGTTGTGTCTTGTGTAGTTAGGAGGAAATCCGTGAATGTAGTCAGGGCTACACAGGACTGAAAATAACTGTTCAGACACACCAGTGAGTAAGCAATAGAATCTGGTGTCAGCAATGTTACTTTCCGTCTTTCAGGAGTAAAGGTGCATATGTAAGTGTGTTTGTGGTGGTTGGGGGGGGTTGTTGGGTCAGTGGGTGTGTTGTAAGTGAGGGTAGGGAAGAGAAAGAAGGGCCATCCTCTCTTCCCTGAGCTCTTCTGAGTAAGAATCACTGGAGCAGCTACTGACTTCAGAAACCATTGTTCTCTTTATTAGTCCATTGTACCAGCTTCATCTAATTTTTTCCTTTTTTAAAAAAATAATTTGTGTTACTAGGAGATGGAGGTAGATGGAGTGAGAACTTGCTGTGTTCTTTTTGCCTTGTGATTCCATGGATCAAACACAGAGCCCTGCTCACATAGGCCTATGCTGGATTGCCAAACTATATCCCTGTTCTCTTCTTTATCCGACACTCTCATTTTTATTATTTTATAGGTTATTGTAATGGAATGTAATGATATATTCATAAATATACATGAAACCCATTTTACTGTAAGTTTGTTTTTTATTTTTGAGGGAGAAAGATCAATATTGAGAACAGGCAGAAACTTCTAGAATAACTTAGACTTCATTGAATTTTAAGCCATAGACATTCTTTTTAAGGCTGAAGTATTAGTACAGCAGAATGGCCACTTGTTTTTTTTTTGTTTGTTTGTTTGCTTTTTTTGCTTTTTTTGGGTCACACCCGGCAATGCTCGGGGGTGTGGCTGAGCTCTCCTGGCTCTGCACTCAGGAATTACTCCTGGCGGTGCTCAGGGGGCCATATGGGATGCCAGAGATCGAACCCGGGCCTGCACAGGCTGGCCGCGTGCAAGGCAAACATTCTACCCACTGGACTATCACTCCGGCATCCTAGAAAGGCCACTTGTCTTGCAGGTGGCTGACCCATGTTCAATCCTTGACACCATCTACAATCTCCCCACACTGCCAGGAATGTTCCGTGGGCCCAGAGCCATGAATAAACCCTGAGTAATTCTGGCTATACTCCACCTCCCTAGCCCCAAGAAAATTACTGTGTGTATTTTTTATTCAATTTTCATTTATCAGCAACACAAGTGCTATTATTATTCCTCATTTACAAGTTGAGAGATAGGGGCACAGAGAAGTTAAAATAAGTATAATAATAATAATGTTTACTTACGTCCGGTGCCAGCGGCCAGGATATTCCTCCTGCTAGTTCTCAACTTGAAATGCTGTTCCTCTCTTTCTTCCCATCAAGATCCTGGCACCTTTGGGGAAACAACTCAAACAATTCCCTATTTAATGATCACATGACTCTGATATACCACTCAGCTGTAGTCATTTTAGCTTCCTGAGACTGAGAACTACAGCTCCATGAGATAATGGTAAACCTTATCATATGATGCCTTCTAGACCTATACTTTCTTCTTTCTCGAGACAGGAATGATGGCACCAGGAATGTGGTAGGTAATGAATAATTGCTATCTTCAAAGAAGATAGGCAGAGAATTGCACAGGTCCAGAAGCAGCTCCCAGTTGGGAAATGGTGAGAGGTGTTGCTTGTCCCAGAGCAGTGCACAGCGCTGGGACTAGGGAAGTGAGGCTTGTTGAGTCTCATCATTGTCTCTAATTAGCTGCTTGAAGTTGGCAGAGCCGCTTCACCTCTCTGGACTCTCAGGGCCACCTCCTAAAAATGAAGCAGTTACACCTGGCAACCTCCATACCTGGCTGACCGTAGCCCCCCCTTCCCCGAGCTCCCAGAAAATGGAAAGGCAGAAGCAGTTCCTCTCCCCAAAGCCAGTCTCTCCTCCCCATCAGAAAACAGCCAACACCCCAGAGAAACTCTCAGCATACAGATCCCTGGTAAGCATTTAGCTAAATTACAGATGAAAATCGCCAACCCCCACCTGAAAATAATTTGGTGCTTCTCAAGCCTATTTTCCCATCACCAACAAATTTACAATCACTGTTTCAATTTTCATGGGGCATCTTTTAACAAATACAATATGCATCCACCCCCATCTGCCTGCTCGCCTGTGCTCAGATGCGCTCATTAGAGCATTGGTCTGTGGACGTGTCTGCGCTCCTCCACACACAAAGAGCAGCAGCTGGAAAGACGGCCTGCTGAGGGTGATCGGAGGGCCCTCTGCCAAGCACTGTGCCTTTAATTCACCTAAACACTGACCTTGAAATATTGCCCTTGATGGGATGTGATGAGGTGTGAATTCAATCTCCATCCTCACTTGGGTCCTGTCATTTTCTGCACAGTGATTGCCAGTAGTGCCAGACAACGCCAACTGGACTGGCAAAGCGTTGTTGAGATTGACAAGGTCCTCTGGGGAAGGCCCGCGAGCTCTTTTTCGGTCAGGGGCCTCACTCTCACCGTTGTGCAGCCTTGGTGGTATAGTTGTGTTGTTGTTTTCCTGGCTGTAATCAAGCTTGCAAAGGCTGGTACCAGTTCACTGATCTCCCCACGCAGCTTAACTACACCCTACTTGATTGTTGAACAAAAAGAGTGTTCACCCGAGTGGAGGCTTTGCAGGTTCTCTATTCCATGCCTTTCTTCTTTAATTTCTCAGACTCGTGACCTGAAGTAACTCATTAAAAACTTATCTGAAACTTCCAAAAGGGTGAGAGAGGGGGACAGAGCATGCATACTGTGATTGTTCTTGTGCTCAAAGAATCAAATGCAGCTGATTTAACTTCATCAAATCACTGACAACAGGCGCTGATACAGAGGGATGGAAAATATGCAAGGCCAGAGAACAGCCAAAATTCTACAGTTTCTATCAGTATTAAAGCCAGATGTTCCACTGGCTGCTCGGATTTGATAAAAACCTACCAACAATAAAAGGTTTCTCTCTGGAATCATTGGGTCCCAGGCTCCATTCAGGAGTCACGTGGCTCAATACCAGGCCAATGGGCAGCATTTAGCACAACACTAGGGTTTCTGTAAAGGCAAGATTGTGTTCCTGTGTTTGTGGGCTTCTACAGGTTATTGTGGCTTGAACAGATGTTTACGCTGTGATTGCTATGGCAAACATTTATCTTATATGGACAAAAGACATTTAATTCTTGAATTAATAACACTTGAGTCAAGCCTATGATTCAGCAAGATGTATTCAAACAGTTTAAGTGAAGGCAATGTTTTCGCTAAAGCCAATTAATATAGCAACAACCCTTTGACTGAAGTGATCCTAACATGCAGCAAACAAGTGTTTCCGTGTTCTGTAAACCATCAAGCTACCCCTGACGTGAGTGAATGGAAAGGCAAAAAATTCATAAGCCTATTGCTGTGAACCTCAAAGCAGAATTCAGGCAATCGCATGTCCTAAGGAGAACCTGCACGGGAAATTTTACTCAGTCTGACAAAATGTTTAACGCTATTTTAAAGAAGGAGAAGGCCCCACACACAGAGTGGCTGTGCAGCCCCCAAACTTGCCCTTTGCCCCTTTGCTGACAGAGGCTCTAGTTGCCTGCGCTTCCTTCTACCTGCCCCCTGAGCTGCGGCTGGCATAAGGCTCATGTGACTTGATTTCATGGCAAATCTTTTCTGTAAAGCAGATGTAGCCCTTGGGGCTCAGGTCAATGACTTTCCCTCTATCCCCTCTCAGTTCCCAAACAGAGGTTTCCTTTTCTTTCCTCCACTGAAAACTTGCCAAACCCACCCGTACAGTACAGCCAAACCGAAAAGCAGGCAACAGAGAATGATGTTAATTTAAACTTCTGCCTTATTAAGTAACAAACCCCAGAAATAATGTGATCAAAGCCAAAAGACACAAACCTCTGCCATCTTCCTTGAGATAAAAGGAGTAAAACACCCATTAAATGAAGGAGGCTTGGACACTTAATAAAAATATCTAATTAAGTGCTGGAGTAGCGTAGCGTTTTGCCTCATGAGCCCTGCAATACTCAAGACCTGTCTGTAGCCCTCCAATCTCACTCCTTCCTGCTGTGACTCAGCCTATCACATAATTTTTTTCATTCCCCTGTACTGTATGGCAGTAACTGTGGTATGGAATGAAGGACAGAGCTGAGAAGTAGATCAGACCGTGGCTCTCTTGGATACTTGCACTGATGGTAGAGTGGGTGTGCGGGAAACACACAAGCAGGCGTTAACTAACTCGGCAAAAAACACATCACCCTAAGAGGAACAAAAGGGGCTAGGATGGGGTGGATGAACCTGTTGCGAAGAATCGCTTCTTGTTTTTCTCATCTGCATTCTAAAAGACACCAGGATCATGTCTCCTTGGAATAGAAACTTTCTCCTGTTTTACCACTGCAGAGTATTTTTTCAATGGCAGAGCAATTCCTTCAATCCACACGCCATTTTTTTTTCTTTGCTTTTCACTTTTACTCTGCAGTTTTTTGTTTTTTTTTAATACCAAACCGTCATTGTCAATTGTTTTTTTTTGGAGTGCAGTGCCCACACAACTAGGACTTCCAACTGGTTCTAGAGGCAGACATTCACATCAGTATCTCCAATCTGTACAAAGTTCTGGTTCCCCCTAAAATTGCTGGGCCACAGAGTTTTCTGAGCTGCAAGCTTAAAATGTGTGTGCCTGGAATCCACCTCAGATGTGCCAAATGAAAATCTCAGGAGCAGGATGGGGAACTAGACATTTGCATTTTAATCAACTGCCCCTTCTGCCAGACTAATTCTAAAGTATAACAAAGGCTGAGAAGTCCTGGTAGGAAGGAAGAAATACCAGACTAGCAAAACAAATCACTAAAGCTTAAGGCCGGCCCAAATTTTTCAGAAGTTGCTATTCTGAGTTTTTAACATATTCTTTACCCAAGCATAATTCAAACAATGGAAACAAGAGTTAGAGGAGATCTTATTTTAATCCAGGACACACTTGTTGCAGATTTCAGTAAAGAAAGGAAATAATATTGCCTCTTATGAGTGTTGAGTAATTAGAATAAAGTAAAACTTGGGAGGGCAGTGCATTTGCAGATAATACTCCTTCTGTAAAGGCAACTCCACTAGGCTTTACTTCCCTCAGTAAAACCTGCCATCGTGGGGCCAGAGCACAGCGGGTAGGGTGATTGCCTTGCACACAGCTGATGGGGGTTCGATTCCCGGCATCCCATATGGTCCCCTGAGCACCGCCAGGAGGAAGCCCTGAGCATTGCCAGGTATGACCCAAAAAGCAAAAAAAAAAAAAAAAAAAATCGTTATAATTACCACCCTGTGATTCACAGTCGATTATGACTGTTCCTCAGAATTTCCCCATGTCAGAGAAAAGTATTTATATCTCTCATGTTCCCCTTCTAGTCTATTATGACTTGACTGTTTTTCCCTTTATGTGGCCAGACATGGTGAGAAAAGAATAGAGTGATCACTAGACTTTGAACATCAACACATTGGTAACCTGGAAAAATCTGGAAACCTGGGGCTCCCCAAGGTCGTCTTGCTCAATTCTGTCTTTCACAGCTGAAACCTGGGATGTAGAGAAAGAATATAATTTACTCAAGGTCACAGGGCCAGCTGGAGGCAATTCTGAAGCCAAAATACAGGGAAACGGTCGTTTCCAGATTTTCTTTCTGCAGCACTTGGTATCCCACGCAACTGTGCCAGGGATCTCGAAGAAGAGAGAGTGACCGGCCAAAACGGGAGTGGAAGAGCCTTGCTTTCTAGCTCCATTTGAGAACTTTTGCTTCTAAGTGATCTGGATTATTTATGAAAGAATCATTTCTCAACATGTGAACAGATTAAATTTTCTTAGAGGAAGTTAGCACTGAATTATTTTTATAAGGATCTTCTATTTGATTTCACTTGAAGAACCAATTTTACGATTAAATATTTAAAATGTATTGTACAAAGCTCTTCTGAAATCTGCCCCTACCTCACAGGTTGTATTATTTTCTTTCCACCAACCAATTTACTGCAACTATTATCAGAAAACAACTTAACTCAAATTTATTGTTTTTGATACTTAGAGCCTAGTGTTTGAGTAATTTCCCCCATATAATGTTTGCTTTTACTTACAAAAAAAAAAATAAACAAAAATTAAAACCTTCACAGGAAAAATACCAGAGAACAGTTGAGCACAATGACATAATACAGGTTTAAAATGACATTTGCTCAGGTATAGTAGAAACCAAAGAAAGGACAACATCTGTGCTCTCAAACATATAGCTGTATTCAGGTACAGTCAATTCACTTTTATTAAAAATCTTCACTATGTTCATAACTTGCATGTTCATTAATTTTCCATTTTCCCTTATCATTTTGTAATCAAGAACATGTAAAAGCCCCAGCTAAGATTAAAGGTAGACGTGCCAGAGACCTCTACTTGCCTGCCAAATAGCCATTTCTTCTTTTGAACAAACACCTAATTATTAAATAATTTGAAAATTGCTTAATGATTTTATTAAAGGAGGAAATAGACCCATTTAAATATGTGTGTCGCCTCCTTTATGATAAGGAACTTCATGTAAGAACATTAAATTGATAGGATATGCGTAGAAATGGCAGAGAAGGAGTCTCAGAAAATCTCTTATAACAAAGCTTTGCACATTTCTTTTTACCTCTTACCCAGTTTTCTGTCTGAATATGAACATGCTGACTGACATTACAACAGCCACATCCTGAGAGCAGAAGGACAAAAATTAAACCCAACAGGTGCTGAATCACACCAAAGTTAGAAGGTCCTAAATCTCTGATGCACCCCAGGGGGCTGCCATAACAGCCTGAGTCACGAATCCCCAGCTGTATTTTACTATTTTTACTATTTTACACTCGAGGAAAAAAAAACCTGCTAATATCTTCAAGTCACTTTTCTTATTTTTTCACATATTGGGGGAGTGGGGGGCAGAGATTGATTTACAGGTAGTGCCTGAAGTTCTGAAGAAGCTTCCTGGTGATTCTCAACCTATCAGGCTAGTGATTTAAGACATGGGCCTGAGAATGTAAAGCTGCCCAGCTCCTTTGGTGCTAGGAGTTCCTCAGACCACACTGTGGTGCTTGGGGGCTTCCAATTCCATACCAGGTGATGCTTAGGGACCTGGAGAACTGCATCTGGTGATGCTCTGGGAAGTCTTGGTGCTAAGTCAGCCACATGCAGGATCAGTACCTTAAATTCTGCACTATCTCTCCGGTCCCTGTTTCACTTCTTTCTTTTTGTGACTAGTTACTACACAAAGTCAAAGTTTAGACAGTAAGCAAGCCAGTGTCCTATAAATGAAGTTAAGCTGAAGAGTATTTCCTGCATTAAAGGAGGAATTATATGCCAGGAATCTGCCCATGAAAGCTAGTTCAGGTGAGATTTTCTGACTTTTTAATGTTTTTCAAGATTTGAAATGTCTGGAAAGTATATGAGAACAGTAAAGTACACGGGCAGTTATCCAAAAGAGAGTCCATTTCTGTTTGCCCAACACTACATAATGAACAGTATTATATATGAGTTGTCATTGACTGTAAAAGTTGAATTTCAAGTCATTTCCAAGAGGGACTTATTGTAAGGTAAAATACCACTTATGGTACACCAATAACTTTGAGATCAGTTTCAAACTTGACATCTTACTCTAAGACCAAATGACATCCATATCTACCACCTCTTTGCTTAGCCTTTGCATCAGTTCTTGTAGGCAACCTAGACTAGAAAGCACAAGACCACTGGGTCTCCTTCCTGCTCCCCAAACAAGTGTGCGTTGACCACATTTCAATAAGTGTCAGGTATTGAAAACAGCAAACTTATGTTTTTTGAAGTCCTGAAGTTGACTAATGAGCTCAGTGTTTCCCTCTGGCTTTTCAAGACCAGCAGTCAGGCACAGGAAATCTACTCAGCAAAAGCTCTGGGCAAAAAAGAAGATGAATGTAATCTTGAAGACTCAGAAGAGTCATCAGTTGACAAGTGGCAAGCTGGAGTGCTACGAGTGTGACGGTCTAAATACAGAAAACTGCCTACCCCAGAGATCCTCAGTAGAGATTCCACAGTGGGTGAATCTTATGTGCCTGTTTGACCAATAGTGGCCAGAGATGCTGAAGGGTACCTAAAATATGGCAATTTACTAGAAGTATTTCAAATTTCCAAAGACAGGCCACAATAAGTTTATATGAGATTGCCTATATTTTATCAAGGATGCAGCATATTCTATTAGTTAAACAAAGAAAGTGAGACTTAAAATTCAATAAATTAGCCAACCTCACTTAAGTGGTAGAACCAATACTTGGATTCAAGGCTATCAGCTTCTAACACTCCCTGTTTATAAACCCTATGATATGTTAGATCTCTTGAGAGGAACTTCTCACCTGTTGGCCAAAGGCTCAAACTGAAAAGTCATAAACTAATGTAAGTGTATGACTTTAATCCTATGCTTAATTTCCATAAAGCTATTGAAATACTGGGGAAAATGTGCATACCCCTATATCTCTTCACATACCTGTATCTCTTCACATCCTCTTTTGTGCATTCTGGTTTGCAATTTAGTCACTGAAAGGTTATCATGTATATCCTTTGATCTACTTTTACTATTCAGTTCTAGTCATTATTATTTCCAACTATTATTGTCAAACTTGTCCCTTCTCTACCTTACCTACCCCAATTTTCTCTTTCATTCTGCTCAGGCATATTTCTAATCACTTACGATCCAACCTTTCATAACAATTTTATCTTCCTGAATTTAGAGCTCAATGGGAGGTAAACAAAACACACTGTGTGTCTTCCTTTGACTCCATGCTGTAAGTGAAACGGGACAATGGAGGCAGATTGTCTCCATTTCACAGAAAAAATGTGAAAATTCTCTGCTATAAAACAAGCCTGGGAGCTAGAGAGATAATAGGGGTAAGGGTGCTTGCCTTGCACAGGATGGCAGTTCAATCCCCAGTACCACATATGATCTCCAAGCACAGCAGGAAGGAAACCCTGAGCATAAGCCAAAGCCAGGAGTAAGCCTCAGGAACCATCGAGTACAACCCTAAAAACAAATGAGCAAACAAACAAAAAGAAAATAGTAAACCTGAGAACATTTACAGGGAGCCAAGGGAGAGGTAGAAAAAGACACTGTCAGAGACGGTTTCACAGTGCACTGTACCAGGTCAGATTATAATATTTTGGAGATGTCACCAGACAATGCAGTCTTTACAGACCAAGAGAACACTGCAACACTTCATTATGTTGCTTCATTGTCTATTGCCAGCTAAAAAGCCCTTCTCTGGTCCTGCATAGTATAATATTTATGCTTCTAAAAGCCCAAACACAAACTCCTTTCAGAAGCATCATCAGGTTTCAAATTCATCCCTTTATTGACCAAAAGGACGTATCCCAATTTATCACATTTAGCACTTTATTTATGTCTCTGTTGAATAATGTGCTGTCATTTAGCAATAAAATAACATTTCTCACTCAAGTTTATTCTAGTTTCCTCTAAATGCAATACTTTCTATGAAGTGTGAGGTCTTGGTTTGTGAGAATCCTTCACACCACTATGCGAAACCTCTGAATATTGAAGTCACCAATTCATTATATCTAACATGGATATTTCCCTGACTAAGAATTGTGAAGGTCCCTGCCATGCTTTAATATCCTAAGACCCAGCAATTTTGGAACAATCTTGTTTCATTGCCATACCTCTGAGTACTTCCCATTTATTAACTCACTTAACTTTCTGGAAGTTGTAGCAAGGTCCAAGACTTACAGCTTGAATGCAGTGAATAGAAACAGCAATTTAACAACATCTCCACAAATTTTTATTCTAAGGCCCCTAAAGATTCACCTATCCAATTTACTTATTATGTATACACCTAAAATGTATACTGAAATATTTACAGGTCATGGAATTATATCTGAGGGTTGGGAAGAAACAATCCAATCCAAAGGCAATGCAGAAACAGAAGAGTTTATCAACAATCACTTGTTGCCACAATTGATGCTGGGGAAGAGAGCGGAGCATTTGCCTCTTGTATCTTCTTATATATTAGAAAATCCCATCAAGATTGCTTAAATGACATCGCCCATGTAAAAACATAATCACACTGACAACACTCCGGAGCACTGTTCACCTGCACACTCCCTGGACAATCTGCCTCCATTGTCCCGTTTCACTTACAGCATGGAGTCAAAGGAAGACACACACTCTTCACAGTGTGTTTTGTTTACCTCCCATTGAGCTCTAAATTCAGGAAGATAAAATTGTTATGAATGGTTGGATCGTAAGTGATTAGAAATATGCCTGAGCAGAATGAAAGAGAAAATTGGGGTAGGTAAGGTAGAGAAGGGACAAGTTTGACAATAATAGTTGGAAATAATAATGACTAGAACTGAATAGTAAAAGTAGATTAAAGGATATACATGATAACCTTTCAGTGACTAAATTGTAAACCAGAATGCACAAAAAGGGGAGAGAGATAAAGATAGAGAGGGAGAGAGAGAGAGAGAGAGAGAGAGAGAGAGAGAGAGAGAGAGAGAGAGAGAGACTACCACAGAGGAAGGCTTTGGGGTGGTGGTTGGGGGAAATGGGGCACATTGGTGTCAGGAAATGTGCACTGGTAGAGGAATGGTTGTGGGAACACTGTATAACTTAAACCCAATTGTGAACAGCTTTGGAATGGTCCAACACATGATGAGTCAATAAAATAAATTAAACAAATATAGTGTGGAGACTGGAACGATATTATAGCACAAGACCATGTGCTTTGCATGCAGCCGACCTGGTTTCAATCCCCAACATCATATACAGTCCCACAAACACCATCAGGCATAATTTCTGAGTGTGGAGCCAGGAGTAACCCCTGAGTATCGCTAGATGTGACCAAAAATGTAAAAAGAAATAGTTAAAAAAATGTATGAAAGCAACCTTGCTTTCTTTCAAAGAAAGAAAGAAAGAAGGAAAGAAGGAAGGAAGGAAGGAAGGAAGGAAGGAAGGAAGGAAGGAAGGAAGGAAGGAAGGAAGGAAGGAAGGAAGGAAATAGAAAGAAAGAAAATAGAAAGAAAAGAAAAAGAAAATCAACTTTGTCAAAGAGGATCAGGTATGTGGCTGAGACGTGTATACACACACACACACACACACACACACACACTTCTCATTTTTGAGGCTCCAGGCTTGATCTTCAACAGCACATAGTACCCCAGCACCTTCGACAGCACATAGTACCCCAGCACCGCCATGTGTGACCCCCTCCACAACTGACTAGCAATATTAGAAAAAAATTTAAATAATAAGACAAAATTTGTCAAAGCAAAAAGAAACAGAGGGAAGACACTTGCTAGCACCAGAGGAAACTTAATGACTTTACAAGTAGATGCTATTCAAATCAGATAAAAGTGATAGGGTGACTTACATCATCTCATTAGATTCCAACCAACCTGTGAGAAAGTCATTATTAAAAAAAGATATATTTATGCCTTGTCCTAGGTCATCAGTTGAGAAACAAAGACAGGATTTGGAAATTACCTGGATCTAATCGACACCGTGAGAAAGTCAGCACATACTACCCACGAGATCCATAGCTTTTGCAACTGTTGATGCAAAATCTCGTTCTTCTCATATGAGAATTGAATCCCAGCATAGCAATATGATCATGTGAAAGCAGCCCTGGAATATTTAAATAAGGCTTAACCTATCTATTATTTAGTCAACTTTCATGAACCCACTTGGAAAAGGCACCAAATATATGCCCTCCCCCCCATACCATATCTACCAGATCATCTGAAAAATCTCAGTGACACTCAGACTTCCTATTTAGTAAATCATTGCCCATAATATGTACAAACTGCAGAATTTATCTCATTTTCCTGCATTTGAAAATGTATAGTAAATATATCATGTATAGAAGTAAACATTCCCAGCTTAGACAAAGCAGAAAACCCAGGACCAGGAATAAAAGCTCAGATAAACTCTATTAAATGCTGATTTTAGGGGCCCGTGCAAAGGCACAGCAGGTAAGGTGCTTGCTTTGCATGTGGCTGACCCAGGTTCGATCCCTGGCACATCATATGGTTCCCTGAGACCTTCTAACAATGATCCCTGAATGCAGAGCCAGGAATAATCCCTGAACACTGTCAGGTAGAGCCCCCAAACAACAAATAATAATAATAAAGTAAATAAATAAATAAATAAATGCTGATTCTAAAGTTCAGTAACCATGAAACTGAGAGTCACAAACTCCCTGAACTCAGTGTCCTGGTTTGCACCATGGAAAACAACAGCTTAAACACCTTACAATTAAAACGCCGAAAATTCTCATGGATCTGTGAGATACTTTAGATATGGGCAGAATTTATTTTGACCTTTTCTGGTCCTTGTTGATTTCAGTGTATGATGGGCTTTTGTTTGGCCAAAGGAACATCTTTGGTGTAACCAATAATTTAGCTTTCCCCTTTTATTTTGTATTTGTTTGTTTGGTGCCACATGCGGTAGTGCTCAGGGCTTACTCTTGGCTCTCTGCTCAGGGATCCCTTCTGTTGTGCTTGAGGGTCTGTATGGGGTACCAGTGATAAAACTTGTTTGGCTACATGCAAAGCAAACACACTAACCACTGTACTATCTCTGAGGCCCCAGCTCTCCCTTTACATTACTCAATATTTTAACCCTCAGTATTTAAATGCATTGATTACACGAGGCTTTGGTGCTACCATTATTCCCATCACCAGCCCATGAATGGTCTTCCATAGTTGGAAATGTCTCTCTCTAAATTCTGACTTAAATTCTGGTATATTAAAATATTTTTAAAAACTAAAATACTTCCTCAGATGAGAGAAAAGAGAGAGAGAGAGAGAGAGAGAGAGAGAGAGAGGAAGTGAAAATTGCCTGCTATTGATGCAGGCTGGGGAAGGGGAGGGAAATCATGGGACATTGGTGGAGGGAAATGGGCACTGGTAGACCACTGGTGGGATGGGTCCTGAAACACTGTATGACTGAAACCCAAATATGAACACTTTTGTAACTGGTATCTCACGGTGGTATAATAAAAACAAACAAACAGAAGAATGAATGAATGAATGAATGAATGAATGAAGAAATAAATAAATAAAATACCGAAGGGAAAAATGTCAGTAGTCAAATGGAAGGAGCCCAATGTCCCCAAACTGCTCATTTGAGTTCAGTTTCCTGCCACAAAGCAAACCTACGGAACTGGAGTCATGCAAGGGCACACAGCAAGGAACCTGGGAGAGAAAAGGAGCAGGACTGCAGTCAGGTGACTGATAGTAGGACAAGTCAGACACAGTGTCAGCAACTATCAACCCGACGGTAAGTCGGCAGGTGAAAGGGGCCCATTGGCATTGCCAGGACAGTGGAAGAGAGACTGAGGAGTGCAAGAAGGAAGATGACTCTGTCATGGAGCTTCCCTTGCTATGAGGTAAGGAAACCCTTCACATCTATTTCTCATCCTTACCATGATGCCCTTACCTACATGCCCAATACTACACTGCGTTGGACTGCTTCTCCCATTATGAAATAAATTTGCTTGTCTGGGGGAGTGATACCACAGTGGGTAGGGTGTTTGCCTTGCAAATGACCGACCTGGGTTTGATCTCTGGCTTCCCATATTCTCCCCCGACCACTGCTAAGTAATTCCTGAGTGCAGAGCCAGGAGTAACCCCTGAACATCGCCGGGTGTGGCTGAAAAGGCAAACAAATAAATAAATTTGCATGACTATGGAAAACTGTAACAAAAAAAATAAAAATGTCAAGTGTCATTAACCTCAATTTTTCTTTTCTCTTTACCATTTTTTTACTTTAACCACCATAATTTACAAAGTACAAAGTTTTTCACAATACAGTTGTTAGATTCATCGTTCAGCACCATCCACCACCTGTGTGCTCCCACCATCATCAAAGACCCACATTTCCCACCCACCCCCATCCCCATGCTTGCTCCCTTAGCCAGCACTAAGTATATTGACCATTACAGCCCGTACATGGAATGTATTGATGAAGTCATGACTCATTTCTGGGTTCTTGTGTGCAAAACAACCTCAGTTTTTCTTGGTGCTCACTATGTCTATGCTAAAAAATTCAGATATTCTCTTTAGAATAAAAACTTCATTGTCTAGAGCATTAGTGATATCGCAGACAAGTTTCACCAGGAGAATAGGAGCGTGGTAAGTCCTGAGAGTCTGAAAACAGAGCCACACATCTGTGGAACTGTAGAGAACTGTCTTCCCATGAAAGACGTTTAAGACGATGGAGGCCTCATGGGAGACAACACGTCCGTCACTGTGAGTGAGGCTTCTTGTGTGAGCTAATTGACTAGTTCAAAGAAGTAGCAGAATCACCCTGAAGGTTTCCTCAACTTATCCTGATAAGGAGATATTTAATATCCCCTAAATTGCTCTGTGATGTTGTTCCAGAAAGGAAACTAAGTAATGGTTCTTTATTTCTTCTTTTAATTGGAACACCAGGGATATTGCTTGGGCTAGCTGGTCATGACTTCTCAGATTATACTTGCTGGAATAAGGAGTATATAATGTTTAAATAAATAAGTGGATATGAAGCTCGACACAGATCAGTGACACGAATAATATTTGTCCATCTTTTACGGTATTTGGGAGCTAGCTGAAGAGGGTGGTAAATCAGTTTCTTTCCGTGGAAGAGACTAACATCCTCAGACTGGGTAGTAGTGATTGAGTAGTGATTGAGTAGTGAGTAGTAATAATCAGACTGAGTAGTGATTCTTGGGGATTTTAAAGCAGATTCACCTAGAGAGCCTATAAAACTAACCAGATCCACTCCCTCAGGATATTTTAATCTATCTCCAGAGGCAAAAATCTCTGCAAGAGAAGGAGAGCAACAGACCATGAATGCTGAGTTCACAGGGAATATGACCCTGATTTGTCTGACTCTACAACCCAGACCTTACTGATGCTCTTTTCAATTTTGACCCCTCTACAGATTCTTGCCTCATTCCTGGAAGCAAATGAAGTCCAAGCTGTGAGAAAACCCCCTAGGAAAGGAGAGGATGAGGCAGAAGGCAAGATCAGTCATTCCAACCTTGTTATGTGTGTGCTCGCTAACTCCTCTACCACAGACAGTGACAAGAGAGCGTGAAGGAGCAGCATATTGGGGGTTTGTGTGTGTGTGGGGGGGGACACACACACTGGGCACCTGCGAGAAGAGCCGTTTGGCAGCATGAGGGGGGAAACAGAGTGAAGGCGAGAGAGGGGGCTCAGAAACAGCAGATGAGGCCAAGGCTGATTAACACCTATAAATTCACTTGTTTCTCCCCTCGCCCTGCCTTTTCTTTGACTCTTGCCAAGCAAAACTCATTTAGTTCTTATCAGATTTAACCAAATCATGGGAAGACCATTAGGTCAAAGGCAAGTGGACAGATTTCTGGTTTTGTGGCATCCTCAGAAAGCTGGACAGGATGCTGGTGAGGAGGAGTGTGAAGGGAGGAGCAGAGGAGTGTGTGTGAAGGCCAACAGTGTCAAGAGTAAGTGGAAAATATAAACAGAAGTTAAATTATGCTATGTGCTGACCTGAAGCACACATTCTTTGTGAGAGTCTGACAGACCCGACTTTAGGTCTTTGCCGCAAATGTTTTCTGGGCAAAACTTTCAGTGTAGTTGATTGTTGTAAAGGAATTTTGTCGTAAAACCAGAGTGGATCCTGAAGGATTCAGATCTAACACTGAACACACATTCTTTACAGCATAAAAGAAAATAAAAGCCTGCTCTAAAGAAAATGGACAACATATGAGACTGTCATTTACCTAAGTAATTTATAACTGGTAGTACATGTAAAACTTACATTTAAGTGTTCCAACATACCCCGTCCATAAGGATTTTCACCATTTTTATGTAATTTACACTTATCAAGAATTATTTCTTTGGGTCTAGAAGGAGGAGCTGGATATATTTTTGCTTCCATTTTATAATACTGGGAAAGAAATTTGGTAAAATATCTAAATTAGTAAAGAATTAATAATTAATGCTTACAAAGCCATTGATATTGAGGAGCCTCTTTACTTATTGGCCATAGCCTGGCACACTTTTGAGGCTGACAGGCTGGAGAACTGACGTTTCTTCCTGAAGAACGACAGACTGCTATGGTGTATCACCTCTTTTAACACTTTAGGGCTGCCACGTGGGCTTGTGTCTGCGGGACAACCTGGAAACTGATTCATGTGATCTCTGTCGAGTATAGTGTGTATCTGCTGAAAGCAAACTCACAACCAAATAGTCCAGTGACGCTGTTAAAGTAGCGAGCAGTTATTTTATCTTTGATGGCTAAATTTTCTTTTGGCGAATTAGTTACATGGTGAAAATGTTCACCTTGGGATGCTTGCAGCAAAGAATTTACAGGGTATCTATCTAGCACCTGCTGTGTGATCTGAGCTGGAGAAAAGACCCTTGTCCCAGGACAGCTAATGCTGTGCCAGCTCTTGCAGTTCATGTTGAGCCAAAACATGAAAAACCTCCTCGCAACTCCTCTTCTTGTAGGGGCGAGGGTGGGCTGGTGCTATGGTAACAAGAGGCGTGCCCTGCAGAGCAGAAGTGCACAGTGATTTCTGGGCTTCTCCTTTGGCATAATCAAAAGTCAACTTCAGGAAGCCAGTGGTCAGCCCGACTTTCCCACATACCCAGTGAGGTCAGAAGAGCTCTTCGGAAGCCAATTAAAACAGAACCCAGCACACTTTCCTGAGGGAGCTGATGTCCAGATTGGTTTCCCAGCTTGGCTGCCACCCACACATGCATATACAGTGGAGCCAGCCCCGGGGTTGGTTCTCAAATCTCCCTGACTCTAATGGCAAACTTGTTTCTGTGCAGCAATGGAGACTGAGGGAACCTGGGCTTGGGGGTGGGGAGGGGGACCCTCTCTCTTGACCCCTGCCTCAGCAAAAGGGTAAAGATAATAATACACAGGGAGCAGTCAATGAAGCCTGGGGAAAAATGGACTACATGATGCTAATCAGATAAAAGTCTGAAATTATTAGTATTAGTATTGGTATTAGTATTAGTATTAGTATTATTTTGCTTTTGGGTCACACCTAGTAATGCTCAGGGGTTACTCCTGGCTCTTTGCTCAGAAATTACTCTTGGCAGTGCTCAGGGACCATATGGATGCCAGATATTGAGCCTGGGTTGGCCGCATTCAAGGCAAATGCCCTACCTGCTGGACTATCGCTCTGGCCCCACGTCTGAAATATTTTGGGAGCACCACAGCTGGTACTGACCCAGAAGCCAAACTGGAGGAACCGAGGTGCTCACTCACGCATGTGTTCTCTTTCGTGAGTCACATCCCTAGGCCTGGATCCGCGATTATTTTTTTAACGTGTTATGGGAAGGCTCCCTAGCAGTGCTGGAGCAGGATCTGGGGTACAGCTGAGTACCAACAGTGCTCAGCTCATCTGAGCGGACCTGAGTGCTCTGTACTCAGGCCAGTGGTGTGTGAGAGTCAGCAAGTCCACACCCAGTAGTGCTTAGTGGGCTGTGGGGTGCCAGGACTAAAACTCAGCCAGCTGCCTTCAACCATGGAGTTTTTTCCCTGCATAGAGACTGAGTTTTTCAGGAAACTAAGATTTATATTTTATGCACCTTAGGATTCCACTTTCCAAGTCCATCTAGTAATTTTTGCCTCAGTCCTTAAAATTTATCCCTAAATTCAACTATTTATGGACCAAAAGACCAAATGGAAATTCGCAACCCTCTTGCTGTTATGTATAGGGGCCACACCCAGTGGTTCTCAGGGGTTATTCCTGGCTCTTCACCTAGGAATCACTCCTGGGAGGTTTGCTGGAGGAACATATGGGATGCCCGGCAGGGACTGAACCTGGGTCATCTGCACGCAAGACAAGTGCCCTATCCACTGTACTATCTCTCTCACCCTCACCGCAGTAACTCTTGAATGCAGGATTTATCATTCCCATTTTGAAGATCAGAATACTGAGGTCTTCCCATTTGGAAGATCAGAATACTGAGAATACTCAGGAGAGCTTTTAGTAGTTCACTCAAAAAGTCTGGCTCTCTGCTGGGCAACTGTTATACGTATAATCTTACTTATATCTACCAAAATGGGGTTGCTCTCAAATATTAGTGAAGCAGGAAATCATGAAAAGGTACTAGAACCTCTGTCTGTGCTCAGGGAAGGAAAAAGTCTGAGGAATAAATAAATAAGATTTGCTATTTTTTGTGTCCCAGATAAATTCTTGAGGTTGGCATGTCACCGATGCCAATGAAGTACATTTCTTGAGAACAAGTAGATGGTCCTCTTGGCTGTGGCTTGAAGATGATTTCTTTTCCACGTCTTGGAAGCCAAGAAATCTGTAAAACTAACATTCCAGGATGGTAAGCTTGGAGAATGCTTCTGTAAGATTATAAATGTTTCTTACATGAATGAATAAAAGGATTTCTCTCACATAAATGTTCCAGAAGCAGAAGGGTGACCTTCCCGTCTCCCCTTTTTCTATCTTATTTTCTGGATGTATTTCTCTATTTGTGTACCTCAGCTTACAGACCTGACTTAAAAAAATTATCCAATCTGAGGACATTTAGCTGTTTAAGAAGGCATATTTAGCTGTTTCAATCCCTAATGGAAAAATTACAGTGATAATATTTTCAATTCCATGCTATATATTACCCTTGTTTATATTTGTTTCTCCCAATTAACAAGAAAAAATTAAACAAAAGCAAATTTCTGGGAACCTCCTTCCTCTTTTTTCACTGAAGATGATAAGACTAACATTTAAAAAAAACGTAGTCTATACACTCCTCCACACTTAAGAATCTATTTCCACATTCAAAATTCCCGCATTCAAGTTCCTTATTTTGTAGAACGCTCTGAACGAGAAACATGTCCCATAATCTCAGAACTTTAAAGGAAGGTGTCTATACTTTTGAAAAGTTGCAGGTAATTGCTCTTTAACAGGGCCATGATTACTTTTGTCAGGAGACAGGACACCCACCTGGTTAGGCCTCGCTGTTGACTTCCGATCCTGCCCCTAGCAATATGCGTTGGCTTTGGCTTGTGCAGGGCGGAGCACCATCAATAAGATCCATTGTTTCCCAGCCGGGCACTGCACCTGCAAGGCAGGCTCAAACAATAAGACCATACCAAGAACACCTCCTTTCTCCTCCAGGCACCCACAGTGAAAGAAAACTTGTTGAGGCCTGGAAGCCCACTTGCATCACAATTAGAGCCCTGGGCCACCTGGGAACTACCATCTTTCCTGATGAATACAGTGAAGCTTCTTCTAAATCTAAAGCACACATTCTCCGGCATATCTGTATAAAAGAGCATTGCTATGCCCAATGGTTTAGTGGGTTTCTATTGGTCTCAGAATGCTATTACCATGGATTTATATGGAAAAGTTTTTTGAACATTTTTTCCCAGAAAAACCTACCAAATCAATCAAACAGGAATATTCCAGTTCTGAATAGCTGGGGATACCTGTACTTGCAAACTCAGGCGGGTTTAGGAATGATAAGGGTGGCTCTCAGTTCCCCTGGCCTCTGAACAAAGGCAAGATAATTTGTTATCACAAGAGCTGAAGCACCATCTGCACAACCTTAGAACTGTGAGCTCATGAAGAAAAAAGCATATAAAATATCAGAGACACAAGCTCCCACCCCGTTTCTACACTACAAATGACCATCTTTAAGGATTGTCTTGTGGCAATAAAAGAATGACTCAATTTTTTTAAGGGGGTTGTTTCTGGTACTCAATTCTTTCCTGTAGCTTTGTGCCCAGAAATCACTTCTGGTAGGCATGAGAGGGCCATGTCTTGTGCCAGGGATTGAACTAGGGTGAGCATTGGACAGACAAGAGTTGTACTATCTCTCCATCCCTACTTTTAAAATTTTTATGATGATAAAGAAAGTTCAATTTTAAATGTTGAACCACAGACACGGATACACAGGGCAGAGCTGCTACTGGCTCTTCCTGTGCTCAGCTGATTGTGAGGTATCCGGGAGGGAAGGATGGTTCTAGCCCTGGTCCACCATCCCAATAGAGCCTTGCAAGAAGCCGGAGGAACCCTACCATGAGAGCTGCCATGCTCAACATCCAAACTCCATGGCTTGTCAGAGCTCAAAGGAAAAGCAATCTCAAGCCCTGCTCATCAGAGTATCACACTACAGCAAAGCCTGTACAGAAAAGCCAATCTCTCCCTGTTGCATGTGGCCACTTTGCAGTTGATCAGTAAATGCACAAACTGAGTGCCTAATACAGACAGTATCCCACCCACAGGGCAGAGCCTGGCAAGCTACCCATGTTGTATTTGATATGCCAAAAAACAGTAACAATTATAGACCTCATTCACATGACCTGAAGGAATGATTTGAGGCTTTTCGTGTTCCTGGAGCGAGCAGATGCCCTTAGGCTACACAAGCACATGATAGGACATATGAAGATGTTACTGGTGCCCTCAAGTAAATCAATGAACAACAACGGGAAGACAAGTGATACAAGTGATACAAGTGATACCTTTTAGTTAACATTTATTAGTTGATTTACATTTTAAGACACTAGACAAAGACAATGATGATGTTTTAGTGCTCAGGCACACCTATGCTCTGTAATCTTAGCTCCGCAGTCATCAGAACCCAATTTTTTTATGAATAACTGGAGATAATTATAATCCAAATATTGTTGAGTTCAATTCACATACCTAAAATATGTAACACAGGTCTTTGTAGGTTCTAAACTAAATGATAGAAATTTCTCTGTTGCTTTATATAAGTCCAGTGATGATTTAATAAAGGATATGCTCAAATAACTGATGACCTATTGAGCTTTAAACATCGACCTGTAGCAAAACTTAATGAGCTTTATAATTTTCAGATGAAAACTAACAATCAGGCTCCCACGAATCTTAGAAAACCCAGAATATCTATGACTACTTTAATATCTAATTTAAGACATAAGTTAAGCAATTTAGGACTGCTCATTGGATGCTACACAATCTATTTCTCTCCAACTATTTGTTCTAGCAAATAGCATCCTTTCTTTGTGCCTGTTTGCTTGTTCATAGAGCTGGATTACAAGTAATAGCTATCTCAAATTAACTATATGAGGATTAAGATAATAGAAATAAAAATATTTAGCTCAAGGTGTGACTCTGTATCCTTTTTTCAACAGTTGTTAACTGGGCCAGAGAGAGAAAAGAGAAAGAGAGAGAGAGAGAGAGAGAGAGAGAGAGAGAGGAGAGAGAGAAAGAGGGAGACAGAGGGAGAGAGAGAGAATAAGGTGTTTGCCTGATTGGGATCCCTGGCACCCCATATGGTCCCCCCAAACACTATTAGGGATGCTCCCTGAGAACAGAGACAAACATAAGTATTGCTGTGAGTGGCTCAAAAAACCAAAGCCCAAACCAAAACAGTTGTTAACTATTCACTCTTGTGTTACTCCCAACAAAACTAATTTCTCCTCCTTTGAAACTTTCCTACATTTTGTTCTATTACTCATCCTTGACGTTATTAAAGGAAAATTTCTGGATAGTGAACTAGAAAACAAAAAAAAGGTAGGTACTTAACCTGGAGTAATCCATATGGATTTCATTAGCACTTGGTAATGCACTCATAATTTAATGAGTACTCCCAGTGAGGACATAAGCTGGGGTAAAATTATGGCTTTATTTCAGACTACCCAGGCAAAAGGTCAATGAGTAAATGTATAGAATCTGTACCAGACCCAATGATTTTCTGTTTTTATAGCAATGGGATTATTTCAGTATTCTGGATCTGGTGATACACATTTTATCCCAAGCTTTGAATCAAATTCAGGTCTTTTCTGCTCAAGAATATACTTGTACAAAAAAGCTTTCTAGGGACCCAAAAAGTTAAATGATCAAATTAATCAAAAATAAAGTAGATAAATCAGAATTCTCTGAAAACCTGGCATACATATATATCCTATATTCAGTATTTCTGATCCAAATGTATCAGAAAAAAGTTAGAAACATTTATTAACTATGTCTTCTCTATTCCATAAACTCTAGTTAAAAAGATAACTATAACAGTGACTACCACACAAGCCAGATATAAAATAGAAAATTAACATTTTATAAAATAAGCTTTTATAGTGTTAGTTCTATGACTCAGGAGTGATAGTGGTATTTTTGTTTCTTTTCCTAGTTTAATGATTCCTACTTTTCCCATCTGTCCCATAGGTTACGTTCATTAAAGGTAGTGGTCACAGTGTAAAGTTTGTATATAAAACTTTCCTGCAGGTGAAGGAAACAAAGGAGACTAAATGGCTGTACTAGCAGTAAAACAGAAAATTAGACTTAACCTTTGACTTCTTAAAATATGGGTTTTTTTTCTGAAAACTTCTCTGCCTTGTGAGAGAGTCTTTATATTTAAAAGTGCAGGAAATCTTTATCTATGCTTTTATTATCTAATCTGATTAGACCCGAACTTGAAAGTGATTGCTTCTCTATTTATGAAGCAATCACCAGAATATTTCACGAATAATAGTTCACAGTTAAATTGATAGAAAAGTCAAAGTAGACCCAGGTAGCCCCATTTTGGAATGTTCTTAAAATCCTCATTTTCATTTAGTTTTGCATGAGTACTCTTTAAAATAAATAAATTCTCTCTAGAAAGAAAAAACTAAAGATCATATTTTATGTTGGTATCTTAATAAAGCAAGCAAAAATTATAATAAAGTTGAGGAATAACTCTATGGGAACAATAAGCATTACAAACACTGGACTATTGGCCAGAGCGGTAGCACAGCTGGTTGGATATTTACTTTTTACGTGACCGACCGGGGTTTGATCCCTGGCATCCCACATGGTCCCTCAAGTACCGCCAGCAGTAATTCCTGAGTGCAGAGCAAGGAGTAACCCCTGAGCATCACTAGGTATGACCCAAAATAGCAAAAAAAAAAAAAAAAAAAAAAAAAGAAAAAACCAAACACTCAACTATTTATATGCTTGTGTCTTTTTACAAATTAGGCAAAAATCTGCAGTGTAAATGGATAGCGGGCACTAAGTTTTTAGAAAACACTTACATTTGATTCTTATTGCAAAATTCTATCATTG